>VZTM01010366.1:8448-27042 GCA_013400555.1 Jacana jacana | reverse complement strand
TATCTGTTACTGAAAAATGTGATAAAGCTCAGATGGCATTTATTAATTTTGGGTTATTACCACTTCTCATCCTCTCTGTGCTTTAGAACTCTGTCCTCCTATAATGCTAGTCTTTAAAAACTGAGTGTTCTGAATCCATCACTCAAATACATCAGACATTGCATTTAGAGTTTAGATAATAGCCCTGTCCTTTCTATTGTGTCCTCTTATCTCATACATTTATAAACTGTTTACCACTACGATTAGAATGACAGAGAAATGGTCTGTGCTAGAATGACAGAGAAATGGTCTTTGCAGGGTAGGAAGGGATGAATGATTTAGAAGTACTTTAGCAAAAAAGTTGTTCAAGGAAGTTTGCTCATCAATTCTAGTTCCAGTCTCTGATGTGGGGTTTGTGTTTTGTTTTTTGTTTGGTGTTTTTCTGTTTGTTTTCTTTTTCATATGGAATCGAACACAGCAGTTTGCAATAACACTGCTGTTTGGTCTGACAAAGTTAAGCTCAAATTGCTCCAATCCCTTTGTTACATTGCGTCTTTATTTGGAATACGCCTTAGTCAATATCTTGTCTAAAAGCTTATTTTGTGAAGAGAATAAAAGTTTTGTTGTCATACAAGTCAATGTAATGGCTCATTATAACATCGTCTGGGAAGAAGAAAAGGTTTTTCTGGAGTCAGTACAGATTTGTTTGGTTTTGTTATGGATTGCAAAGACTAATTAGGATTTCTGTAAGAGGGTCCATTATACTCACCTATTCTGATTTCCCACACCGCTAACGATGTTATTAACACTTAAATTGTATTTTTTTTTTTTTTTTTTAATATCAGATGTCATTCCTAGGTTTGTGTTTTACTAGACACTAAAAAAAGATATTTTTTCAGCTTGTTAGCATTTGAAGAATCTAGAGTTTTATATTCCATTACACTTCTCAAACTTTATAATGTAGTTTTGATCTTCAAAGTAAGTTTGTAGAAATTAATTAGCTGACTCCTAAGCNGACAAGCCGTTAGAAAATTGGTCTTCAGGCAAGTTTTTGTTAGACAAGAGGCTTAAATGATTTGTCAGGAAGCCCTCAACCCTTTAGTCTCTTAGGGCCTCCAAAGCAGTCAGAGAAAGCAGAGACTTTCTCTCCACCTTGAGGCAGGAGAACCCTCACAGCCTCCTTTTCTCACCATGTTGGGGCAAGTTAGGGCTCTGGGCTGCGGCAACACAGGGAAGGGAAGGAAGAAGAGGACTGAGAAACATTACACTCTTAAGAGTGATGGAAGATCATATGATTGGCAATGTGTGTGTGCAATTTTTACAGAGACAGCTATACCTGTGAGTTTTCTGTCAATGTTTTGCTTCTTAAAAAATTATTTATTGTTAAATTTTAAGATCAGAGGATTCATTTGGCACCTTTCACGTTTCTGAAAGGTCTTCTGGATGTGTGTCCTCTCTTTGAACAGGAATCATCTCTATCTTCCTTCTTTATTTTAAAGCAGAAGGAAAAGGGCACTTAAATGAAAATGCTCCACTTCCTCTGCAAATATATTTAAAACTTCTAGGGCAATTATATAGTGCCTGGTAGCTAGCCAATCCCTCAGTATAAGAAAGCTCTTGATAGACAACCTCAGAGTTAATCTGTGGCCACAGGCCAGCCTGCTGAGGAACTGACTGCTCCCATAAGTTACTTCAGGCTGCTCTTATGTCTTTAGTGCTGACCCCAGAGATTTGACCAATGTACCCTCACAGCACTTTAAATGAAGATGGGAGCCTAGAAGCAGTAGCCACAATGCAACCTTTCTCTGCCTTTCACAACTGGAGGGCTATTGACTCCTGAAAAAAAAAAAAAAAAGAAAACCAAACCAAAAGGAGAAAATCCATCATTTGTACCCCATGTCTGTCAGCCACCTTCAGTAGGTACAATGGTGTCTGTCACTGACATGGGTTAGGAGCAGATCATGAAAATGCTTGCAGGCAGGCACTGCTTTATGTCTGATTGACTGTATAGTAATGTGCTCGTGTGGTGCTTTCTAAATTTGGGTTTCTTGCAAATGTTCTGATGTCCCATGGACACTGGTTAGTCCTGGACAACAGGCCAGGTAACACACTAGAATATTGTTCCCACTAACCATGGAGATACAGCAATCAGAGTAGGTGGAAAACAAACATATCCCATACTTGGTGTACTGCAATAATTTTCACCCTATTTAGGAAACATTTGCATTGCCTTCATGCATATCAGAGTGATTTGTGCAGAAAGAAAATTGCTTTCTTCTGGTGTTCTATTTTTTTCTGATACTTGACCTAGTGATTTATTCATAGGACCTTGGAAATGGATCTACATTAGCAGACATAAAATCTATGTGAATCAGCATCCCACCTCTGAACAGTCAAAACAAGGAAACACATTGGAAGGTACAAATAGCCCTATGATACCTGTCATCATTGCCTCCAGCTCATACTGTATTGCCTTCCAGAAATGACTGTCTTAAATCTTGAAGCACAAGGTCTTTGCTTTGTGCTAGAATCAACCACCAAAAAACATGCACTCTGAAATACCTCACTCCAGTCTCTGAGTTTTCCAACACTCTTTTATAATGACATCTCTTGGTAATGAAGTCTGTCTGCATGCTTCTATTCGAACCTTTCTTCCCAAGGTTATTGAGAAGTTTAGATGTGCTCCCCCACTGATGTATTGAGATTAGATTTCTTTTTTATATTAACTTCCCAGTCTTCTAGCTACAGAATTTACAGTAACATTGGCGATGCATAAGAAAAGAATGACATACCTGTCTGTACGTGTCTGTACACAGCCACTGAGGGCTACTTACACACTGCATTTCACAGCATATTGCACTACCCAGCAGAGGCAGAAGGGAAGCCTAGCGACAATTTTGATGCTATACAAAAAGGAGACACTTTCCTTCCTCAAACCCACTGGTGGTTTAGACCACGTTTCAAGTCAGTCGAGAGATTTTAAACTTTCAGACGGTGCTTTTTATATGATTAAAAGTAATGTTCACTGTGAGCATGAAGTACCATTAAAAACACTAGCCAATGCAACTTTAAGTTATATTATTGTTAAGAAAGTAATTTTAGACATACATTTTTAACCAGCTGATGCAGAATGTTTTGTCTCTGTACTTCAGTCAGCATAATCAGAGAAAATAGGGTACTTTCCTGTACACTAGTGCCACAACTTTTGGGCTGCAAAGATTTAGGCTGATAGGAACATTTGCTTAGAAGCCATTAGCTGCACCAAGTTTATTTGCTTTTTTGCTTTGCTGTATGGTTTGTTTTTTAAAAAAAACCCAAACTTTTCACTTAGAACATTAACCTCAAATGAATGCAATTCTAGCAAAGAGACAAAACCGTACTCTCTGAGAGTAAGCTCACACTCCCCATTTAAAAAAAGGGACTTGTATAGGAATAGTGTTGCAGCCAGCGTTGTGACTTTCCCTAATTTAATAAAAATTGGAACTCCTTTACACGTGGGACAAACCTGATGCTTTACCATTTATCCACAAGAGGTCAGCATTGCTCCATGAGAACAGGTTCTTTGCAGGCTAATAAGAAAAACATTGCTGCTGTTCTTGAGCGAATTGGATTTACTCAATATTTACACGAGTTAAAGAACAAAACATACAACTGGCATAACTGAGATTGTTTTGCCTTCTTCATTAGAAAAAAAAAAAAAGTTTCTTCAGTAAATTCAAAGCAATTTCTTAAAATACGTACCTTTAATACTTCCTTTCTCACTTTCCCTAAATTTCTTTCTTGAACCTTTCCACTCACTCATAGCTCAACTATAACACAAGGATCAAGAAAGGGGTTGTCATTCGGCATATATTTCTTGCTAGGAGAAACAGCTATTTATCAGTCTAAAAGAATGAATGGTAAAAATCACAGCTCATGTCCTTCCTTAAGAGATCTTTTCACCATCTACAATCAATCCTGTCCCTTTCTCATCTTTAAAAAGGTGTTGAAATATTACAGAAATGCTTCTCCTTACTTTGTTAACTGATATGATGCTGTCTCATCAGCATAAGGATGTAGAAAAGTTTGAAAACTGTTTTATACCCAGAGCCCTCCAGAGATTCTCTTACATACAATCACAGAATGGTTCAAGTTGGGAGGGACCTTACAGATCATCAAGCTCCAACCCCCCTGCCATGGGCAGGGACACCTCCCACCAGACCAGGTTGCCCAAAGCCCCATCCAGCCTGGCCTTGAACACTTGCAGGGATGGGGCATCCACAGCTTCCCTGGGCAACCTGTTCCAGTGTCTCACCACCCTCACAGGAAAGAATCTCTTTCTAATATCTAATCTAAATCTCTCCTCTAACAATTTAAAACCATTAACCCTCATCCTATCACTACACTCCCTGATAAAAAGTCCCTCCCCATCTCTCTTGTAGGCCCCCTTTAGGTACTGGAAGGCTGCTATAATTAGCACCCTCCCAGTACCTAAAGGGACATTAGCATAAATTACCCTGATTACATGTAAAGCTCGCCAATTTCTTTTCACATCATCTCTAGAAAATTACAGATGCTCTTAACCACGCTTGCACCTAAAAATTTTATCCTAACAGAATTTTGTCCTAACAGAAGCTTCACCCATCTCATGTGTTTACAGGAGCTTCCTTTTGTCTTGCTCTGGCAAACTCAGTCTTGCTATGTTTAGAAAAAATTAGAGTACTGTTAATATAACATCATCTCATCTTAGCCCTTTCCCCCCTTTTCTTGATTTCTTTCCAAGAGGTGTAACTAGCTGTTACACCACAGTTTTGCTGCCAACTTCGCTTTGAGGAGCACCTCAGTTTCTCTTGGGTTTGCCACTGCTGCATCCTCACCCACCTTGCCATCCCTCTGCCCATGCTGCCAGTCTCTACTACTCATTCAGTTCCCAAAAAGCACCACCGTGCTTTCTTATACCTGCTTCACACAGAGCAGGAAATCACTATGTCTTCTTTAGAAAGCCTCCTTAAAAGCAATGTCAATTATTCATATGGCAAAATATCAAACCCAATGTAATCGGGCAACTGATTTGCTTTGGTCACTGCCAGTTCTCTTTACCTCATTCTTTCCCACTCTTTCTCATAAGCTCATCTGTATCCAGCTGTAAGCTCTTTGAAGGGGAACTATCTTCTGTATTTTTATGATCCCTTATGCAATGTTGTCCCACTCCATTCTAAGGGCTTCTAGGCAATGAAATCAAATAAGTGCAGATTAGGGGTTTAAGTTATGAGGGAAATGGCTTGCATAACTTATTTAATGTGGAGACATGGTCAGCCTGGGAATGGGTTTGAATGTCAGCAAGTTCCATCTGGTTTCAAGCAACACTAGTGAACAGTTTAAAAGTATTGACTACAGACTGCCTTCATTTGGGACCTATATGACCCCAGAGCATGTTTCCAAATCCAGTCATGATAAAGACCATATCAAATTCACTGAAATCAATGGCAAACTCCCATTGATTTTCAGCAGAGCTGGGATTTCATCCTCGGCTAGGTAGGCAGTTTAGAGTCCCATCAGCACAAAGAAATTGTTGTAGTGGCCATAGTCTCATCTGGTGATATCACCATGGAAACCTCATCACAGATCAAAGCTAACAATCCAGTACCATTCAATTAGCACCAGTGTCAGACTACTCTCATGGGCAGCTATGATTTATTGAAATACTAAAAGCTTGCAGGACAGATACTGCAAAAAGAAAGAAAACCAATTCATTAATTTCATGGACATATTAAAACATGCAAATTTTCTAGCTATAGAGTACACTTCTTATTGTACTTTAAAATTATGTTTAAATAAAGAATTCCAAGATTAATATTTATTTCATAGTTTATCCTTGGCTGTCCTCATCTCACTTTTTCTAACCAGCATTGCTGTAAACTAATGTTAGAGAAACAGAGATTTAAAGTGAAAAAGAACTGCTGGGAAAACAAAGGTACTGCTGATTTATGTTCAACTTGCAATACAGACAAAATGCATTAGATATTCTGAATAATTGTATTCAACTAATGTATGAGAAAAACACAGCATTGTGGCTTACATTTGAAAGCTGTAATGTACTAATTAGAATCATAGAATAATTTTGGTTGGAAGAGACCCTTGGGATCATCGAGTCCAACCATCAGCCCTACTCTACAAAGTTCTCCCCTACACCATATCCCCCAACACCACATCTAAATGACTTTTAAACACGTTCAGGGATGGCGACTCCACCACCTCCCTGGGCAGCCAATACCAGGGACTGACCACTCTTTCTGTGAAGAATTCTTACCAGAATTCCAGCCTAAACCTACCCTGCTGCAGCTTGCAGCCATTCTCTCTCATTCTAATTCTGTCAGATTACTTTCTCCTTACACAGAGAGTGTGTTATATTTTTATACTCTACAGATCATAGCCTAATGTCCAACTACTTGAAATATGCTAACTTAGATTACTAGACTTAACAAAAGACATTTTTATGTTACGTCAAGAGAATGTGACAAAAAATACCATCTAAAATTTTCTAACTTAATATGGCTACTGCTGTGTTCAGTGGAACCCCCAAATTTCTCTGCTTCAATTTGACCTCAAACACTTCCTACCCAAAGTAACTGCCTTTCTTGTAGCTCTATCTAGTAATCCTTTGTCTCATCTTCTCTCAGCTTATCTGTTCTGTCTGCTGATTCCCTGCTGATGGCTAGATAAGGAGCCAGAAGGCATAGCTGGGTTTACCTCTTAAAGCCACACAAGCTTTCCCTTCACTATCGAGTTTTACAGGTGTAACTAAACCAGGGAAGGTGGCAAAGAATCCCTAGTGACACAGAAGTGCGGTGCTACAGAGACTACACCACACCTTCATTTAGCTAGTGCTACTTCAATAAACTGTTTTTCTTCTTCTCCTGACTTTACACCTCTGTTACAGGACTTGGCCAGTGCTGACATGCTACAGGTGGCCATGCTGTACTCTAGCGTGCTGCTATGTACCACAGTTTTAGGCTGTTGCCTCTGCTCTGAGTGGTGAGACTGCTACATCAGTGGTGTGTTACACAGAAATATTACTTCAGGAAGCCATTGCAAAGGGAGAAGGTTGGAATTCCCATCTGTTAGTGCCAAAGATTTAATCCAAAGTCCCCTGCTTGCTTCCTCTCTGTCTGATGACTTTCCACAACTGAGATCTTTGCATGTTCCCCAGCTTGAGATCACAGGGGACTGCATATCTTGCCTTTTTCTCTCACACAGCTCACGGAAGCACTCAAACACTGAGCATATTCTGGGGATTTACTTTTCTCTCTCTCCCTTCCATAATTTTACTTTGCTGAATGAGTTACTATTTCAAAGCCAACACCCGCCCCCTCCCCCCCACAAATAAGACACTTGACAATTTTAATTTCTTGCATAAGAACTGGAATTTTATACTCTTCCTCCAGTTTGTAGGAATCAGCTCTGAAATCAGCAAGAAAGGCATGAAAAGCTGCAACAGGAAAGGCAAGCACAGCTAGCAGACGAAAGTGCAGAAAAAGGCGTGCAGACCAACGAGCAAATGGGGATTTACCACTTCAACCCTATAACTACGTGGACTGAGAGGGGATTGAAGTGCCAACCTTAGGCTGCGCAACCAATCTTGCACACTTGTTAGGGCCAGGGCCAAGAGCTGCAGCAAAGTTATAGTGCCAAGGACCCATGCCCAGAAACAGAACCCGACACACCAGACAAGTCCCCATGAGCTCAGGACAGAAACCAGGACCTGTGCCAACAGGCGTGGCACAGCCACCACAACCTCCAGCTGCTGACCAGCCAGGAGATCTCTTTTGCCTGCCCTGTAAGAGCAGAACCCCCCAGCTGCCAGTCACAGTGAGGGCACCCCTAGGATTACCCAGGGCTGGCCAAGAGGATTTGCTCATCAGTCAACTGCCAGTCAAACCTCAGCTAGGGAAAACCTCGCAGCCCTGTCAGCCAGTGATTCGGTAGGCAGCAGGGATGTTATCTTTCAGTCAATGATGAACAAAAGCTTTTGAGGGCTGCTACTATGTATTAGGCTATGGGAAGTGCCATCTATCAGAGGATGAAAGTGGAAGGTCTGTGTGTGTAAAATTCCCCAAAGGAAAGGCAGTAAGAATTGTGTGGCAAACCATTTCCAAGCTCGATAATTGTATTTCATGGTTATCTGCATTTACCTCTCTGTCCTTCTTTTCCAGGGATGTCTGCAGCATTCCCACACCCTAGTTATTAGCTGCAACTGCTCCGCAAGAGATGTAGCTGCACGACAGAGATAGGGCGGCAAACTCTCTGCAGATAATATTTGACTAGCTTTCAATAACTGCTTTTATTTTAGCACTTTAGCACCTCAGCTCCAGCTTTGTTCTTAGATAGGCGGCATCACATAGAGTTCTCTGTAAACCTCTAGTGCACATTGCTACACAGCAAGGATAAAACATCAGCAATAAGAAAATTACTCAAAACTTTACATCAGCTTCACCTCAGATGCAAACAATGCCATCTGCCAGCTACCCAAACATTTGGATGAGATCAGCAGCAGGCTGAAGAGCAACTGTTGAAGTTGAGTCCCAGGAAGTCTGATGCAATCAGATCGGGTTGCTGACAGGAAAGAATTTATCATCTCTTTTAACTTTCTTTCAGAAAGAGATGCATGGCACAGATATTCACCGAGACTCCTTAACGCTTGAGGCTACCCAATTCTGAAAGGAAAAAAATTACACTACTCTCAAACAAGTGCTGCTTCAAAACCTGTATTTTGCCTTCTCAGGGTCAAACTCTTACTCACTCACCAACTTTGTGACACCCATGATGGAAAAATAGACTTTTAGAAAGGGTCTGGTAAGTTCACAGCAGAGGTTCATTTGCTTAGAGGTCAGCCTGCTGCAAGCACACTACAGAAGTACCTGCGCAGAAGTTCCCCTAGGAGCAAAGGGTGACTTCAGAGCTCAGCTTTCCATTGTGAAAGCCCTCAGTAGGAAAGAGCTGCGACAGAGGAGAGCCAGCATGCCACTGGGGACAGCCTGGCTGGCTGCCATGCTCAGGCCTCCGTACAGTCCACAAGTGCTGAGGTGGTGCTGGCCACCCCAGCTCTCACACTGCTACAGGACCTAACCAGCTCTGATGATTCTGCAACTGTCATGATAACTTGTGTTTGAAGATGTCTGTACAAACCTCTCCGTCATTAGATGATCTCTAGAAGTCCCTTCCAACTCTGACAGGTCCGTGATTCCATGATTTATTTTTTCCTAACTTGATTTCTGTGGATAGCCTGCAGGTGACTTAGTTCTTTGTAGTGTATTCATCCCTGGAACATCTTTATATTAATCTGCAGAATGGCCTACTCACCTCAATTTACTTCATTTGTGCCACACCATGGGTGGGGCGGGGGGGTGGGAGTGATGGCATCCGAGAGATTAAGATGAAATGACATAACTGCAAGCGGGGGAGGCTGTGACATAAGGGCACCCTTGGGTCCCAGTGGGAGGCAGAGGCAAAGCAAGGCCAGGATGACAGCGGTGGCAGTGGGATGCTGGGGTAGACTGGGCAAGTGTCTCAGTGACAGTGCCAGACTCAGTAGGCCTGTGTGAAAACACAGCTAGGTAAAGTGTAATGTGAACATATGCTCAGCAACTGAGCTGCATTTTCCCAGTACCTTCAGCAAGTATTTGCAGGCTGTCACTCACATTTTACACATACTCTCCTCATTGCCAAGTACCTCCAAATCCCCAGCCCACCAACGGATGAACTTTACAGTCAATGCCCGATGCGGTGCAAAGCTAGACAGATCCACCAGTGACCACAGAGGCACTTGTTGAGCTCGAAAGCATCCCACAATAGGGAATATGTGCAGAGGACTGAACACATTGCTTCCACCTTTCACACAAGTGATCCCGTTTTGGTTTTACATGTTTAATCATCTTAATTAGGGGGTCTTTCTTTGATCTTCCTGGGAACTTTAAAAGACCTGGGAGAAACTGCTGGGATGCTGAATTTACTTTAGTCCCTGAAACTTCATGAATAAATTCAGCAAGCTATGTTTTTTTTGACAATCCAGTTATTTGATAGCCTTAATTAAACCTTTTTAGAATGACTGGAGGCTCTGGATGTTATTTATTCATATTCAAGCACAGAAACAGTCACTCATGCATAGAAATCCTCAGTGACTCACGAAATGACGTGCTTACTTATGCATAGCAATCCTCAGTAACTCACAGACTGACACACTCCTGCCCAGACATACTTGGTAACATGCACAGCGATGGACTGGCCCAGAGCACTTATTTTAGAAATCCTGGCTGGCTCTCACAAGGGCCTCCTCTCCCTTGAAGCTGAAAACAAAACTCCCCAGCGACTCCAGCCCACACTGCCAAACACGCTCATCCACCTCCTTCTCTGAGCTGAGCCTTTTCTCACCACTGTGGCATTTCCCTGCTGAGGGTTCCCCTAAGGTCGCTGATGCACTTATGAAAGGGAATCTCATTTTCACTACCTTCACATTTTAGTATCTTAATGCCAAAGAGCTGCTGTTCTGCTTTTCGGGTTTTATTTTGTTTTGTTTTATATGGAAATTTTACATTAAACAAACATTACATGACAGTCAAGGGGATGAGATGGCTCAGGGGATCAGTAATGGGCTGTGAAGCCTCTCCTTTCTAGGCCAGTGCTCCAATTCATTCTAGGCTGTTTTAGCTGGATTTAACATTAGAAAAAAATGCGCTTGCTTAAATGGTCTGAGCTCTCCAAAACGTATTAGATTTAAAATGAACTGACCAGTGACAAAAATACCACTATGCAAATGAACTCCACCAAGCAGCCACTTGGCAAAAAAAAAAAAAACAAAACCAAATGGAAGTAACATTTTACTTCAAGCTGGGTAACGATATAAATGGAAATGCTCTGGAAACATACTGACTGCCAGGGGCATCTCATCCATCTTCCAGCCCAAATCTGTTACACAAGTAGCTTTTGTAGGATGCCTGGAAGGTCTTCAAGCTCAAAGTGGGTCAGGCCAAGAGAAGCTGGCAGTGACCAAAAGTTATTCCTATCTAACTTCGCCCACCATCATGCAAATAATAAATTTATAGCCTCAAGGCCTTATTCCTTCTGGACAAACATTTAACTTCATATAAAATACATAGTCACATCCCAGCTGCAGGTGGCATCAGACTGTCCAGTGATATGACAGCAGCAATAAATATAATAAAACAAAAAACCCAACTCCTCAAACACCTTGATGGTACTTCCAATGACCCATCAGACAGGCACTCAATGCAAAGACTGCACATCTACAATGAGTTAGAGAGGATTCCATCTTGTCAAAAAACTAGCAAAGAAACCAGATGCCAATCCAGGATGTTGCTTTCAGAAACTGCTGCTTCTTGTTCTTCTTTTTCACTTCTAACTTAGGTACATCGGTGTTGCAGTTTTCCACCAGTGTTTTAAATAAAACATAAATACAATAAAATAATTGAAACAAACTCTTCAATACCCTCTTATACTGCATCAAAAATGCTTTTACTCAGCTTTTTAACACCAGGAACACTCATTATAAAATGAAAATGTATTTCATAATACATCACCCGTTGACAAGCTCTAGCTCACAGCAGGACTACAGATTCATTACTCCACAATAAATATAAATAAGGAGTTTAGTGAACATTGTGAGCATGTGACTATATATAGTGACACTTCAATAATTCTGAACTTACAAGTACTTGAGAAGCAATAGAACTGTTATTACAACTTTGTACTATAAATGAAATCTAACAAATGAAATACAAATGAGAATGAATAGAAACTATTGTCAGAATATCAACTAACACCAGTGGAATGTAACCAAATGGGTTTTCTAAATCAATCTGAACACTGAGGACTGATGTCCATGCCTACAAATGGGGTTCTGAGCCTTGTTGTTCATAGTGCCACAAGCCTACCATTTGACACTTGATTACCCGCATTTAAACATCTTGTTTATAATACAGGTACTACCTCACCTACAGTATGAAGTCCAGCATGTGGTGAATTGCTGCCTGACACTATCATAAACACTGGGTGTAATTCTGTTCTTTATCCACAATACTTTTCAAAAACACAGTTAGGCCAAATAAGATGGGAGCTTGTGACGTTCATGAAAGAGATGGTAAGAGAGAGCCCCCTGCGTTATCAGAGAAGTGAACTGGTGATCCAAAATTTCTCTTTCAGTCCTCTGAACCAACAGCTAAGCCACCCACATTGTGTGCCGTAAAGCAAACAATCTGTCCTTCAGCTTTCATTAGCTGAATAAATTCAGCTTTTAATTCAGCCAGCGCTCAGTACCACTGATACTAGTCTCATCTAAATGGAGCTATAATTAGACAGGAAAACCATTCAGTTCATATTTGCATAAAATTTCTACACGCAAATTTTACTGAAAAAGGAAAAGCCATAATTAAAGGAGAAAAATTGCTATCTAGATAAGAAGTGACACAAAAGAGGAACATTTCACACAGCTCTATAACTGAGGGAACAGCTGAAATGTTGAATTTGTTAGCACAGATATTTCAGCAAAAGATGGCAAACAAATACTCTGCCTCATCTAGGCCACAATCCAACTGTCTTTGAAGTCAATGGGATCCTCATATTTAAGGTCTTTGCAGGGAGAGTTGTTAAGCCTGGGAAAAGGTTGCCTGGAGCAGTTGTGCAAACTCTATTGAGATTGGACGGGACCCCGGACAACCTTATTTGATGTGGGAATTTTCAGCAGGAGACTTGGCTATGTGACCTCCAGAGGTCCCTTCCAATCTAATTTATTGTGTTACTTTAATAATATCCATTCTAAATTAGAAGAAAGCTTCTTATTGTCAACGTATGAGGCTCCAGCACAGCTTTTCCATTGCTTAACCACTTGCACTCCAAACACCTTTTTTCCATATACCAGTTGTAATTCCCCTTGCTGCAGCTTGTGCCTGTTGCCTCTCAGGATTTCACTGTGTACCCTCCAGAAGAATCTGGCTTTGTCTTCTCTATAAATTCGTCAGAGGCTGTCGTCAGAGGCTGACCTCTTTCAGGAGCCCATCTCTCTAGAAGGAGAGGCTGGACAACGAGCTCAGATCCAGGAGCTTATCATCACACAGCTGAAGTTAGGGGAAATAATCTTCTATCCTGTGACCACATTTTTCATTCTTCTCTGTCACTTCCATCTGACAAGCCCCCAGCACTGCAAGAGAAATTCTTGTCATTAGTCATCTGCTTTCTGACCTTGGATTTTTTTTTTTCCCCACTTATTCCATGTCTGTCACACAGGCGCTCCTATTTATTTCTATCGGGCATCTCTCCCTCTTCTTCACACATGTAGCCTCCCAGTGTCTCATATGCNACTAGTTTTACCTCAACTCTTTCACCTTAAAAAAACAAACAAAAATGCCCCAACAAACTACCATGATAAAATGCTGTTCCATTCTTCATTGAAATCATAGAAGAAATGTGAAAACATACAACTTGAATATCACAGGAAATATTAATAGATTTTAATAAAGAAGTTGACAACCGAGTGGGCCCCCTGAATCAGGACTCTGATCAGGGAGTCACGTAACAGCAAATTCTTTTCCTTTTCTCTCCCTTTTTTCTTCTCTCTTCCCTTTTGATACATTTCACAAACACTGACCAGACAAAATAACCGTTTAGACATTTCTTGGGCAATAATTTTCCAGGGCTAAGACTAATGATTGTAAGCATTTTTTATAATAGCAGGGGAGAAAAGAAGCATGCACACAAAAAATCTTCCCAACACTTAATTCAAGGTGGCCTATTTTAAAATATTCTATTTGAACCTGCCAATTCAGTAAACATCAGTAAATATCTTTGCCTCAAGTTCTTTTCTTTGTTTCTGTTTTCTTTATGTAGTTAAATCAGCAAGGATAAATGTCTACAGACAAAATTATCTTACATCAAACAAATATTGACATGACTTTTAAGGTCAGTTGCTGCAAGGCCAGGATTTAAAAACAAATTAAATTTGATGTATGCCATTTCAAAGGTCAGTTAGAAAGGTATATGCTGCACCCATTTTACAAGGCAGCCCCCAGGGAGGCAAACATATTGAATGCTGTGAGGAGACACTGCAATAATGAAGATAATTATGGTAATAGGCAGGTAGGCAATAGGGGCTTAATTAGATCAGAACAAGCATGTTATTTAGAGAAAAAGAAATTGCAGTATATTAAATTAAAAGTAAATTACAACAACTCAGGTCAGTATTTATTTCAAGTTGATAGTTAACATGCTTTATTGTGTCTTTAAAGGGCCTGAGATATTACAGCAAAAGGCAGTAAAAATGTTTCATTGCCATCCAGCACAGTCCAGTGCCACTGCTTATGATGGTTGTATCTCTCCCAGAATATCTGATAGAGGCTGCAAACATGCTTAATTCCCTGATTTTCCTTTCTGATCTCAATAATTTTCCATAGTAGAAGTGAGGTGGCATCAATCCTTTGCTATTAATTGAGTAGTAGGAATAAGTACGTGTCTAGCCCCAAAATGTGCCCTCACTGGAAAGGAAGAATTTCTATGAGATGAGCAGATGAAAGAAGTGAGTAGGGCAATTCTGAAGATGGTTAGCATCTATATGAGCTGGTACACTGTGCTGCAATGGTACTCCTCAGCTCTGTCACTGGAAAAAGCAACCCCCACCTTACCTCAAACAACTGTTTCCAACACTTCTTTTCACTGAATGATTCCCATTTAATATGTTTGTGAATTTACTGCCTTAAAAATGTGTACCTAACCAGCAGTCAGTATGTAATCTACAGTGCTACTGCTCTACCCTGCCACGTCTCAAAAACCTGAGCAAAAAAAGGGGAGCCAGGAGGAAAGAGATTGCCCAAATTTTCATTGTTCTGCACCCTGGTCAGCCATTTAGTTAGAAAGGACTCTGATTTATTAGCATCCTGTGGCCCTTTGCATAAGTGAAGCTAACTTTATGAGATGCATGGCGGTGTGGCAGACTAAAGCCAGAGTGAAAAACACCGCATGCTGCAGGGTATGCCTTTAACGTGTAAAAGACAGCCAAGATGGCTCTGCTGTCATAGCATCATTTAGTTTACAAGAGTGACTTCCACTGCCAGTTCTCTCTATAATCTACAGCTTTTACTCTGCAGGTAGCACAGCTTAGCTTTAAGACAGTCACTAACACTTGTGCAGTCATGCAAGCTCTTGACTAGACAAATACCTTTGTCTGCCAAGGTAGGGAGGCCCTCACAGAGTCTTGTCCTGTTTTCTCCAGTAGACAGACAGTGGCCATTAGGCAAAAACATGACAGTTTTGATTGTCTATAAGACAATGTGGACCGATGATAGTTCAGAAGCACACACACTGTCCTCCTATGGCTTCTCTTACAAAGGTCACTGAAAACACCTTTAAAAACGAGGGTGACTCTCACTACTTCATGGATGCATCTTTGAAACAACAACAGTCTACAATAGCTCCCCAGAGAGTAGTCTAGTTTTGCTAATGGAAATTCTATAAGCTCTAAATTGGCTATTCTCATCTCATTTTTTTTTTTATTCACTTGCATTACAGCCCTAGGCCACTTTACTGGTTCTGAAAAAAAGATTTTACTGCTCATGAGTGAAGTGACTAACTCCTGCCATCTAGAGGGTGGTTTCTGGAACATAATCGAGGCAGATACAGTTTCCAGGATAAAGTAAAATAGCTGCTTAAACGCCACTTAAATGAGACTGATATAAAAATCTTAGTGTCTGCCTGTCTCCTCGGGGTTTTTCTAGATTTTTCCCTGTTTTTACTCCTATGTTCGTTTATGTAAAACTGCCCATTCAAATAAGAGGACAATCGTCACATCTGTGGATGCATATGAGTTCTTTCTTCATGAAAGTAGATTAGCTGGCTAGGATAATTATTCTAAAATAGATTAAAACATTCCATTTGCATTTTTTCTTCCAAATGCTGTATCATTTATTATCATTGTGTTCTTGCATTCATGGCTGCCTAAAACAGACTAGAATGGTCATAATGAGAATAAAAGAATATTAATGATTAACGGCATTCATGAAGAAAAGTGAGAATAACACAAAAAAGCTCTAAGGTCTCTCAAAAAAGATCATACTTTCTACTTAAGGTGTTAGTGAAATAGCATGTAGCCATGGCTACTGACAAGAGTTAAAAATTACTTCTCTACGTGTTTTCTTATAATGTATTTAACTCATGAACTCATCATGAGTTTTTGTCTTAATAATGCTCTTTTCTGTATGTCCTACTAAGGTGGCATGAAGGTTACATCTCGAAGGAAAAGCATAACAAACAAACAATTTGTTGTGAGAGATACTACCCTGGCCTCCCAAAAATTGAAAGAGTTTTTGTGGAAAAGCAACGGTGGCCAGTGAATACCTGCCTCTCCCATTAAGCCAAAATCATATTCCTTAACTAGCAGCCTACCTTCAGTAAGAAATACATGACCAATTACAACGAGAAGCAATACAACCACCTCACCTGAGTTGAGTGCATGATCAAAACACACAAGAAATAAAACGGTGCCCTAGGACTTATCTGTATGAAACATGAATCAAACCCCACCTAGGCAAGACTACGAAATACACTGGAATGTAATTGCTTTGTGATCCTTGCACTCATCTTCATTTAAATATCTATATGATACATCATCTAAAGATTTTCACAAAGGGTTTTCTAGGCAAGATGCACAAGAGCAATAAAGATGCTTGTAGGAATAACTTTTGATATTAAAATGAATCAAAGACATGCTTGTGTTGTATGTAATTTATGAGGAGTTAAACAAGGGCTCATTGTATATACAAAAAAAAAAAGGGGACCAGCATGTCCATAGAGCTGTCTTCGCTGCATACTTCACACTCCTTCACACCTTATGTAGTATCTTTCATGTGTGCCAACCAAACCACTCTCCAGAGCTCACCGCTCTTGCAGAACTCAAGCAAGCACCACTAGGTTACAGACCTCTAGGTGGCCCAGTTGGGAAATGAGCAGAAATTGACAAGAAACAGACAGAACTCTCCTTCTGAAAGGCAACTCAGTATGTGACAAAGTATGACTTGCATAGACTCAGGCGAGACAGAGCATTTTTATGGTACAGGTATTTTTATGGTACAGACAGTGTTGCCCTTTTCAAGTTATATTGTATTCCTTCCAGTAAGATTAAATGCTATTTTGAAAACAAATGGAGCCAATAATGAAAGATTTCAGAGAGAACTTTTCTGGTGCCAACTCTAATCAATTACAATCATAACTATTTGTTGCAATTACTATGCCCTAACACTTGGCCTCTGTTAGGTGAAAACTGTGGGGTAATTGCCATGAAAGCAAACAAAATCTGAGGATGGAACAACCACCGAACAGTAACACCCATGGAAAGGGCTTATGAAAACTTTTTAAATTAATTCCCAAAACCAGTGAAACTGACAGCTAATTTTAAGTGAGGAGAAAGACTATGTTAATTAGGACCCACAAAATAAACTGAAAGAGATATTCTTCTAATTCTCATCAGGACACAGACATTCACGGGCAGATAATGTTTTTTTTTTTAATCCAAGAAGATGCAAGTGCACCTGATCAGCTTGTGTTCTATCACCAAGTGCTTAGTAATACGCACAACGCAGGTACTAACTACTCCTGCTTAAGAGTGCTGCCTTTAGTATCCACATATGTACCATTTGTTATGACGTCTCCTTCCAAAACCCTGGCAATACCTTTCCCTGTGGTGTGGAAATCATCCCCCTTTTTGCTTCCCAACCATCCAATGTCTAACCCATGGACATTGCAATTCTGTGAGGAGAAAGCGCAGATTTGATATTTTGGCACTTGCCTCTCTCCCAGACTCCCGTCAGACAGAGCCCCAGAGCCCTTTCTGGCTCTCTAAGTCTCCATAGAATCATAGAGCTACCTAGGTTGGAAGGGACCTTTTTGATCTTGGAGTCCAACCATCAGCTAAACACTGACAAAAACCATCACTAAACCATGACGCTCAGCCCCACATCTACCCATCTTTTGAATACCTTCAGGGATGGCAATTCCACCACTTCCCTGGGCAGCCTGTTCCAATACTTAACAACCTTTTCAGTGAAGAAATTCTTCCTAATATCCAATCTAAACCTCCCTTGGTGCAACGTGAAGCTGTTTTTTCTTGTCCTATCACTTGTTACTTGGGAGGAGAGACCACTCCCCACCTCTCTATGACCTCCTCTCAGATAGTTGTAGAGAGTGATAAGGTCTCCCCTCAGTCTCCTTTTCTCCAGGCTGAACAACCCCAGCTCCCTCCGCTGCTCCTCCTCCAGCTTGTTCTCCAGACCCCTCACCAGCTTTGTTGCCCTTCTCTAGACCCGTTCAATGTCTTTTTTTTTTTTTTGTGGTAAGGGACCCAATACTGGACACAGTACTCGAGGTGTGGCCTCACCAGTGCCAAGCACAGGGGGAGGACCAGTTCCCTAGTTCCGCTGGCAACAACTGTCCCTGATACAGACCAGGATGCTGTTGGCCTGGGTCACCTGGGCACGCTGCTGGCTCACAATCAGCCCCATCTCCGCTTACTTCCAGTGTGCCCCTTCGCCCTCCCCTCACCCTTCGGCTGTCTGCCGGGCGTACGGCGCTTCTCCCCGCCGG
>VZTM01010365.1:4009-25196 GCA_013400555.1 Jacana jacana | reverse complement strand
CCCTCAATGTTGCCCGTGAGTTGTGCTCTAAACTTTAATTAAAAGATAATAATTCAACTTGGCTCATATTCAGCCATACTCCAAGGATAACCTATGCTACAGATTATGGTTCTTTTCTTTTGTTTTATTTTATTCCTATTGTTCCACTAGAAAACATAGTTTTTGTAGATACTTAGCTATTTTAGCCTTAAAGTTTAGGAAAGAGAATCTCTCTTTCACCATCTCACTTGTCACTCTGTTTCCATCAATCAATCAAAAGTGTTTGTGTCTCTCTGTCATCTTATAGTTTCTGGTATATCCCAACCTCTGCATGGTAAGGGATATGTTTATGTTACACATCATCTAATATAGTGGGGTTTCACTCAGGAAGTCTTATTATTTTGCTAAGTCCTGATAATTGCTCTGAACCACTGGAATGAATTCCTGTCAGGCTTAAGGGGTGATAAACCAGTGCTTCTGCCTTTTTTGTTTTTGTTCTTTCCTTCCTGACCATGTGAGCTTCCCAGTCAAGCTTTTCTACAGTGCAAAAGTGGTGCTTTTTTTGTTTGTATGTTTTTGTTTTTTCCCATAGTCCAGTTCTTTCAGAAAACTTCTATGCTTTCTTATTTGCTTGAGATTGATAATGTTTGTTCTGTTAGTTAGATTTATGGTGCTCTTTGCAATACCCCCTAGAGAGAGATAGTTCAGGTTGGACCAACCTGATATTGCTCACAGGGCCTTGCAGAGATCAGTGTCCCCTGACTCTTCTCTTAGATGAGGTTTCCAGATGTTAACTTCTCCATTTGCAATGTGTCTAACTTTCCTCAAGAATGAAAGGAAGAGACACTATACATTCCAAACACCGTAACTTCATAAGCACTCTTTTGGTGGGATTTTTTCAGCTGCCTTTAGTAAAGGGGCAATTGAAGGATGATTTGTTTTCCAGAATATGAGGAAAGTCCAGAGAGTGTCAGCAGTTGAGTGACAGGATCATGGACTTTCCTTGTGGAGAGCTGCAATGGAATTTTTTCTGCATTTAAAGCCTGCTTATGCTTGAATGGCATCTCCTGGCTGAATTACAATGTTCAAGAGTTAGACCTCAGAAAACCTGTGGAAAGTGGGGGAATGGATGTGGGAGAGCTGTCAGCTGCAGCAAAGTGACATGGACACACTAAGGTCAGGTGCATCATAATGCCATCCTCGAGATACATTCTTGAAGTCATGTATTCCCATGGGGTTAAGAGACATGTCAAGCATAGGAAAGACCATCCACATAAATCCGATCTTTAAATAGCTTTTTCTGTGTGCCATGGACTTTGTCATGGATACTTTGTTTTGAGGAAATTATTGCATGCTGTTATTATAAAAGGGTCTCTAAAGGGACCTGTTAAATTTGCTTGCTATTAAGACTACGTACCAAAATTGGATAACCTCAATCATGCTGATATGTCTGGTTACATTACAGGGGCCTTTTCTCCAAAGAAAAGTGCAAGTACATCACTGTCACTTGAAAGGAGCACATGTGGAGGACGACTTTAGAAAAGGCATCTAAGGATGGTGAAAACTATTACTGCACTGAGATAATACCTCAGTGCTCAGATAAATCCCTTTAGGAACAACCTGGTAAGGGGGAAAATCACACTTAGGACAAGGAATAAAATCCCCAAATCCACAGTTTTTTTTACTGAATTATTTTACAGTCATTGTACTCTGCTTCCAAAGTGAATTAGCTTTCTGCAGACACAGTTTGTCAGAAAGTGGGAGTATTACAAAAACAAATAAAATGCATGATTACTTTCTTTTCAATCATTCCCCCAAAAGAATACAGGAGATAAATGTAAAAGGGTGTTACATGTGTAGCAATTAGTCTTTAGCTCACAGTAGGGAAAGAGCTCATTTTAACAAGGTTCGATAGAAGCAGTTTCAACTTGCTTTAATGGATGGAGAGAATTTTATGCTCCTGGAGAATCCTGATGTGCTGGTAGCAGATGAAGTCTCATGTGGGATCTTAATTGTACTCCAGAATCCTTTCTGCTTGCCAGAAGTGCAGAAGAAAAGAAATGCAAAAGACAAGTTTTCAGATGCTGTGATGGACCAACTAAAATGACATCATTAATGTTATCACATGAAAATCCATCTATAAAAGTTGATCTTATTTGTGACTGTCAAGAAATAAAGTATAAGAAATTCCCTACTGATATGATCCTTATAAGCCAAGGTAAGCTGTAGGAAGAGTTTTTCAAGTAGCAGATATGGCTCGGGTTGGCAGAATGCACTTTGGACACTGGAGTTTGACTGGCCAGCCGTCGACTCCAGGTGGATGTGATGGTGGGACATTCTTGTCCCACATATTCCTTCCTTTCTTGCTTCTTCTTAATTATTTGTTCTGTCCCCAATTTGTCTTCAGTCAGGACTTTTACCACGTCTGGCGTTTTGGATGTAGAGAATGTCTTGGTGCCCTTGTTGTAGTGTTTGAGATCCTAGTCCACAGAGACAGAAGGTATACAATTTAAGTGGCAAAGCTTTGAGAAGAAGCATTATCTATGCCAACCTGTAGATGTCTGTAGAAGCACACCTTCAACTTAAGTATGCTTCCAACCTAAATTCTATGGAATTTGTATGTAAATTCATATGAAGCAACTGTGTAACAGACCTTCCAAAGCTTGCAGGCTTGGAAAGAAAAGAATTTTTTTTAACAGACGTGTATAATGCAAAGAATATGATTATTTTTTTTTTTTAATTTTTATGTAAGTGCACTTAAGAAAAAAAAAAAGGCAACATAACCCAACCCTCTGAAAAAGCAACAAAAGCTAACACTTTGTGGAGCTTTAAATAGCACCGGCTGTAAAAAAAATATAAAAGGGCAGAAATGTAGAATACCAATAAGTAAGTTAGGTTATGAAGAAAACAATGCTGTTAGGACACTGTCAAGTACAAGGGAATTGTAAGGGAAAATATTAATGTTGAAAATTCACATTGTGTAAACATCATACAAGGTGCTACCTTCAGCCAGTGTTCCTTTGGCTGCCTTTAACGACATCAAAACCTCACAAATGTTTCATAAGACGGTGTTCTTGTTTACATTTAGAATACAGGTCTACATGAAACATCAATCAAACTTGTTAAAAAAATGTCAGTCTTTGAATAGGAAGGACTATAAGATGTCATCTGCTGCTCCCCTCTGCCCTGACACAGGGTTTACAATACCTAACCTGCTGTATTTGTCTACTCTTGGCTGAAAGGCTGCAGTGAAGTAGATTCCATTACCTTACTTTGCAGCCTGATTTACCCCTGGATCATTCCTGTAGTTAGAGCTTTTTTCATACTATCTGATCTAATGCTGCAAGCATATTTCTATTTGTCATGATGGCAGTGGGATCATTGCTTAATTTTCCTCTCTTTAATGCTAATCAGCAGAAGCAGAAGACTTCTACTGATAGAACTACTGAAATAGCCCCTTTTCCCATGCCCTTCTTCAGTGTGTTCTCTCTCTTTCACCTTTCTCTCCCCCATCTTTTCTTATTAGGACTTGGCGGAAAGCAGTGAGGGGAAGGAGATCAATATTCAAATGAGAGGAGGGGACTGTGTGAATATTTCAGCTCCCCCTCAACCCCAACAAGGAGGTCATCAAGAAGATGAGAGCCAGACTCTTAGAGGTGGAAGGATGAAAGATAATGGGTATAAGTGGAAAGGCCATGGGTATAAGAAAGGATGAGACTGGTTATAAGGGAAAACTTTTTCACAATGAGGACAGTGAAACAGATTACCTGCAGCAGGCTGTGTTTGCAATTTCTGCTGTCTCCCTGTTTGGCTTTAGCCAGTCAGGTCTTGAAAACCTTTCTGAGTAACTTGGTCTAATTCTCTGAGCAGGAAGTTGAACTAAAGGTCTCTTGGGTTGCCTTCCAATCTGATTTTCCCTATCATTGTTTCTTTGATTGTCAAAGTCATTCTGGGTTCTGACTTGCTTTCTGAGGTGCTTACAATCCTTTGCAGCAGGGGACTGCTCTAAATACTTTAAATGTAATTTTTTTTTTTTTCCTTTTAAGTCATTATTGAAAATACTGACTAGCACTGCTGATCCTTCCAAAGCCCAGCTTGAGACTGAAAAATCCTAATTAGTATTTGAGTGTGCTTTAAAATCAGGCATTCATGCACTGACATTTCTGTTGAATCATATTTTTCTGATGTGAGAATACATCAGGGTACATGAAAAAGTTTGAGAAAAGAACATAAATGTAATACTTGTTCCATTCTCCTTATCATCTAGGCCAATAATCCTAAAAAATATACCAAATTAAGCTGGCTTAATATAATTTATCCTTATTTTATTATGGCTTTTTATTAGTTTGTTATTTACTCAGTCTTAGTAACCAATTTAAGTATTCCTTACTGCTATTTTTCTAAGCACTAGAGCTAACTTGAATAATTGTATGTTGGAATGTCATTTTAGACAGGTGTTGCTTGTGCTGTTCTGCTTTTCCCTATTTCTCAGAGGCAGAAATATTGTAAGGTGAACTTCATCAGGTCCACCTCTGTTGAAAATATCTGTTTTGCCTTCATCCTTTCCAGATGTCCTTTCCTTTTTCTGGTCAATACTCTAGCCCTTAATACCAATAGTAACATTCTAAAAAGAAAGTGGAAAAGTCAGAATTTCAGTCTTATCTATCATACATTATTTGTTGTTCTTCCACAGTAAGCCATGCACCTAAATTTTTCTGTCCTCTCCCTTGTGTGCAATCGGTGGAATTTTACTTTAGGGACTTCTATGTTTCTTTCTAGTTATAACACATTTTGCGTCTTCTGTTTGATTTTATTCTTTTGCAATGTTTCTCCCTCGTTCTTTCTTAGTCATGTGTCCTTGTTTTCACCTTTTGTGTAGTTTGTCTCTAAATTTCAGGTTATTAAAGAGTTATGTCACAAGGCAGAGACTGAAAATAATTGGCAAACAAGCTGCAAAATAAAGATTTACAAGTATTTATGTGCATCAGTCTCCCTGATCTTAGGATAAACCCCTCCTGTCTTTCAAGTTACTGGAAATATCAAGATGATTTGAGTGTATAAGGTAACATATATAAAGTTAATTGGATTGTAATGCCTAGGTCACTAAGAACCCTTTTTTCTTCCCCCCAGTGGTATGTATGACCATTCTGGGATCAAAGCCTGCCTCTGGAAATCCAGAGGGGCCATATGCCACTCAAACTTGACCAAGTCTTTCAGACACATTAGAATAAATTGCAATTGTAGTTAAATTAAATTGCAATTAAATTACAATTGCCATTTGATTTAATTGCAGTTAAATTATATGGAGGACAAGTAGCAAAAAGAAACAATGAAAATACAAGCCATTCTCAACAGACCTTGGAAAAAAAGTAGGAAATGGCCTTTACACTGCAAATCATACAAACAGCGTCATTATTGCAGGCTGCTCTGTAGACTTCTGGGAACTGACTGACTGTTTGGACTCGTAACTGTTGCGGGTAAAGAAACAAAATATTTGGGCAGAAATGGCGTATCAAACAGTACAATTGATGATAATGGACCTCAGTGTACTCACAGTGGGTCTGTACAATTTACCATAAAATAGAAATTAAGCCATGTCTTACTGCCACTTGCCGCTGTTAAACTGTGTGATAAAACTATTAAGGCTCTATAAAAGAAAACTGCAAACAGCAAAGAAAATATTTGGCAAACTGTTCTGGAAGTGAGAAGAGATGCTACTGAAGACCTGTTTCAGCTACAATTTAGTAAAGTGCTGGATACCATGTTTTTCTGGTCTTCTAGTGCTGGAAAAGATGGAAGAAAGACTTAAAGTCAAAAAAGTGTGAAAGACCAAAGTCTTTCTGCTTACTGCTTGGATTCAAAATTACTCTTGAGGACAAATCAAGTATCTGTTGGGATATGCTGCATATAAAGTCATTCATTTTTACTTCTCAGTGGGTGAAAATACATGTTACTTAAAGGGCAATTATATTGGACAATCAGGAATGAAGAGTAGAAATGTAATTTTGAAGACAGTGAAATATGCACTCCACTGGGACTTAATGAGAAAGAAGCAAAAGTAATAGGTCAACAAGTTATCATTAGACGTTCATACAGATTTGCAAAATGCCATACAACAAGAATAACATGGAGGGGGGGTGTGTGTGTGTGTAGGCAGTATTCTTCCATCATGTGAAAGCCTCTACCTTGCTCCAGCACAAAACAGTTTATCCATCAACAAGCAAAGCCAGATGTTTTAATCCTGTATTTAGTAGACACCTGAGTAATGATAAAACCATAGATTAACAAAGAAGACAAATTATTTCAATATATTTAACTGTTTCTCCAGATTAATTTATGCCATTATTCTATTTTATTCACCTATACATCAAAAAATATTTGAAAAGAGTAATTCTAAAGACTGTGTAATGCTGTCTAACATGTGAGGGGCCAATAATTTCAAACTATGGAGGGGGAAAAAATTAAGCTCTTTCTGTACTCCAGCAACCTGATATTGAAAAAAGGTGGTTTTTTTTTCTCTTCACATGAATGGTACAAAATTTAAAACCATGTTACAGAATGATAAATATGTAAGTAGGCCATGGTATTCCTGTTTAATTATACTGTCTTGAATAAATGTGCCAAAAGTAATGTTCTGGTGAACAGCCTTTCAATAGGGGTGTTGTAGTGTGATCACATATTTATATATAAGACAATGTCTAAAAAGTGCTTAATAAGAGGGGACAGTCAGTGGAGGAAGGAATAAATCCTGAGTCTTGCAGTGGGATGCCTGTCACTCCCATTTATGCTTGAAGGCTGAGCACTATCTGTGCTGTGCTTTGGATGGCTTGGCTGCTTTGCCAGCGTTGAGGCGTGAGCAGCACGTGAAGTGAATCTGCATGCAACAGGAAGCTTTCCTCTCCCTCCCAGGCTTAACGTCACTGCTGCCTTATTCCAGCAAGGCTCACGCTTGACAGCTGCATGCAGGTCTGGTTATTATTACGCTCCCTGAACTGCACCATTGTGAGCTGGTGCCTGGTGCATCCAAACTCAGTTTACATCTGGCTGTGTGCAGCTGGATATTGGTTCTGTGTTTGGCAGCATTGTGTAAACTCCATCCATTTGGTGAAGTCATCTAAAATAATTACACTTTTAAATCTACAGGGCTGTTGCCAAACCATGTACTCATGAAAGACAGATGCTGCAAATTTTCCATTCAGTTCTGCAGCAAATCTGCCATGCGCGGAGGGGGAGTGAGGTGCATTATAAAACTTCCCCCTTGTCTTTTATAATGCAGGAAAGCTTTAATTAGACTTAAATGAGTTTGATCAATGAATCATTAACTTCCATTAAACTTTAAGTAGATTGCCTGACCCGGCTACTTCATTCTGAATTTAATCTGGTATACACTTGATAATTAGAGTTAAAGGGACAAGGGCTGGAGGCAATCCTTCTCAATCCTTCACACAAAATGGAGTTGAGTCAGCTAATAAGTTAATTTTATAGTCAGTGTGTAAGGACAGAAATGGCCGTAAAACGTAATTTTCCTAGAAAAACGGATTAGAAAGCAGACTGTCACTTGGTTTTGGTTTCAGAATTACCTCAGGAATTACCTGCCCAGGGTATTCAAAGCCTTCACAGATCCCTTCCTCCACAGCACAGCTGCTGGAGGATTAGATTGCATGAATATACAGTAAACAACCAGATAGCAGAACAGGAGATCTTCTGAGGGCTTTGTGAAAATGCTGGTGTAGCTCTCCCTGTGGTTGAACAAATTGTTCTGGCTGGTCTAGCTTCATGGGCATGGGAAGAAGTAGAAGAATGCTGTTTTCTGATGGCTTTAAAGCTTAGAAAAGGTAGAATTTTTGATCTGCTGGCTTTATCAACACCTGCATCCAGAAGAGCAATTGGCATATTTCGGGTGTGTTTGCTGTTTGTTTTGCCATTTGGAAATTGCAGGCTTGCTAGCTTGGGTGTATCTGCATGGCACTGAGCTGGGCAAGGGAGATATTCTTTGGAGGGCTGTATCAAGTGAAGTTTATATGTGAAATATTTGAATCATTTAATTGGACTTAAAAGGACTAGAAGTTCACTACTTGCTTTACTTCTATAGAAGTGAGTTCTTTTATGTCCTTCTTATGAGCTATGAAGTTCTCCTCGTCTGCTTTCTGTGTTCAGATTAGGTTATACTGAGAGATGCCAGACGATCAAAATACCTGGTTTAGTATTTGCCTTGTTCCATCTGAAATGTGTGTCTGAAGGTACTTGCAGAAAGACCGCATTGGTCTGTGTTGAGTTGGATGTGTGGAAACAAAAAGTAATTGTGCTGACACATAAAGTGCTGTGATATCAAAATGTCCAGCCGTTGTGGTGGACAGTCCTGTTGTTGGTGTGTGCAGCTGCTCACAAAATGCTGATTTGATGGAATAGAAACCAAAGATATGCATGAACCCATTTAGGGAAAGGGCTCTTCAGCCAGTGTGCTAAAGATCATGATGGAGAGGGGCAGGTACACCACCTCTACTCCTGGCCTGTGTACTTATTTATGAGGATATTACCACAGTGGACCACAGAGGTCAGAAAAGAGTAAGCATGGGATTTCTTTTGGTATGTAGCTAGGAGATTGCTGCTGAGAAGAGTAGTGTTGCCTGGGCACAAGCTCTTTGGTGTACATCTAGAAGCAGGTGATTTTTTCACTGGTAAAGGACTACAGGTACAATGTGTTAAAAGTGGTGATGCAGAGGTTCTGTGTTTTGGACTTAGACTCTTAAAATGGCAGTCAAGTTTCAAAAGGCCTCTGAATATCTGGCCTGTGCCTTTCCTCTTCTTTCAGTCTCAGCCTTGAGTTACTGTTTCTGAATTCCCTGTGAGTGCTTCAGCCTGAGGTCACCAAGAGCATTGCTTTGGGACTGTAATGACCTGTAAAATGACAGGCAGTTCTGAGTTTGTGTGGTATGTGTTAGCTGCTGCTCTGAGATACAAGTCAAGCAAGGGCAAAAGTAAAAGCTGATTAGCTACCTATTTAAGGAGCCGTGTCCATACTCTGCTGTCACATAATGCGACGCCGAGGGAGGCTGAATTATGGCTTGCTGAATTAAGGTCATGCAGGCAACCTTAATACTGCCATTTTGAGACTTTTGAATGCAGGATTATGCAACCTTAATGGCATTATTTTAAAAGTATTTTATTTGGATGTGATTTTGTATATTTAGGTCAGGCAAAATTGCTAGCAATGTTCTCCTCTGACTCTAAAATCCACAAATGTATTCTTTTTAATAGAGCTGCCAGTGTGCAGGGGAGAATTCTGCTAGGGCCAATGAAGACCTCTTAAAAAACAGGCCTTTTCCAGTGTTTTAATGATGCTGCTGTTCATAAATGCTTGCTAGTATGCTATGCTATTATTTATCTTTGACATTCTCCAGTGCCAGGCTCCCATTATAAGTGACAAGAGCTGCCAGGGTCTGGTGGCAGAGGGCTCAGGGTGCCCTTTTCCCATACTGCCTGTCTCACCTTCAGCTCAAGTCAAGAGAAACTACCATTTCTTGCTGTTGACTGTGCTATGATGCCTGTGTAGTATGAGGTGTTTGATTCCAGGTTTCTGTAAAACAAAATTCCTGGTGCAGCCTGGTATTGAAAGTATGCTTTTCCTTCCTTTTTCCTACGAGACATCTTTGCAGATAGATGGTTGCTGCACCTTTTGAAGAATGTCATGGGGAAAACATCCACTGATGATGACCATTTTGTGCCGTGCTGAGCTAGAAATATGAATTAATGCCTGTCAGTGAAGAATTGCTCACACTGTGCTCACAGGGTTATGCATGTGAGTAGCTGTTTGCCATTGGCAGTAAGGGATTTACAGTCTGACTCTCTGGGAATTAAGAAACTTATACTCTCTAGGGTGTTCCATCCTGAACCTTTTTATAAGCATTTAAAAGTCAATTCAAGTGATAAAACCTGTTATTTATTTTGAAGAAAACATGTTTTAAGGCATCAAAACTGCTTCATTATTTGAAAATACATTTAGAACACATACTTGCTTTCCACAGAGCTCAAAAGACAAATTTCAAGTAACAAAAGTCTTCCTAGCAGGTGGTGGATAAACATTTTATGTTTCCAATAGAAGCTGGGCTTGTGTCTTGCTGCTATAAGCAGTCTGAAGAGATAGTTGTTTACCAAAAAGATATAGCAGAATTTGCTACCAGCCAAGTCTGACAGTCAGCTACATCTGTCAGAATGCAACTAAGGAGTTTCATAGGTCTGTCTAATAAAAATAAACTTTTCTTAACTATATTTAACTTTCCCTAACTATCTTCCATCCTATCATCTCTTGCAAACTTTGTCTCACACAACTCTTCCTGTTGAGCTCATGGCTTTTTTTTTTTTTTCCCCTGAGCCTGCAAAGAGAGGTTTCTGAAAGTGATTTGCTCAAAATCCATCTTTGCCAGAGCAATGGCTCAAACCCACCCTCACCTGAAGCTGCTACTATGTGAGTCTCCATAGCAGCTGTACCCAGCTGGTTTGAGGAGTGCTAAGCTTTGTAAGAATATGAAGCGTGTCCGGTTCAGACAGAACCCTCAGAGATTTTTTCTCACTGGGTTTTATCTGAGCATATATGAATTGTGACATTTTGAAGGCTTGTAACTCACCCAGATTCTGGCAATCTTTCACAAGGGGAGGAAAAAGGGTTTTTTTTTACCCAAAGAAGACCCTGTCAAAATTTTTCAGATTGGTTGGAATAATGTATTTCTGCTTGTGTGCTCAGAAATGACTGAATCATTTTGACTGAATTTTTCCACAAAGATTCAACCTGAGATGGATATTGACAGGAGAAACTAGCCCAACTGCTGCCGAACAGTAACCAACTGGAAAAATAAGAAAAAAGGAAAAAAAAGGATCTAACGGAAGAAGTAGGAGGCATCCTTAATAGACAGTAGTATTACTCCCAGATACTATGTATGCGGGATCTGGTGGATACTGGCAAGTTTTGTAACACCATTTTACAATTTTTGTGGGTTGAAAGTAAAGGCAAATAACATCTTTTTTAGCACGTAGCTAGCAAGTCAAATGAACTGATCATTCCCTTCTATTTAGCACTTGTGAGACTGCATCTGGAATACCGTGTCCAGTAATGGGCCATCTGGTACTTTGCCAAATTGGAAGGAGTCTGGTAGATGGCCGTAAAGATGGTTAGTGGATGCTTGATGGCAGGCTGAAGGAGCTAGCTAGGTTTGTTCAGCTCAGGCTGTGCCTGTTGAACAGGTCTGTGCCTTGCAGAAACACCAGAAACAATGTTTTGGTTTGTTGGCAAGTATATTTTCTTGACAAAGATGAAACAAGATGACATTTTGGCTTTAGCACATCTTTGTGGTGATACCTACATAATTTTTGCTTTGTAGTATGATCAGGGGAAAAGTTCTGTGTGCTAAAGGCTTCAGAATAAGAAGTCAGCTTTTGAACTGTGCCTACATAATGGTTTCTTTATTTGATCAGAACACACACATCCTTTGCTGACAGTTTTGTGGCTTCATTTCTGGCTACTGGTTAGCTGAAAATAACAAACCACTTACATGTGCGGTGACTGCCTGCTGAGGTGCCCTGAAAGATGGTGAAAGGATGTGGTGCATGAAGCTCATGTGCCTACACTATGCATGCAGGCAGCTTGAGCTCATATTGCAAATAAACGCTGTCAAGGGACATGGCCTTTCTGGGATCTATCTCATCTTCTAGGTTGTTTTAGCTGTCACAGCAGCAGTCCAGTGGAGTGGCTGGAGGTAGTCTGCAGCCTTCTGCTGCTGCTTCTCTCCAGCAGCACCAGTACAGCTGCTGCTACTGGGTAGTCAGCCCTCACAGGTCCAGAGCCAAATCGTCTGCAAAATGTTCTCTGTTAAATAAGCAGTACCGAGGAGGGAAGGATGTTCTGAAAGCAGGGAAATGGGCAGCTCCAGTCAGATCAGATGACAAACCTGGCAGAGTTGGAAGCTGAACCTGTATATCTTGATTCTTATTTCAGTGTCTTAGGTCTCAGAGCATCCTTCCTGTTATGAATGTGACACTGCATTAGCTAGAGAACAGTTCTTTCAGCCTCTGTCTTATCTGTCTACTGTGTTTATCACCCTTTCTCTCTTTAACCTGCTGATTTTCATTAGAACAATTTGTTTCTCTTTTCCTACCACTTACTAACAGCATCCTCTTTCACCTTTTGTTGTATCCGTTCCCCTTAGGCTAACTGCTCCTCCACTTTTTGGCTCTGCAATACATATTTGCAGCTATGATGCAGCAAGCAAAATGTCAGAGTAGCTCTGGCAGAGCCTTCTTTGAAAGCAGTCCAAAGTAGATACAGCTATGGTCACAAGTGGTAAGTAGAAAGACGTGCAAGACACCAGGGGTGAGATCCCAGTTTACTTTTCCAGTTCTTGTCCATCTGGCTCTGTCTCGTACTCCTCAGTGGACACCACCATTGGTAAAATCTCTCCTCAGGTACCGTATGCTGTTGGGGTAATAGATGTTCTGTAGCTGCTGGTCTGAACCTGTTCAATGTACTTGCCTAAGGAGGAGAGCACCACAAAGCACTTGCACATCATCTTCTCCACAGGTAAAGAAAATCTCACTTTGAGTTCACCTGAAATAATATTAACATGTGGTAATGCAATTTTTTCCTAAAGAAAACTATCAGTCTCCCTTGCCTGTTGTAGAGATTGTCTTTTTGTTGTGTGTGAGGACAATATACGCTATGCCTCCACACAGATATAAAGCTGCAAGACAAAAAGGTGAGGTGTCCTGTTGGGAGCGTGGGTCAGGAGGCAAACGGTCACAAGGGAACAAGAGGTACCACGCAGGAAGGAAGCCTAGAGCATGGTCTGACTTGATGCTGGAGGTGGTTGGAATGGCAAGATAGGACATTTTTTTTCCTTCCTGTCTGATATTAGCAGTGCTGGAGGCTGGAACATAAAGAATTGAATTGTGTGTGTGGTGCTGGTGTTGTTAGACTGCTGTTTTCTACCTCACCAGACCTCTTCCTATCGTGCATCAGAAATGCATCTGACTAGTTGCTCTCCTCGCCCTCCTTTATGCCTGCAACTTCGGAGAGAAATGCTGGAGCAGGTACACCTGCCTAATTGGCTTGTACTGAAGGTGTCCCAGAGGATACACAGGTTTGGTGTTGAAGCACTTTGCTGTGTAACTGATATCCAGCAGGTCAAAAAGACCAAGAGACCCCACAGGGCCTGTAGGGATCCTGCTCCTTTTCAGTTATTCTGTGTTATAAGGGGGGGATTTGACAATGCAGAAGGTGCTGCTGCTGCTCTTAGAGTTCTGCACAGTTTGAAGCCTGTAGGAGGCTTGTCTGATTAGCAGGTTTGATGGCTGCAATGTTCACTGTTGCAGGGAAGGCCTGCAGGCCACACTGTTTTTGCAAATTACATGATGAACCCGATTGTCTGTGTCAGTAAACCAAAGATCCTATTGAATTCCTTTGGAAGGAGACAAGGCATTTGGCCTGCAGCACTTCAGTGAATAAATGCATGAAGCCATGGGAAGCCGGGAAGCAGACTTCCACAGCTATAAGCTGTCTGTTTTAAGAGGTATTTTCTTCAGTAAAATTCCGCCCAGCACATCAACATGTAGAACAAAAGGAAATACGTTACTCTACAGCGAAGTAATTTCCGATCCTTAATGAAATGGATTCTAATTTTTATTTTGTCTGTCATCTTAAAGACATCTGACCTCCTGAATAACTGCTTGAATATATGTGTTCTGCACTTGCATATGTGTCTGAAAATGCAGGCTTAATTCCTTGTGTGTCTTCTGTTGCTCACTGACAGTATTCACTTACACAGCTGATGACAAGCTGTGGTGGTGTGTGTTTTTTCCCCTTTCTCCTGCCCCAGCTCCTGCTCAGACCATGATCATCATGGGCATCGCTTTGTCCACAACACAAGCACAAGAAAACCTTGCTGAGATCAGGAGCATGCCACTGTATTACTCTGCAGAGCATTTCTGTTTGAGCTCTACACAATTTAGTAATACTAAGTAGTGCAACGTACAGAGGGCAGTAGTGCTGACTGTATGATGCAACGTGTACTGCCAGAGAACACTGTAAGTTCAACAACACATTGAAAGATGACCTAAGAGGCAGATGTGGAAAAGAAGAGAGCTTAAAATTTCTTTTTTTTTTTTTTTTTTTTTTTTTGAGGGGGTCAGTGAAGTCTAGAGAAAACTCAAAGCTTGGGAAAGCATACTGGTATTGGGGAAAGCATACTGGTATTGGGAAGCACCTTTTTATATGACCCTGTTATAAGAGTAAAACATCATCCCTGAAAGCAGTTGCAGAATATTTCCTTCTGTAACCTCAGTTATTGTTTGGCTTCTGTTGCTCATTACACCTAACAGAAGATGTGACCTCCTGGAAAACACGGTAAAGTCTTCCAGGTGAACGAAAATCATACATAGGAATGTCTGAAAGGAATTTTGTGGAATTCAGTGGTTATTAACCCTAACCCTAACCATAGTGGGTGGTTTAAAATTTGTTATTGCACATGAAAGAGATGACAAGAGTAATAGAAACTTCAGGCAGAGGTGAGATATTGTTAAGCCTAGAGTTTACTCCAAAATTCAGTGGTTATTAGCTAATCTGAAAATGGGAGTGTCTGTAGTTTGCTCATGGAGCTTTTTTCTTTTGATTTATTGACACTGGTTTCCCGAGGAAATGGACCTTATGCATACAGACTGCTTATTATGTATCTCTCTCTTACCGTCTATTAATTCTTTTGTAAAACCTTGAAGCCAGCTCTATTTACATAGGGTAGAAGTAGAGCCACAATAGGTAGGTACTTGGGTAGAAAAGAGGCCAAATAGAGCAGAAGGGTGGTCTTGACCCTAGTTAAGCATTTGAGAAGCAGAAATCACATGGACTCAGCATTCAAAAATGCTCTAGCCATGGAGAAAGCATTGACTGGTGCTTTCATTTTTACTCATAAGGAAATTCAGGCATGAATTTCAGGCTGCTGCCAAAGGGATGTCTTGGGAGATGTTTTCTGATATCCCTTCTGTTGCAACTTGTGATGGTAACACCACTGAGCACTTCAGGAAATGGAACTGGGACACAGTTGTTCCTGGTCTCCTCCTTTCTTCTTTCCATGTTAACAGCACTCTCTTCAATCTGCAGTTAGTGCTAGTGTTGTTCACCCAAGGCTCGCATTCCCAGCTTCACTCTGAATCCTTTTACCTGCAGGAAATGCCAAGTGCAAGAGAAACTGTTTCCCTTTTCCTAGGACCATAGTGGGTGGTTTAAAATTTGTTATTGCACATGAAAGAGATGACAAGAGTAATAGAAACTTCAGGCAGAGGTGAGATATTGTTAAGCCTAGAGTTTACTCCAAAATGCAGAGAAGTAGTGCAAGAGGCTGTGAATCAGCTGTCTAGAGAAAAAAAAAAATACTTGGCTTTTCTTTTTCTGAATGTTCTCTTGGGGCTGTGGGGAATTTCCATGTTTTTTTTCTTCCTTGAAAAATTTACTTTAAAAATTGGCATCGAGACTATATGCAGGAATCAGTGACATTGCAGTGTCACACTTCATCTTTGTCACATGGTGAAAAAGGAGCAATGGAACTGAAAAGCAAGTTCCTTCTTTCAACCCTCTGCTTTCCCCCAGCAGTGCCTTGGCAGTGGTGTGGGAGGCCATGACCCCATTGCCCTGCCTACAGAAAGAAAGAACACCAAATAGACCCTGTTGGATACTTCTGCCTTGGGTGCTAGCACCAGAACTGACAGTGGTGCACCTGCTTCTGCTTCTTGTCTGCTCAGGAGAATAAAATGCACAGAAGGGAAGAGGATGTGAGGAACCACGGCAGCTGCTGCTGGGCAGTAAGGGTCTAAAAGATACTCCTGGAAGTGTCTGTATGCCGTGCTTAGCAGCAATGTGCCTGGAAATACTACAGAATTTTCGTCTTTTGAATTCAGCACTGCTGCAAAGAGGCAGCTTCGCCAACTGCAGTAAGTTGACATCCTCCTTCCAGGCCTTCCAATTTTTGTATGGTTGCTAATGCATCTCTAGAGAATCTAGACCAACAAACTGTGTGCTGTAGTGCTGGATGAGAATCAAGGTGTGAATTTTATTACTTTGTTTCCCAAAACCTATGCCGATCCTTATGGCATTTTCTAATCCTCATCCCAGGGTGACTGAAGCTTGCTAAATTATCCAGTACTGAAAGTAGAAAGCATCTTTTCCTGTGACATTCTGCTGCTGCTTTTCTTTTTTATTTCTCCCTGTAGGTCTCACTGAGTCATAGGAGGGTTTTCTTCAGCGAGCCACAAAAGAGACTCTGCTTCATACCATTGTGCTGCTGGGTTTTGCCTTTGCCTGTACTAGCTGGAGATAGTTCAGATTTGGACTGTGGAACAGGTCTTGCAAGAGTGCAGAGGAATGAAGATTCCGTGTTTGCAAGGAAGAAGTGGATAATCTTCAAATTATTTGTTTGGGGAAAGAGCAGATCGGAAGATAATTAAGCAGGTGAGAAGTTGCCCATTTAGCATCTTGGTGAGATCAGAGGGAAATGTTGATAAAATAATTAATTAATCAGTAATTTATTAATGAGAACACATAATTTACTTCCTGTTTCATGCTTGGCGAGGGGGTTTGCAGGGTTAATTGTGGCTAACTCAGTATGTGGCATTACCAATAAAACATGTAATAGTGGTTTAAGAAATATCCTCAAGAAAATTATTCCATATCCAGACCTTATCCCATGACATACATTTCTGGCACTGTCAAAGGACTTACGGAAACTAACTACACTCATGGAAGCAAGCCCAGCTACAAATGATTAAATTGCATAGTAGAATCTCCTTGATTGCAGTACTTGGTACCCTTGCAATCAGGATGCTAGGCAATTTAAAACTGGGCATGGATCCACTGGTGCAAAGAACTCTTTCTGACAAATGTGCCAATACTCTAGGCCATCATGTACTTGATGCCAATGGTAAGTAGTGTAGAACATCTTTCAAGGTGGATTGATCAAGGGGAAAAAAAAAAATCAGCCATTTTTGTGAATATTTAATTCCTGTTGCATGCTGGAAAGGAAGATTTCTGTCATGCTAGTTTCCCTTTTAAAAAAAAATAAAAATATCTACACTAAAAATGATAATCCTGTTTCAGGATAGCTGCTTGCTTTTTTTTTTTTTTTTTTTTAAAGAGAAGAGAAATATTAAAGTTACAGGCAATGGATTTTAACATCTTATGACATTAGGAACAGTCTCCTCCTGGAGCACTAGGCCTGGGGTTTGGGTAAGGAGAGTTGGAATTTTTCACTTCCAAGAAATGTTAGTTGTTGCTCCAGTATGGACACCCTTGACAAAGCTCCGAAAGACCAAATACAAAAGGAAAAGTGACCAATGTTTGTAAAGGCAGAAGGGCTGACAACATAGTTAGGGTGCCAATACATGACACGTGAATAAGGCTGAAGGAACTGTGGCCTGGAGAAGAAAAGACGAAGGGAGATGATGTTGCTGTCTACAATTGCTTGCTTACAGGACACTGATAAGATGGAGTCAGACTCTTCTTGGAGGTACCCAACAAAAGGACAAGAGTCAGTGTGCATCAGCTGGAATATGGGAAATTATGACTGGGTGCTAAGAAAAACTTTTTCATAATTTGGGTTATCAAACACAGGTTGCCGGAAGAGGTGAAGGGAATCTCCGTCCTTGGAGATGTTCATGACCCTGGACAAAGCCCTGAGAAATCAGATGTAATTAGACCCGCTTTGGACTGGGGATTGGACTATAGGTGGCTGCTGAATGTTCCTCCCAGCCTAAATTATTCTTTAGGGTCTGTGTTTAGAGCTATTTTGGATTTAGCACAGTATTTGCTTAGTGACTTTGCTCTCAGTCATACTGAATAGGTATCAGTCTAGAATGGGCTTTCCTGCCAGTTCTTCCACTGTGATGAAAGCTATTGTATTCCCTACTGGCAAGAAATATCAATGGAGGTAAGTATCTAATATAATTCAGAAAACTGGGACAATTCAGCAGACATCCAGCCCTGCCTGCTGCAGGCTATATGGTATTTGGAGCAAGGTATGACTGAATGCTACAAATGTGGATCAGGGACAGATGGCAGTCTGGGGTATGTCAAGAGGATTGCCCCATGGTATTTACAGCTAACTACAATGCTGTGTTTATAGGGTGAAAAGCCTAAGCTAATATAGTTTTCTCTTGAATCAAGGTATTCTTTTCTTGAGGTTGCATTGTCTTTTATTGGTTCAGAGTGACATCAGACCAAGGTTGTGAATATCTTTAGTGACTTTGTGTGGCTGTATGAGATACTGTAGCCATGTAGTAAATAGCATTTCATAGACTTTGAAAATAAAGTATTTTAGGTATACTGTTAAGTTTCATGTTGAAGTGATGATCAGTCCTTGTGAAACAGGGTTGTTCTATAATGGATGGTTGTACTCAAAGAGTTGCAGTCAACGACTCAGTGTCCAAGTGGTGAACAGTGATGAGTCGTGTTCCTCAGGGGCCAGTACTGGGACAACTTTAACATCTTTGTTGGTTTCATGGATGTTGGAATTGAGTGTACCCTCAAGCATATTTGCTGATGACACCAAGTTGTGTGGAATGATAGACATGCTGGAGGGAAGGGATGCCATCCAGATGGACCTGTACAGGCTTTAGAGGTGGGCCTGTGCAAACCTTATGAAGTTCAATAAGGCCAAGTGCAAGGTCCTACACAGAGGCCGGGGCAATGTCAAGCAGAAGTACAGGCTGGGTGGAGAATGGGTTGAGAGCAGCCCTGAGAAGGACTTGGGGATTCTGGTGGATGAGAAGCTCAATGCAAGCCAGCAATGCAAGCTCACAGCCAACTGTATCCTTGGCTCCATCAAAAGAGATGTGGGCAGCAAGTTGAGGGAGGTGGTTCTCTCCCTCTTTTTTCTGGTGAGATCTCACCTGCAGTACCGCTTCAAGCTCTAGAGCCCCCAACGTAAGAATCACATGGACCTGTTGGAGTGAATTCAGAGAAGGGCCATGAAGAGGATCAGAGGGCTAGAGTACCTCTCCTACAAAGACCGGCTGAGAGAGCTGGGGTTGTTCAGCCTGGAGAAGAGAAGGCTTCAGGNAGCCTGGAGAAGAGAAGGCTCCAGGGAGACCTTATAGCAGCTTTCCAGTATCTGAAGAGAGCCTAGAAGAAAGCTGGAGAGCAACTTTATACAAGGACAGTGATAGGATGGGATGTAATGGTTTTAAATTGGAAGAGATTTAGATTGGATATTAGGAAGATATGCTTTACTGTGGGTGTGGTGAGACACTGGAACAGGTTGCCCAGAAAAGTTTTGAATGCCCCATACCTGGGAATGTTTAAGACCAGGCTGGATGAGGCTTTGAATATCCTGGTCTAGTGGGAGGTTGTCCCTGCCCATGACAGGGGGGTTGGAACTTGATGATATTTAAGGCCCCTTCCAGCCTAAACCATTCTATCATAATAAATGGCAAGAGAAAGATAATAAGGACTCTCATAAAGAAAGCCTGGAGGAATAAAACAATCTGCACATATCACACAGGAAGTTGGTAGAAGTGTTGGACGTTGCATCCAGAGTCTTGAGTACATGTTCTTTGGAAAAGAATAAAGTCCAAAAATTGGAATTACAATTAGCATCATGAATATCAATATTTCAGTTCCCATTAACATAGTAGTGTGGCAAAAGACTGCATAGTACAGTTATATTACTGGATTTTACTCTTTATTTAAATTTCATCTGTTTCATCTGTTTAATCCACAGAAAGCAGGTGTTGTGTTGTGTTGTTTGTGGTGGTTTTTTGCCTACAAGGTGCATGAACATAAACAAACTTCAAAAATGTCCTAGTGTTTTATTTCAGTGTTGCTGGTTTAAAATAATTTCTTCCTTGATTTTGCATCTGTTAGGTTACGTTTTCTAATGCATCTGATTTTTGATAGGAACAACAACGTGGCCATCCAAAAGGCTGGCAGCTGATCCTCAGATTCTGCCTCAGCTTTACCTCAGATTAGATAAAGCTGGTATAACTTTTGTCAGCTATATATGATTTCTAAGGAACTACTTAGGATTACTACCAGAATCTCTACTGGCTAGGGGTTGCTTGTTGCTACATTATTGAGCCTTTCACAGACCTTTCTGGGCTTTTTCTTGACTCTGTAGACGTCTTTCTCCATCAAAATATTATCTGTCTCTCTGTACCAGCTGCTGTAGCATGGGGAGTTTAAAAATAAGCCCCGGTTTGTTTATGCTTTTTGTGTCTATTCCTCTTCAATGCCTTCAGGAGCAAAAGATTCTCAGTACGACAGACTTTGTTATTGTCATGGTTTCAGCTGGGATAGAGTAGAGTTTCCTACTAGCAGCTGGTATAGTGCTATGTTTTGGATTTGTGATGAAAATGGTGTTGGTAAAAAAGTGGTATTTTTAGTTGCTGCTAAGCAGTCAAGACCTTTTTTTCTCATAATGCCCACCAGTGAATAGACTGGGAGTGCACAAAAAGTTGGGAAGAGATACAGCTGGAACAGCTGACACCAGATGATCAAAAGAATATTCCATGCCATATTATGTCATGCTCAGTATGTAAAGCTAGGGGAAGAAGAAGAATGTAGGAGAACCCATCCAGAGTGTTGGTGTTTGTCTTCACCAAGCCCTACTTTCTTGGAGATAGATAGACACCTGCCTGCTAGTTGGAAGTGGTGAATTAATTATTTGGTTTTCTCTTGTGTGTGTGGCTTTTGCTCTACCTATTAAACTGTCTCTACCTCAACCCATGAGTTTTTCCTCACTTTCACTCTTTTGATTCCCTTTCCCATCCCTTCCAATGAAAGAGTGGCTGTGTGGTCCTAGTTGCTGGTTTGGAGTTAAACCCTGACAGTCATACAGATTTCAAAATGGTATTCAGATAAGAAAATGAAACATGTTGTTTTCCATCTTAGGAATGAACGATTTTATTCTGCTCATTTTTCTCTTTTCTCTTCTTATTTTCCCTTCCTTACTGCAAGTTTGGCTGAAGATTGGCCAGGCATACAGAACTGAAATTCTCACTCTGCAAGTCCGGGTTCACTGCAGAAATGTGGATGATGCTCACCTGATCTCTGATTCTGAAGTCCAACAATAAATACTATATATTTCTTTCCCCGTTTCTCTTCTTACTTCTGAGCCTTTCTAATTAATGGAAAAGATTGGCGCGGGGGGGGGGGGACCCCACCCCACCACACCCCCCC
>VZTM01010363.1:0-11790 GCA_013400555.1 Jacana jacana | reverse complement strand
GGATGATAAACAGCATAACATAACAGGGAGCAAGTTATGTGTTACAAGATGCAACCCTGAGAGCGACATTGTGATTATTAACCCAATACAATGAATGCTTATGGCAAATTTGTTCTAATCTTCTCTGATCAGGTTTGTTGTTATCTCGACCTGTTGGGTGCCAAAAAGGACTGTTGTGTTTTAACCCCAGCTGGCAACTAGAACCACACAGCCACTTGCTCACCCAGTTGCTCAACAACTCACAGCACAGTTGCTCAACAGTTTCTGCTATGCTCCTGAGTGCCTGCCTTTTTTTCCAATAACAGAAAAAAAAAAAAAACTGAAAAGGAAAATAATAATGACATGAGTAACTCTCACTGCCCAATGAATTGACCTTGTCCTGAGCAATGATTGTGGATGTTTTTCTCTTATTCTCTCAAACTGAAGACTGCTTTGGTTTTGCTGGCATGTCCTGTCATCTCAAAAGTATGAGCTTTCTAGGGTGAGGATTATCATGCCTTCCTGTAGAGGACCTAGAAGAATGATTTAAGGCAGTGGTCTCTACCTTTTGTAATTCCACACTCAGTAAAAAATTTGTGAGCACTTCTAATATATTTTTATTTTTAAATTATACACATATACTACTGTACTAATAAGTATGTTATAAAACACAGAAAAATAAAAGTTTTAAAGAATGAGAGAATGGTTAAACAAACACTATTTTTAATTTTTTTTAATTTTGTTAATTAATGGTACCAAAAACATTTTCTTCATGCATCCCAATGGATTGTCTTGCACACCCCACTTTGGAGACTACTGATCTGAAGTCTCCTGTAACATAGTTTAAATAAATTTTCCACATAAATTTTGTACTGTTTTCCTAGCTGACGTTTTTAATTTTAGAAAACATGGCATGGTACAAGGGTAAAACCTTTAGACTACATCCACGTTCCATTTACAGTCCTAGTCCTGGCCCTGATCCCAGGTGTTTGGCCTCTGATGGTCTGTTGCTCTTCCAGGCAAATTCTCGCCGGAAATATGACAGCTCAGAGCTGAGGGTTGTGAGGGGAAGTGTTTAGTTGTTGCCTTTAACTTGCCATTTAGAGATTAAGTATTTGTATATGATATTAAAAATGTCTATAAAATAGGTTTATTTTCAAGTTGAGGGTCCATGTAAATCTTTAGCTCTGTTCTAAGTGATAAGGTCAGCTTCTGACTAAGCTTCCTTTAGTTCTTGCTTTTTAAATTTTCTTATGTGTATAATACAGAGAGCTGTTCAACTCTGTTACGGTTTCAACTAATAATAAATTATGTTGTCTCTTTCTAAGGATTACTACGGAATTACATTCCCTACTCCTGCAACTTTGACAGGCAGAGATGGGAGCCTTGCTAACAACCTGTACTCAGGTGAGTGCTGTTTAAACATGAGCATCGTAAGTGAGATATGCTGGTCATCCTGCCATTGCTGAAAGAGCAGTCATTTTTCCCTTCTGTAAGCAGTTAAACTCATCAGTCCAAACTAGTCAAACAAAAGTGAGAATCTCCCTCTCAGCCCTGATATTGATTATTTTTTTCCTTCTTCATGTTTTTTGTCAGTAATTTATACATCACTTCTGTGATTAAGTCGGATAGCCTTTGAGAATAAGTACAAAATTGTTATGAATGTAAAGGGCAGTGACATCTAGTGCTCTTCCCAGGCACATACAGGTGCTTGAAAAATATTCCATAGTTTAATCATTCTTCTTGAAATTCAACTGGTTTGCTTTCCTTTTTTGGCACTGGAATTAGACCCTCCTCAGCAGCTCCTTGTACTTTGCTACTGCTATTTTAACACTTGTATGTTTCCAGCAGAAGCTGCATCTAGCAGCTCCTCACCCTCTCCAAATCTAATGGACTTTATTCCCAAAAGTTTCCCAAAAAATTCCCCAAAAAATCTCAAATGCTGTTGTAATTAGCCTGGAGGAGAAGGAGGAGGTCATCCCCACCCAGACTGGTGTGACAAGACAAGACAAGAAGCCTTTCCTGCTCTTGCTCTTCAGTTATCAGTGTACAAAGATGACATTAATATCATCCAGGATTTTCAGACAGTGGTTTTCTTTCACTGCCATCTGATTACAACTTAAAACTGTAGCCATAGGTGTTATAATTCCTATAATGCTGGTATTAAGTGTTGTCATACTTCTTGGTAACCAGCATAAAGGAATACTAGTTGGGAATGTGATTGATATATGTCACTTCCCTAAAAATACATGAACATGCTGTTCTGTAGGTTGCCAGAAAATGCAAGTGGTGGGGAGTTTTCTGCTGCATAATCACTTCTCTCAGGAGACTGCTTTTGTGTTAATTAATCAAATTTCGCTTCCTACTTCTTCAATAANCCCAGTTGCTCAACAACTCACAGCACAGTTGCTCAACAGTTTCTGCTATGCTCCTGAGTGCCTGCCTTTTTTTCCAATAACAGAAAAAAAAAAAAAACTGAAAAGGAAAATAATAATGACATGAGTAACTCTCACTGCCCAATGAATTGACCTTGTCCTGAGCAATGATTGTGGATGTTTTTCTCTTATTCTCTCAAACTGAAGACTGCTTTGGTTTTGCTGGCATGTCCTGTCATCTCAAAAGTATGAGCTTTCTAGGGTGAGGATTATCATGCCTTCCTGTAGAGGACCTAGAAGAATGATTTAAGGCAGTGGTCTCTACCTTTTGTAATTCCACACTCAGTAAAAAATTTGTGAGCACTTCTAATATATTTTTATTTTTAAATTATACACATATACTACTGTACTAATAAGTATGTTATAAAACACAGAAAAATAAAAGTTTTAAAGAATGAGAGAATGGTTAAACAAACACTATTTTTAATTTTTTTTAATTTTGTTAATTAATGGTACCAAAAACATTTTCTTCATGCATCCCAATGGATTGTCTTGCACACCCCACTTTGGAGACTACTGATCTGAAGTCTCCTGTAACATAGTTTAAATAAATTTTCCACATAAATTTTGTACTGTTTTCCTAGCTGACGTTTTTAATTTTAGAAAACATGGCATGGTACAAGGGTAAAACCTTTAGACTACATCCACGTTCCATTTACAGTCCTAGTCCTGGCCCTGATCCCAGGTGTTTGGCCTCTGATGGTCTGTTGCTCTTCCAGGCAAATTCTCGCCGGAAATATGACAGCTCAGAGCTGAGGGTTGTGAGGGGAAGTGTTTAGTTGTTGCCTTTAACTTGCCATTTAGAGATTAAGTATTTGTATATGATATTAAAAATGTCTATAAAATAGGTTTATTTTCAAGTTGAGGGTCCATGTAAATCTTTAGCTCTGTTCTAAGTGATAAGGTCAGCTTCTGACTAAGCTTCCTTTAGTTCTTGCTTTTTAAATTTTCTTATGTGTATAATACAGAGAGCTGTTCAACTCTGTTACGGTTTCAACTAATAATAAATTATGTTGTCTCTTTCTAAGGATTACTACGGAATTACATTCCCTACTCCTGCAACTTTGACAGGCAGAGATGGGAGCCTTGCTAACAACCTGTACTCAGGTGAGTGCTGTTTAAACATGAGCATCGTAAGTGAGATATGCTGGTCATCCTGCCATTGCTGAAAGAGCAGTCATTTTTCCCTTCTGTAAGCAGTTAAACTCATCAGTCCAAACTAGTCAAACAAAAGTGAGAATCTCCCTCTCAGCCCTGATATTGATTATTTTTTTCCTTCTTCATGTTTTTTGTCAGTAATTTATACATCACTTCTGTGATTAAGTCGGATAGCCTTTGAGAATAAGTACAAAATTGTTATGAATGTAAAGGGCAGTGACATCTAGTGCTCTTCCCAGGCACATACAGGTGCTTGAAAAATATTCCATAGTTTAATCATTCTTCTTGAAATTCAACTGGTTTGCTTTCCTTTTTTGGCACTGGAATTAGACCCTCCTCAGCAGCTCCTTGTACTTTGCTACTGCTATTTTAACACTTGTATGTTTCCAGCAGAAGCTGCATCTAGCAGCTCCTCACCCTCTCCAAATCTAATGGACTTTATTCCCAAAAGTTTCCCAAAAAATTCCCCAAAAAATCTCAAATGCTGTTGTAATTAGCCTGGAGGAGAAGGAGGAGGTCATCCCCACCCAGACTGGTGTGACAAGACAAGACAAGAAGCCTTTCCTGCTCTTGCTCTTCAGTTATCAGTGTACAAAGATGACATTAATATCATCCAGGATTTTCAGACAGTGGTTTTCTTTCACTGCCATCTGATTACAACTTAAAACTGTAGCCATAGGTGTTATAATTCCTATAATGCTGGTATTAAGTGTTGTCATACTTCTTGGTAACCAGCATAAAGGAATACTAGTTGGGAATGTGATTGATATATGTCACTTCCCTAAAAATACATGAACATGCTGTTCTGTAGGTTGCCAGAAAATGCAAGTGGTGGGGAGTTTTCTGCTGCATAATCACTTCTCTCAGGAGACTGCTTTTGTGTTAATTAATCAAATTTCGCTTCCTACTTCTTCAATAAGGTGGCCCATGATGCGAGCATTGTTTTCCTGGCCTTCAGCTGCTGTCTCCAGAACTTTGGTGGTGTGAGGAACTGGACATCTAACTAGTCATGCTTGACAAATAAACAGACATTGACAAACATGCCTATCACCACCTGTTAAATCCTAACTTGCTTGCAGCCCATGAAGCTTGGATAATCATTTTAACCTCCAAGAGCGTCACGCTAACCCAACAACAATTTGCTCTTTGGCTATTTATGATGCCATGGTGTGGAGTTCTGTGCCATGAACAGGCAATAGGCAATGTCTCTGGCTGTCAGGAACAGAGACTGGGACATGTTCTTCCCATGAACAACTGCAGCCTTTCAAGTGTAGGATGTGCTCTCTTCTGTAGTTGTCTACTTGTATTCAGAGGATTTGAATCCTTTGAAACCTCTACTTTTGGAGTGACTTTGATAGCTTTTCTGATCAGTTCATTCTTTCATAGGTGATGTGACAAAATTTGGCCGTGGGGATTCTGCCTCTCCTGCTCCTGCTACCACGCTTGCTCAGTCGCAACAGAACCAGACGCAGACTCACCATACAACTCAGCAACCCTTCCTCAACCCGACCCTGCCTCCGGGATACAGCTACACTGGGTTATCTTATTATGCTGGTGTGCCTGGTGTACCCAGTGCATTCCAGTATGGACCAACCATGTTTGTAAGTGTGACAGCCTAAACTGTAAGCCTTCCTTCATGCCTCTCCGGTTTTGCTTACTCCAGCCCAAACCTTGTACATCTTGGAAGCACAGGATGGATTGGGTTGGAAGGGACCTTTAAAGATCATCTAGTCCAACCGTCCCTGTCATTGGCAGGGACATCTTTCATGATATCAAGTTGCTCAAAGCCCCATCAACCTGACCTTGAATGTTTCCAGGGATGGAGCATCTACAGCCTCTCTGGGCAACCTGTTCCAGTGTCTCACCACCCTCATTGTAAAAAATTTCTTCCTTACGTCAAATCTATGTCCTTCTTTCAGTTTAAAACCATTGTCCCTTGTCCTGTCAGTACAGGGCCTGGTAAAAAGTGTGTCTCTGTCTTTCTTATTGAAGTATTGAAAGGCTGCAATAAGGTCTCCTTGGAGCCTTCTCTTCTCCAGGCTGAACAACTCCCAACTCTCTCAGCCTGTCTTCATAGGAGAGGTGTTCCATCCCTCTAATCGTTTTCACGGCCCTCCTCTGGACTCACTCTATGTCTGTCTTGTGCTGGGGGCTCCAGAACTGGATATGGTACTCTAGGTGGGATCTCACGACAGTGGAGTAGTCATCTTCCCCAGTCTGCAAGGGATCTCCAAAAATGTGCAAGAATGAAAAAATAGCTGCAGTCTCTTCCCTGAAAAAAAAAGGAAATTTAAAAGGCCAGAACTCATGGACTCCTATGCAGGTTACTGTAAATAGCAGACAGCTACAGCTCATGGGACTCAGTGGTCCTGAATGCCTGTAACAGCCTCTGAAGAGTCAAAGGGAGACCCAAAGCTGAGTCAGTGAGCTGAGAGTGCCTAGGAAATCCTTTTGACGATGGAGGAGACCCCATTGAGTTGGAGAGCAGGGCTGGTAGTCTCTGGAGGGAGAATGTTATTTGGGAAGAGGTGATGTTCCAGGCAGAAGGGTAGATGAGTCTATTTTAGGGCTCTGTTTTATGAAACAGCCTCAGGCAGGAGTTGGTGTTTCATTTGATTCTGGAGGGAAAGCACTGGGTTTGTTCCTCCTTGGGTTTGTGGGTGAGAATTTACTGAAAGAAATATGCAGCCTGTTCTGAAACAGAGTTTCACTGAAATCAGAGGGATGGCTCTAGCAGAAAACTTGGGACTTGCACAAAGCTGCTACAGCAAGTTACTGCTGGAAGTGTTAGTGCCATGTCCCATGCCATCCCAGTGCTCCCAACTCCAGATTAAATTTCCCACACGAGGTGGAAGTGCCTTCCCCACTAGATGGCATGTGCCATTCCCCAGTTAACAAGTTCCCTTCCTTTGTCCAGGTACCTCCAGCATCTGCTAAACAGCATGGAGTCAACCTGAACAATGCATCAACTGCTTTCCAGCAAGCAAGTGGCTATGGGCAGCATGGCTATGGAGCAGGTATGCTTACCACTGCACTTTTCATGTGAGAATCTGCAGAGCTGCTTGCACTCTGTAACACTGTCTTGTACACACCAGCAGGCTATGACGACTTAACACAGGGAACGGCAGCTGGAGAATACAGCAAAGGAGGCTACAGTGGGTCATCTCAAGCACAAAACAAATCTGCTGGCACTGGACCTGGGAAAGGTAACACAAGACTTGAGGTTACTTGAGTGGGATTTAATAGGGCAAACTCCCAGTCAACACAGCAGCCAGCTGTAAAGAGGGTCACGATCCAAGCTGTTTCTCCATCTCCTGTATACAAAAATGCTTTTTTAACAGACAAAGTGTTCCTTCAAAAACTTCATGGCTGACCTTGCATAAGGATTTGTGTGGTTGATATGCAGCTTTGTCCACAATTATACATGGGAGAAATGATGAGATGTTTCCTCTGCCAGAATTTTCTTCACTGAAGAATATGGTGGTCCTGCAGCAGTGCTGCGTTTTTTTGCAGCCTAAGCAGTTGGATGCTGCTGAGAGTTGGTCCTCTACCAAATGAAAACTAGATTTTGAGTTTCTTGGTAGGCACCTGATATAACTGTGTGTTAGGAGAAAGCAGGGCAGTTCACACATCTCTGGGCAGCTGTTTCAGCTGCTGTCTGTACACCTTGTGTACTCATTGCATTGTTTTCATGTCTGAAAATGTTCCCTTTGTGACTGTAAAGGCTGAAGAATTTATACAGCTTATATGAAAGCTTTATTCTGTACATGGTGGCATGGTGGTTTAGACCTGAGAAATGTATACTGAATAAATCAAAAAAATCAAAAAAAGAGCAATGTCCTAGGAAGGATACGACCTTAGGGTAGCGAACACAGTCCTCTGATTCACTGGCCAAAGAAACCACTGGTTTTATTCTGATCCAATTGATCCAGCAGAGGGCCACAAATATGATCAGAGGACTGGAACACCTCTATGAAGACAGGCTGAGAGAATTGGGGTTGTTCAGCCTGGAGAAGAGAAGGCTCTGGGGAGACTTTATAGCAGCCTTCCAATATCTAAAGGGGGCCTAGAGGAGAGATGGGGAGGGACGCTTTATCAGGGAGGATAGGACAAGGGGTAATGGTTTTAAACTGAAAGAGGGGAGATTTAGATTAGATACTAGAAAGAAATTCTTTAGTGTGAGGTTGGTGAGACACTGGAACAGGTTGCCCAGAGAGGTTGTGGCTGCCCAATCCCTGGAGGGGTTCAAGGCCAGGTTGGATGGGGCTTTGAGCAACCTGGTCTGGTGGGAGGTGTCCCTGCCCAGGACAGGGGAGTTGGAACTAGGTGATCTTTAAGCTCCCTTCCAACCCAAATCCCTATGATTCTATGAAATTATTAGTGTCAGTCTTTATAAGTGAATAAGTGGCTGCTTTGAGAGTCAGCTTCGTGGTGAGTGTTTCTGAGCCTGTTGTGGCACTAGCTGATCACCAGCCTGAATCAGTGATATTAATTCTCTTAGGGCAGAGGAGCATTGCAGACCTCACCCTTCTGCAAGATGTAAAAAGGACAAAGGCTCAAATGTATAGCAGATGCTGTCTCATCGCTCAGTGCACTACTGGAAAGCTCTTGAATGCTGCAGTAGAGCCAAATGCATCCCTAATCCTAGGGGAAAGGTGGCTTTTTGTGAGCTTAAATGAATATTTGATGTAGCCAGCTGGTGAAGCGCATTTGAATCCAAGCAGTAACCTCTGGGTCATGGATGTTTTATCCCATTTATCCCAGTGGTTTTTTTTTGTTTTCCAGGTGTTTCTGTGACCTCAAGTAACACAGGTGTGCCTGATATCAGTGGCTCAGTCTATAACAAAACTCAGGTAAGAATACTGGACCCTCCTCCCCTGTGGAGCAGTGGGGTCAAGGGCTGTTCCCAGGCCGGTTGATCTCAGTTAGCAGGCTGTGGCATTTCTTATGATGGCTCTGTTTGCTGTTAGAAAGGAATCTCGCCCTCTGTCACATCGCTTCTGTCATGTCAGCGCCTGGCATAGATGCAGTGCTCTATGCTGTTGCACGCTGCCTGCAGGTGCTATGTTCTAGCTGCAAATGAAGTGTGACAGCACTAATACTTTTAGTTTAATAGCATCCAAAGCAGGTGAGTTGAGAGGCTGGGTTGAGGGGCAGCAAAATGTTATTGCAAGTTTTTGTTGGGCCTCCCTGGGTAGGTCAAGTAATTCCATCCTGAGCCCCTGCAATGTGTGAAGAACAGGTTTCAGGCAGCTGCTGCCATCCCGTGTCCCACTGAGTAAAAAGAGGCTGGGGGAAAAAGGGAACACAGTAGCTGTGGAAGTTAAAATAAAATAAAACATTGGAGACATTAGTCCAGAAGTATGGGTGAGAACAGGAGCTGAAACTACTCTGCTGAAGAGCTTGCAGGTGTAACTTGGCTTGCTCATGGGGTTGGTAACAGGTTCAGGTGACGGGCCACTGTTGTTCTTGTCTGGTTACTGTGGGGCTGCTCATAATGGTCTCTGATGCTGTCCCCCTTGCCTCCTGTGCAGACATTTGACAAGCAGGGGTTCCATACTGGCACGCCGCCTCCTTTCAGCCTGCCCTCTGCTCTTGGATCAACTGGGCCCCTGAACCCTGGTGCTGCCCCGGGTTATGCTCCAGCCCCGTTTCTCCATATCCTGCCTGCACATCAGCAGCCTCATTCCCAGATGCTGCATCTTCAGCAAGATGGGCAGGTGAGTTGGCCCCTTCTGCCTTTACAGCATGCCTGAGGGCAGATTGCTCCCACCCACATTCTGCTGGGGTCTTGGAGGTTTTTGCTTCCTTCTGGTTTTTGCTTTGCTCATTGGGAAAGGGCCTTGACAGTGACTGTAGATTGACAGGCTTGATGCCGTTGACCAGCTTGGGGAGGGAACCTCATGAAGTTCAGCAAGGAGAAGTGCAAAGTCCTGTACCTAGGGAGGAACAACCTCCAGTATATGCTGGGGGCAGCTTGGCAGAAAAGGCCCTGGGCATCCTGATGGACATGAAGTTTACCATGAGCCAACAATGTGCCCTTGCCGCAAAGAAGGCCAACTGTATCCTGGGCTGCATTAAAAGCAAAGTACTGCCAGCAGGTCAGGGGAGGTGATCCTTCCTTCTGCTTGGCCCTGGTGAGGCCACACCTGGAGTCCTGCATCCAGTTTTGGAAGGTGTTAAGGCTGTCCCTGCGGGCAGCAGCTCTTCTGCTGATGTTACAGACAAGCTTGTCTTCCTGGGCGTGTTGGTGATACCCATGTCTCCTTCCTTTCTGATTTCTAGGGTGGATCTGGCCAACGCAACCAACCCAGCACCATGCAGCAAAAGTCTCAGGCTACCAAAAACGCCTATGGCNAAAGCAAAGTACTGCCAGCAGGTCAGGGGAGGTGATCCTTCCTTCTGCTTGGCCCTGGTGAGGCCACACCTGGAGTCCTGCATCCAGTTTTGGAAGGTGTTAAGGCTGTCCCTGCGGGCAGCAGCTCTTCTGCTGATGTTACAGACAAGCTTGTCTTCCTGGGCGTGTTGGTGATACCCATGTCTCCTTCCTTTCTGATTTCTAGGGTGGATCTGGCCAACGCAACCAACCCAGCACCATGCAGCAAAAGTCTCAGGCTACCAAAAACGCCTATGGCACTTCTCCATACTGGACAAACTAAATCTGAAAACAGGGAGTAGGGAAGAAAATGAAAGGAGAAGACGGAAAAAAAAAAAAACAAACAAACAAAAAAAACCGAAAACCACAAAACAAAACAGAAAGAAAAAAAGCCAAAGCCCATTCCTGGAATTATTAGAAGTGACTGCTCAGCCAAACGTCTGTGTGGGCAGAACTGCAGCCAGTCATCCTCTGTGATTTGCCCACTTCCTCTTTCAGTTGCTGTTGTATGTAATATATTTATGTATGTATTTGTAAATGTAATAGAAAGCCTAAATGTGGTTTTCTGCATCTTGCAGCCTGTTTAATTTTCTTTGTAGAAAAAGTAATTATTCATTTCCCATCTGCACCCAGGCATCTTGTTATTTTTTTAAGCTTTACAACTGTGTCATTGAACATGAACTGTGCCATTTTTTTTTTTAGCTGGCCAATTTATTTAATGATTTAATGCAGTTTAATTTAGACAACTAAGGAGCGGGGGGGGCCCTCCCCCTCCTCGCCCCAAGAATCAAGATGTGTCCTGATGGTTCCCAATCCCAATATAGCTGTTACTTTAAAGAAAGAGGGGAAAAAAAGTTATGTGGGTCTCTCCCTTTCTTTTATTTCTTCCTTCCCTCCTCCTGTTGAAGATGAACTATTGTGGGCAGTTTGGTCACTGTAGCCCTGAGCTGCAACATCAACTTTTTTTCAATTTTTGAATAATAAAAAAAAAAAAAGCTTTTCTTTTTTTGTTAGTTTTGTTGGGGTTTTTTTATTTGTTTGTTTCACTAGCAAGAAACTTCATATGGCTCAGTGTGTATGAAATATAAGCAGTGTCTTATACCTCTTCCTGGGCAACTTCTTCCTCTGGCAGAAAAGCCAGAGCTACTGGATGGAAATGTCACCTGTCCTTCCCCACTTTTTTTTTTTTTAAACAAGAGCCTGGAGGCAACTCCTGTTCCTTCCTGTCTTGCATCAGTGTGGCAATTGTTTTAGGAGTTTAATTTCTTTTTAGCCCTTCTTCCACCTAATAAAGATTTAAGCATATCACTGGTATTCGTTTGCATTTTCAAACAATCTAGGAGCCTATCCCTTTCCACCTGGTCCTGCTGGGAGAGTAAAAGCAGCAGATGGGTCTGCAGGTGAGTGCACCATGGCATCCTGGGCCAGTACTCTGACTCCTGGCAGCACAACTAGGATAAGTAAAGAGGGAAAACAGCTGCAGTGCTGTCCTCCCTTCCTTTGCCCTTGGGGTCCATGGCCTTCACCAGAAGGAAGGTCGGGGTGAGGTGAGGACACCTTAGGGCTTGCTCCTGGACCCTCATAGCAGAGGAAATTGGTAACTGGGAAGGTGTTTTGTCCATACAGCTGGTGAGGGTTTGGGGTTTGGTTTTTGTTTTGCACTTACCATTTCTGTTTCAGACCCACAAGAAAAAAAAATTAAAATCTGTTTCTACTATGACAACCATTTTTCTTTCTTGGAGTGTCACTTTCCCACAGGACCCAAGAGCCGGTGACCCAGTTGGCTTGGAAGAAGACATGTACCACCCAGCTATCCCTCAGACTCATAGAATCATTCAGGTT
>VZTM01010361.1:0-12944 GCA_013400555.1 Jacana jacana | reverse complement strand
GGTCTAATATCTTCCAGAAATATATGTCCTTGTGTTTGTGGAGACTTGGAATAGGAGAGACAGATGGTGAATTATAAATTAAGTGAGAATAAAAAGGTTCACTTGGTCTTGATGAAATGCAAAAAGTTCATTCAATCCCCAAAATAACCCTCATATACATTGTATTTAGTTAAATACAGGCAAAGCCACTGACTTCATTGTTGCTAAAAGTAGGGTTTGAAATTATCCCATTTCATATTTCCTTATGTTATTCTTCCTCTTAACTAAATCTGAACCCTGTTCAACCAATGCCATTTGGACAGCAGTGATACAATATTCTGGAAGTTGCCCACAACTTCCGTTTTAAAAATCAGTTTTGAAATATATATGGTGGCTGATAAAGTAGCCTATTATTCATAGGACTGTGGTTGAGTGGAAGAGATTTAGCCAAGCTGTTTTTGTTCGTAGTAACTACTGTTGATAACTTTAAATAATCTACATGCTTTAATCTCTTCTTTTCTGAACTTTGAGGCCAGATCAAACAATATTATGATATTAGGTATCACATTACAATAAGAAAAACACAGAATGTCACTGTGCCTTCAGCTAAAGAGACTGCAAAGACATACCATAAAAAATACAAGGAAAACTGAAATGACATAAAAATAGATAAAATAGTTTTTCAGGTAAAGTTACAGATGGCCATTAGCAGTCTCAATTCATCATACACACACACACACACACACACATGCACTTAAGAGAATAAAATTATTCTGCACACATTTCGAATTGTGTGGCCCGTGCTGCTTGTAGTTCATTTCCAACATCAAATGTAATGGTACCCTCATCAGTGGCAGTGTCAAAACCTTGTCTACAATATTCTAAATCTCCAATGAAGAGTTTAAAGAAAACAAAGAGCTATAGCAGATGTAAAATGTGACAAGATACATTGTAACTTTTGCTATTTCTATATCCCCAAAATTTTTACTCTTGTTTTATGTAAATAACCTTTACTTTCCCCAAGAAAGTGCTTTTAAACTTTATTAACATGATCACTATACTGCAGAGTGGCTCAAGCTTTCTCAAAATCATGTATGTACTTATCTTGGGTTACCAAAATTAAATTGTCCAGAAATTGATAAATGGGTTCCATAGCCTGCGAGAACCAGAGTTTAGGGACTAAAGGGAATTAGGAAATTCTCTTGGGTTTGAAATGGTGGCTCACCCTCAGCTAGTCTGACTGCTGAAAACCAATGACCTGTTGTTGAAGTCGCTTTTGCCACACAGTGAGGCCCAAAGCACAAGGCAGTGCTACTAGGTGGTTTGTGGACAAAGTCTCTGCGTGCAAGCAGATATGCTCTGCTATGAACATGGACTCTCAAGGGGTAAAACCTTCCTTCTAAGAGGCGTGACTCCTTCCTTGACACCCAAATATAGATACACAGTTCAAATACCACTGCACCTGGAGACAGACAGGTGCAGGCATACAGGCATAGAATACTCCTTTCACAAATACATCCACAAGGAAATATCAGAACTGAAATACTTCTTGCTTAGAAAGTATTATCTTTCCAAAAATAGTTGTGTTCTTTAGGATTAATTAGTACTTGAAACCTTAAAAGCTTTCCATCACCTCTTAGAATCATAGAATCATAGAATCATTTAGGTTGGAAGAGACCCTTGATATATCATCAAGTCCAACCATCAGCCCTACTCTACAAGTTCTCCCCTACACCATATCCCTCAACACCACATCCAATCTACTCTTAAACACAGTCAGGGAGGGTGACTCCACCACCTCCCCGGGCAGCTGATTCCACTGACTGACCACTCTTTCTGTGAAAAACTTTTTCCTAATGTCCAGCCTAACCCTACCCTGCTGCAGCTTGCAGCCATTCCCTCTTGTTCTGTCGCTAATTGCCCGTGAGAAGAGACCATCACCAACCTCTCTACAATGCCCTTTCAAGCAGTTGTAGAGAGTGATGAGGTCTCCCCTCAGCCTCCTCTTCCTCAAACTAAACAATCCCATCTCCCTCAATCGATCCTCATAAGCCTTATTCTCCAGGCCTCTCACCAGCTTCGTTGCCCTCCTCTGCACTCGCTCCAGCACCTCGATATCTCTCTTGTGTTGTGGTGCCCAGAACTGGACACAATACTCAAGGTGTGGCCTCACCAGTGCTGAGTACAGGGGGAAACTCTTGTATACTGAAAAAAATAAGCCTCCCTGTTTAACCCAAAAGATGTCAGTTACTCTTGTGCCTAAGAGGATTTTTTTAAGCCAAGTGTAACAAAAGATGTGCAATACATGCATCTTAAATTCAACATGTAATAGTAGCTCTGAAATGCTTATAAATTAGCATATATATTTAATAAATGCTTGCCAAAATATTGAAAAAAATACCTTTAAGACAATTTTTTGTCTAATTTTGGGATAAAGCACTCTTAGTATTTCATGGATTGCAACTAGGATCTTCTGAAAGGATGTAGGCATTTTAAATTGTTACATGAACTTTGAGATTACATTTACTTTTGAGCCATTTGAGCCACTTAACCGCTTACAAATAATCAGTGGTTTCCAGTAAATACCTTCAATATGGGACAAGAGCCAACATGGGGTGCTAAGTGGCAATGTGCTGGGAACTGTATCTACTGGAAGAGATTGTGCTATGTCTTTGCCCCCTCAATTCTTCCTAGGACTTATTAGCTCAAGCAAAGTACTGTGCTAATGAGGTTGCATGGCTGTCAGTCAGGAGCTGGCTCATGCCTGGCCAACTCAGGGAAACCAAAGAGCTAAAGTCCATCTGGAATACTATATAAGTGGTTTTCAACATTTTCAATTTGTGGTTCCCAAAAATTTTCCAGTGAAGATGTAGATCTCTATTGCCAATCCATTCAGTGTGAGATGATGACTTTTACTAAGTAATTAATGCAGTAATACTGACCATGTTGCTTTAGTCTTTCCAGAATAAATTATGTTAAGACTGCAAACTTACCTTCTGTGTTGGAAATGGGAGTACTGTCACATTTACTTTCACACTGCTGCATTGATGGAGGTCTACGTGTTTCTGGACACTCACTGGATGCTTGTCCAGTGTATGACAGGCACTGTACTGTTCGCATCTGTTGCCCAAGACCACACTGTGCAGAACACTAAAAATATGACATAAAAAAGTAAACCAACTTGGATCCAATTTTTAAATGTTAAACAAGATAACAGTGAAGCAATCAGGAACAGTACACATACACAAATTAAAAAAGAGACAAGCACCTGAAGAGATTTGGTTAATACATAAAATAATTTTCATAAAATAGCTTAGATGTGTGGGGTATTTTGACAGTATATGTGAACACTTGCCTTTCAAAGAAAAGAAAACACAATGCAGTGGTAGCTTCCTGAACAGCTTGGATTTGAGGTATGAGAATGTAATTTACACTATTTCATACATCATGTCTGAACTTAAGTTCATTTTTTCAAGAGAGAAATCATTAACTTTAGAACATAGAAGAAAAGCCAAGAACAAGAATTCAAATCTGCTAGAGCACTTTTTAATGGAAAAAGGAAAGTATCTTTTAAACAAAAATACTTTGCTGTTTAAAGATATTTTTGAATTTCAATAACTAAACAGTATTTTTAAGACATATTAACTTAAGATAAATGCACACCTGGACAACTAGCATAAAAGAAAAGTCAATTAGACTGTAATCATAGAATCCTTTGGTTGGAAGAGACCCTTGGGATCATCAAGTCCAACCATCAGCCCTACTCTACAAAGTTCTCTCCTACACCATAGTAATACCACAAATTATTGTCCCCTGGTTAGTTAAGATAAGGTGTTTTATTTTGATTAGTGTCAAATTACTCAGCAAACTTAGAAACTGATATTCAAGTTATTGTTTAGTAAAAGGTCATTGATCATAACTGAGATTACAGGATGACCATGAGCTAGCAATGTGCCCTTGTGACAAAGAAGGTCAATGGCATCCTGGGGTGCATCAAGAAGAGTGAGGCCAGCAGGTGGAGGGAGGTTATCCTCCCTCTCTACTCTGCCCTGGTGAGGCCCCATCTAGAGTACGTGCCCAGTTCTGGGCTCCCCAATTCAGAAAGGACAGGGAACTGCTGGAGAGGGTAAAGCAGGGGGCTACAAAGAATATTAGGGGCCTGGAGCATCTCTCTTATGAAGAAAGGCCGAGGGACTTGGGTCTTTTTAGTCTGGAGAAGAGAAGACTGAGGGGGGGATGTGATACTTAAAAGATAGGTGTCAAGAGGATGAGGCCAATCTTTTCTCAATGGTGCCTGGTGACAAGACAAGAGGTAATGGGCACAAACTTGATCATATGAAATTCCATCTAAACATGAGGAGGAACTTCTTCACTTTGAGGGTGGCAGAGCACTGGAACAGGCTGCCCAGAGAGGTGGTGGAGTCTCCATCTCTGGAGACATTCAAAACCCGCATGGACATGTTCCTGTACAACTTGCTCTAGGTGGACCTGTTTTGTCAGGGAGGTTGGACTAGATGATCTCCAGAGGTCCCTTCCAACCCCATATCATTCCATGATTCTGTGAGATGCAAAAACATAATGAAAGAAGGAAATTCAGTATATCCTATTAAGAATCACTGGATAACGGCAGCACCATTCAGCCTGTGCTGTATCAGTTTAGATCCCTGTCTGGTAATTAAGCATATTTTATGTAAAATTATATAGATCTCAGAAGGTTGTTTTGGGTGGCTACATATCTTAATAAAAATTTAAATTGCTTTGTATTTCCATCATGTTTCTCAACTAAGTTAAATGTGTTTTAAAAATTGAAACATTGCTATATACCAAAATCCCCTTCTAAACAACTGTAATAAGGACTATTCAATTATTTTTAAAATGCATACAGAAACTTATCCAGTAGAAACTAGATTACTGACAGAGAATCCTTTATAATTCAGCAGATAACTATCGTTTAAAATAACATTACAATCTGAGACAAACAGGAGAGAAGCTTTTGTTTCATTCATGGGAACCATCTCCTATTCATTTCTTATCCTTAAAGGTACTAATGTGTAGGAGACTAACAGCAATAAATACTTATATGAACTATCTTACCTGTCCCCAGTCTCCAGTAACCCAGCGAGGAGGAGGACATCATCCTAAACTACAGCGGATGTGGACTGGAGGTTTGCTTTCCTCCTGGCATTGCGTGACTGGAAAAGTTTTTAAAAGATCACTGCTTTTGCACAAAACGATTCGGTGTTTGAATCCTGGGCCACACTTTGGTGTGCACTGAAAAACATTTATATAAATGAATAATGAAAATCTCAGTAAAACATCAATAAATATGTCAGAAATGCTATTATGGAAAATAGAATAATATATATATGTTCTTATAATTAAATTATATTCACAGTTTTCAATAGATTATAATGATAATTTTTAAATGTTTAGAAACACAAACAAGCTGACCAAGGATTGCTTCATTAAGTTAAATGTTTTATGATTTTTATTTTGATAAAAGCAGATTTCCTTTGATATCTATATTTAGGCTATTGTTGTACTATTTACCTTTATATATAAAACGCCTTTAGGTTAGGTTTAAGAAAAGCACTTTGCAGCAACTTAGAAAGGTCTTGTATCATTATTATTAAACAAACATGACTTTCAGAAATTAAAAGTATCACCCTGGGTTCTTAATATGAACTTAGTGCAGTCTTTCTCCACCTCATTACAGATCACTGAGCTACAATGAACACATCTTTCCCCAGTAAACTTATGGGAAGATAAATGCTTTACTGGACTCCACATAAACCAGACTATTGGTTCACAGAAATACTGTACCCTCTCCCCTACAATGCATGCTTTTCTTTCCTATTTAATTTTAATTCTGTTTTCTCAGAGGTTGTTTTTCTTCCTTTTATTACTCCTCTGCTTGTTCTAACAGCAAGCAGATTGTAAAACAGCAATTTGAAAAGCAGGTTGGAAAACCTCTGCTTTTCCTTCTCCTTCTTCATATTGTTTCCCCTTGACTTCTCTTTCCATTTTCCTGTTTATTATTATTAAATGTCATTTACATTAACATAACTGCAGAATGGATAAGAGGCAAGTGCTAACAAAATTAAGACCTTCCCCATATCACTCCCTATTTAACAGCTTAACAGGAGTTTTTGCAAACACAGTTTTTGACTTCCGTATAGGCATGTTAACCTTTATCCTGTAGGCATATCTGCAGTATTTGAATATGAATCAATTTCTGATACCATAAATCCTACACACAGATTATGCTAAACCTGTCAGGAGTGGAATATCTTTTCATATGAATGCAGCTGCAGAGATAAAACATCATCTGGTAAATAATACTATGTGGACCTGAAGCAAAATTCAAGAGGTGGCACGATGAAGACCTTCCACCCATTGAAACAGGTCATTATATAATTTGGGGAAAAAGAAAAAACCCTAATATTCATTTTCAGAAAATGAATTGAGTGATCCAAACTTTGCTGTTGTATGCCTAATTCTAAAGCATCTCTGCCTAACAAAAAAATAACAAAAAAGAGACAAAGTTGGAAGGACCGGCCTGCTATTGTAACAGTAGTCTACAGATTAGTGATGAGTTCAGTCTGTAGAACAGCAGGAGTCAGAGAGGCATGAAACCCCTCAGAGTTGCACAGAGCTGTGTTTTGCACTCTGGGTGCTGCATTCTAAAACCTGAAATATAAAATTTCAAAAAAGCAAGCTATTACCAACCTACTGTTAAAATAGACTGTACCTCATGTGAAACAGTTCAGTAGACATGTTCTAAGAACGCCTTTGGAGGGGATATGTGGAGAAATGTAGTGTGTGAATCACTGTATGGCTTTGGCAAGAGGTTGGCACTCAGCTTCTCTTATGTGTCAAGACAGGCAAGTAGAACTTCTGATAATCAGTGAATTTATGGCAAAATCCAATGTGCCTATGTGTTGAGAGCAGGCCCTTTAAGAGGGAGTTACTGAAAGGGCACATATGCAAATAAGTGGAAGTAAGCGAAACGAAGTATAGTGAAGGCGAAACAAAGTGTGGGAAACAGCAAATGACACAAATGTTGTAGCCAATCATGGGGCAACTTTAAGCCTGTGGAAAGTGTGTGGAAAGCTCGTGGACAATACCCCTCTCCCTATCCGAAATGTAGTGCTTAGCGAATGAGGACCTGTAACTGTAGAACGAATGTGTGCACTTCCTGAGATGTGCTTCCCGACTGAGGGTGCTTCCTGAGAGAGGTGCTTCCTGGAATGGCTTCCTGATTCGGGCGCTTCCTGATTGATGGCTTCCTGATTGATGCGTCGGGCTCGACTGCTCCTGGCCGCGGCACCTATGGAGTTTCATAATCTCTAGAATTTGGTAGCAAATAAGCACGAGTTTGAGGATCAAAATTTGAGTTTAGGTGCATCCATTTCTAGTCCCACTTGAAGACACATTCTTTTATCTATGTTTAAGCTGCCATTTGAGAAAAATCTTTCAGCTACTGCTACCAGAAGAAAATAACATCCCTTAAAGCCCCCACGTTTTTGGAGTCATAGTCAAAATTCCACTAAATATGATGGACTACACCCTGTCCCCAGAAATAAAAGTGAAGTAAGGAAATAGGTTGCCTACAGTAATGCTGAATCACCAAAAATAAAAGCATCAGTAGAATTTAACAAAAAAATTATGTCTCCACACAAATGAAAGACAAAATGCACAGACAAAAAAAGCCAGGAAACAGTGTCTCCCATTGTCACATGCTTCTAGAATTTTTTATTCACTCAGTGGAAGTCTTAACTAACGGTAATATGAATGCAAAATAAATGTGCTTGTCTGATAAGGCTCTTCCCAATAAATCTTTACATTATTTATTGTCAGTTTATATTTTATTATCTGTAAAAATATATAATAAATAATTTACAGTGGGCAGAATAATTCAGTCAAAGCTCTCAACTATTGCAAAGCATAAAAAATTTTATGGCAAAACTGATGTTACCTGAAAATGACTACATTCTGCTAGGCAAGCCACTGTTAACTTTAATTACTATTTGATATAACCACTTTAACATTCTCCTAAAGACGTTTAATTTCTATGTTTAAAAAATGTTTTGTTTCTGTGATCAAAAAGATATGCCTATAAATACTTAAAGGGAGGGTGGTTGTCAAGAGGATGGGGCCAGTCTTTTCACAGGGGTGCCTGGTGACAGGACAAGAGGTAATGGGCACAAACTTGAACATAAGAAGTTCCATCTAAACATGAGGACGAACTTCTTTACTTTGAGGGTGACAGAGCACTGGAACTATATAATGCTCAAGTGCATTAGCATATAGAAGTTCTAAAACTGATTAATTTGTATCAGGTATTGCTTGCTTTGACTACAAAAACAAAGCTTTAGAACTTGTATTCCAGAGAAAAGTAACAAGATTTGTCATTGACTTCAATATAAGCAGTATTCAACTCTTCAACTTTTTAAGTTCAGTCTTGTTTTCATTTTCATGCTTCCATCAAAATAAAAATGTTTATATGTATATTACTATAGGGATTTAAATACACTATATTTCTGGGAACACTGAACAGAAAAAAACCCCGCCATTTTCCTCATTGTATTAAAATCGTATCAAAAGGCTGCCAAGCTACACCAGGCAAAATTCATACCAGAAAGAAGTCAGCACTTTTTCACAGTCCTGACAAAATACCAGCATAATTAGAAGCTTAGCAAAGCTTCAATCTTTAGATTAGAACATTTTTGTTCAAAATTCTAACATATTTCTGTTGTGTAAAAGCCTGGTTGTGAAGGTGTTTAAAAGTTGTTCAAAATTCTTATGAGTTTGGCTATGTTGATGGATATATGGATGATGTATTAGTGAGCAAAGTCTAGAGGAAGTAGCTAAAGAGGAATAGTACATAGTCAACATATATTTATGGCTCTGTAACTTGTCATATGGATACTATTATTTGTTAGTACTGAGATGTTGCCCAGATGTTCCAATCAGAAATGAAGTATCATGATAACACACACAAAGAGCTTACAAACTATTAAGGCCATGGATGAGATATGAAGGAGTCTTCAACTGAACAAACCTTTCTACTCACCCATTCTTTCATTCTCACTCCTTTCCTTTCTACTCTTTCCAAGTGAGAGTCATTTTCTAAGGGCTGGAATGCACTCTACCTTTTCAGGTAGGGACAAGGAGCATTCATAAGCTTTTCTGTCTTGATTATGGTACCTTAATTTTTGTGTGAAATGCTGACTGATAATGGGGTAAAAAAAAAAATAATGTTCTGCTTGTAGACCAAGACACACTTTAAGATTCAGCTGTGACTCCATGGAGAGACCATGCTGGAGCAGGCTCCTGGTTGAAGTTCGTGGAGGACTGTCTCCTGTGGGAGGGACCCCATGCTGTAGCAGGGGAAGAGTGTGAGGAGGAAGGAGTGGCAGAGACAATGCATGATGAACTGACCACAACCGTCCTCTCGTCCTGCACCCCTTTGGAGGAGGAGGTAGAGAATTCAGGAGTGGAATTGAGCCCAGGAAGAAGGGAAGGGTGGGGGGAAGGTGCTTTAAGACTTGGTTGTATTTCTAATTGTATATATAATTTATTGGTAATAAATTAAATTAATTTCCCCAAGTTGAGTTTATTTTGTCCATGATGGTAATTGCTGTCCTTATCTCAACCCACAAGCCTTTCACTATATTTTTTCTCCCCTGTCCAGCTGATTAGGGGGAGTGATATGATGGCTTGATGGGCAGCTGGCATCCAGACAAAGTCAACCCACCACAATTTGTCTACTCAACTAGTTTTTTCATCTAATAAGAACAGATGGAGATTATAAAAGCATGATATTCAAACATCAAGGAGCTCCTATGGCAGCTCACAACACTGTGATTTAATATGCAGATATTACTACTTTTAAGCACTGCTATAACGTAGAGACTATTATTAACTAATAATTGATGGTGTCTCCATCCTTGGTGATATTCAAAACCCATCTGGACATGATCCTAGGCAGTCGGCTCTAGGTGGCCCTGCTCGAGTAGGGGAAGCTGGACAAGATGACCTCCAGAGGTCCCTTCCAACCTCAATCATTCTGCGATTCTGTGAACTATATTACCTGTATTAACAAATTATGGTAAGAGATGTTCTGTACCACTTCTATGGGTGCTCACAGTGATGTTAGTAGCCCTCCTTTATGCTTTGAATTTTGGGAGGCTGTAACAATTTTTGGAGCTAAAAGTATCTGTGCACAGAAGAGACCTGTGTAATTAAGGCACACTAATCTTCTTTATAGTATGCAGTGATTTATAATTTATTTTGAATGAAACACTGTTTAAAGGCAAGAAAATACACAGAAAACAGGATACAATGAATCATGGTATATCATTGGCAGATCATTCCAGTTTACTCTAATAGTCTCCTTTTTTTTTTTAGACAAAGTAAGTAGAACAGTTCTAACTTACCTGGGCTTCAGTAAATTATTTGAAAGGGGGATTATAACTGGGTAAAGTTTAGGATTTAAGAGATGCAACCTGCAAAGACCTTCTTGGGTCAGTCAAGGAACTGACCTGATTAATATTTCTTTATCATCTACTTAATGATGTTCATAGAAAAGTAGTTTCAGTTGTTCAGCATTACTGAAATGAGTGGCTAGCATGGGGAAATAACTGACCTTGATGCAACAGATCAACAGAAGAACATGTTCTACAGAAGGAACTCGACAACTGCGAAGACATGAATAACTGAAATGAAGTGAAATTTGGCAGTATGATGTGCATTTCCAAAAAAATAACAAGAACCTATGTTTAAACTGGGAGATCACTAACTGAAAGGAAAAAAAGGTGGACAAAGGTCTGGATATATTAACAGAGCATAAGATAAGTAATCAATATGTGATAGCTGAGGAACAGAAAGAGGTTATTTAAGGTATACTGATACACTTCAGGTTATGGGTATTTTCAAGAGAAGCAGGAAACAAAAGGACAAGGCACATGTGAAACCTCCTCTGGGATATTATTTACATTTAACTCTAGCAAACCATTCAAAAATATTTGACTTCAAACTGAAACACAAAAGTAGAATGTAGTCAAGATTAATTCCTTTTTGGATGCACCACTTAGTGGATAAAGAATTGGCTGCATGGCCACACTCAAAGGGTTGCAGTCNTGAGCCGGCAATGCACAATAGCAGCCGAGAAAGCCCACCGCATCCTGGACTGCATCAAAAGAAGTGTGGCCAGCAGGTCACAGGAGATGAGTCTACCCCTCTACTCTGCTCTCGTGAGTCCCCACCTGGAGTACTGTGTCAAGCTTTGGAGTCCTCAATATAGAAAAGACATGCAACTGTTGAAATGGGTCCAGTGGAGGGCCAGGAAGATGATCAGAAGGATGGAATACTTCTCCAATGAAGACTGGCTGAGGGAGCTGGGCTTGTTCAGCCTGGAGAAGAGAAGGTTCCAGGGAGACCTTATAGCAGCCTTCCAGTATCTGAAAGGAGCCTACAGGAGAGCTGGAGAGGGACTCTTTGTCAGGAAGTGTAGTGACAGGCAAGGGGTAACGGCTTTAAATTGGAAGAGAGGAGATTTAGATTAGATACTAGAAAGAAATTCCTTCCTGTGAGGGTGGTGAGGTACTGGAACAGGTTGCCCAGGGAAGTTGTGAATGGTCCTTCCTTGGAAGTGTTCAAAGCCAGGTTGGATGGGGCTTTGAGCAACCCGGTCCAGCAGTAGGTACCCCTGCCCATGGCAGGTGGGTTGCAACTAGTTGATCTTTAAGGTCCTTCCCAACTCTAACCATTTTATGACCCTATGAAGAAATAATAATTGGAAAGGAAGAGGAGCTGTTTCAGATAAAAAAAAAGCAGGTATAAACTGTCATGGAACTAGAACATTAGAACACTTCTTGCAATTCAAAGACTGAACTTCAGGAATAGTTTTCCAAGAAGCAGTACTACAAATCCCCAAATTACCTAATTTTAAAACAGACATTTTTGCACTCTGATTTGCCTGTGGTGCAATCCCATTCAAATGTATCACATATCAGTCTAAGGCTATGATGTAGTCACCATTATGGAAATGTGGTGAGATGACTCGCATGACTGGAGTGCTGCAATGGATGTCTACAAACTCTTCAGAAGGGACAGGCAAAGAAGGAGAGGATGAGGTGTGGCCCTGTATGTGTGGGAGTTTTATGAATGTCAAGAACTAATTCAGGGTAACAGTAGAGTTGAGTGCCTATGGGTAAGAATCAGAGCCAGCAAGACTGATATCGTGGTCTGTTACAGACCACCCAACCATGATACAGAGATAGATGAAATACTCTATAAGCAGCTGGGAGAGGTCTCAAGATCACTTGCCCTTGTCCTGGTGGGAGACTTCAACCTACCAAATATCAGCTGGGCACACAATACAGCTGAGAGGGAACAGTCTAGGAGGTTCCTGGAGCGTCAGGGATAACTTCCTGACACAGCTGGTGAGGGAGCCGACTAGGGAGGGAGCACTGCTGGATGTGCTGTTTGTGAATAGAAAAAGCCATCCCCAGGTTCTGTAAAACAAGTCAATGGTGAAGAAGACCAGCCTAGCTAAATAGAGAGCTTTCGCTGGACCACAGGAATAAAAGGAAAGTTTATGATCTCTGGAAAAGGGGGTTGGTAACTTATGAGGAGTACCAAGATGTAGCGAAGCTGTGCAGGGCCAAAGCTCAAGCAGAACTTGGGCACTATGGTTAAAGGTAACAAGAAAATGTTCTTGCAGTATATCAATAGAAAAAGGAAGCCTAGGGAAAATGTAGACCCACTGACGAATGAGGTGGGCGTCTTAGTGGTGGAAGACAGAGAGAAGGAGGAGTTACTGAATGCCTTTTTTGCTTTGGTCTTCACTGCTGAAACTGTCCCCCTTGAATCCCAGACCCTGGAGACAAGGGAGAAGGTCTGGAGAGAGGAAGATTTTCCCTCTGCAAAGGAGGATTGGGTTAGAGACCACTTGGCCA
>VZTM01010356.1:0-19291 GCA_013400555.1 Jacana jacana | reverse complement strand
TTTTATCACTCAGCATGCATGCATAGTAGAGTAGAAAATAGAAATAGCACTATATATTCAAGTATTTTCTCCATGTACACAAAATCAGTTTCTAATACTCCATGGTAAAATCTTATTCATTAATGATTTTTCATTAAAAATGGTTATACATTTTTCAGAATTTCATTTCATAAAGATCTCATAAGATATGAAAACTTGTTGCTGTTCCGTAACAAACTATTTTCACTTTCTCCATTAGCTTAGCCTTCTTGTTTGTATAGTTTCAAATCTGATAGGTTTTAGGGAGTGTGAGAATTAAATTAACTCTTATTTGAGGCACTTCATTTAAGCATCTGATGTAGGCTTGTGGGCTTTTGACAAATATTCTATTCACTGTTCTGCAGTCACTCACATCCAGTACAAATAGCTGAATTCCTTATTTTCAGGTAAGATTGTACCTTGTTTATCCAAATGAATTAAGTAAAAAAACCCCAAAAAACCAACCAACCAACCTATCAACCAAACCCAAACCAAAACAAAAAAAAAATCAAACCCCAAAACCTGAAAGCATCAAAGCAGAGCATGAAATTTCTCAGCAGATCCAAACAACTTGAAGCTGGTTGAAACTTGCAACAATAGGAGTACTAAAAACGAGGGGGGGAAAAGTCTTTGAGAATGCATTCTCTGTTGCATTGCTTTTTACAGTGAAGACTAGATGTCTTCCTATTAGAGATATTGTAGTTCAAGAAGAGGTCATGGAGGAAATAATGATAATTATTCATGACAGTCCCTTTCTAGACTTAATGTCTAGAAAGCAATAAGGATCAAACCAGAAGTTCGATATTGCCTTATATACTAAACAATTGTTGCAGCAAGAGAAATTAATATCTTACTAATATACATTTGAAATCCTAGAAATGAAATACATCTAAAGGAACAAATTTCACGTTTGGTCTGTCTCAAAGTATTAATTACACAACCCAGTTGGCTTGATTGTGGCAGCCAAAATACACCCATACAGTATATATTTTTCTTTAATTTCTTTGTACCACAAGATTCGGTTTTCAATCTCTCATTTTGTTGCTAAATCTGACTTGACAGTATACTGTGGAGATGTATAATGTCTGATCTACTTACAAAATTCCAGGTATGCAGACTAGCACTTTAGAATATTTTGGAGATATCTTCCTTTTGTGAAAATGTATCTTGGAAATACTACTCCAAATTAACCAAGTACTGGTTCAAGTAAACAATTTTAGGTAAAATAGTTAGGCAGACCATCTTCTGCTTCCAGATCAATAGAAGATAGTAAGCAATAAGGAGAATACATTATAATATTATACAGTATAAGCTTGAGTGATCAGATCATCATCTAATCTGTCTTTCTGTATATAACAGTATGTTAAGATACCAACAGATACTCTTCAAAGAGATGAAAATGATTGTTAGACCAAAGGAATTCAGTTTCCAGAAAATGAAACTATCTGCTAAAGCTAGAAAGATAGAACAGACTTTAACAAGGTCCATAAATTTTTGCCATTGAATTGTTAAAATGGTCCAAAACCCTAAAGCACTTCTATACCACAGAGGGGAAAACACCTCCCAATCCTGAGAATATAATTTGGAATTAGAGAAAGAGGGAAATTCCTACCTATTAACTGAAATCTGATGTTCAGTACGTGCCCAAGAACTATCCAGAAGGAAAAGAAGAAAGGATATCCCCTGCCATCCTGGATCTTATTCAACCTTATGACTACTTCATCTCCATCCACAATAAAACACACTTGACAGATTTTCCTTGCTGTAATCTCCTCTTTCTCAAGAACACATTTAACAAATTGTGCATCATTGGGCAAAATATTCCTTCTTAGCTGCAAAGATGTCTGGTAACAGTCCTGAAACACAATGTTTGACGAAAAGCATTTTTTTAATGCAAAGCTGCGGGTACTGCAAACACACTAGGGCAATACAAGAAATCCAGAAGGAAACCTGATATATAACCTATAATGTTTCTTTCTCTGTTCATGAAGAAATTGCGTGATCCCTGAGTTCATGAATCCAGAAGGCAAAGCATGCCAATTTATCACTTTGCATTTTCTACTTACAGTTCTTTAGTAAGATTAAACCTAATTAGATTCTTTATGTGTTATTATTATTAGAACTAACCAAATATTTTCCCAAGGGTTTATTTCGTGGATTTTTAATTTTTTCTGTCCCTTAATTTGTTCAGTGATTTTTTTTCATATTAGTCAACCAACCGTATAATCTGGTCAAACAATATTTGTTTGATTCATTTGATGACTGATTTGATACCAAATGTTAGATAAATTATTAATGACTGATTGATTCTATCATTCAAAGAGATCTAATTATCTATTATGTTTAAAAGGGACCTGTATTTCATAGTGCACAAGGTAAAATAAACTTACAAAAGTACAAGTTGTACAATAGTGGAATAGCTGAAATGCATCTTCCTCTTAACTGCTTTCACTTAAACTCCTATACATGAATTGTGTGGGTCACTGTGCCCTTGAAAGATGCAAGCTGACTGCCAATCTCCATTCCACAAGTAAAACCATTCCCCTTCACTGTTTCATCATGTTCCAGTGTATAGTCTCTTCAGAGGCTCTGCAGTTATTATATTTTTACCGTGCCAGAGATTTTCTATGATGTGCTGGAGAGGTATGAACATTAAGAAGGAATTGTGGTTAGGCACTAATTCAGAAGACCAGAGATTAATTTCTTGCTTAATTCATCTCCCTCAATTACCCAACAATGAAAAAAGTGGAGATGCAGCAGATCCTAACCTCAAGCTGAGGAGATGCATTAATTATTGATTATGAATTACTCTGAAACTGTTGTAATATAGTATTAAGTACAATATTGATATATGTATCAAATATCATACCTAGACAATTCCATTTAATCACTGGAAAACCCTGCTTTCTTCTGAGGTACCAGGCCTCTCCACATAGGAGGGATGCTCCAGTTCCTTAACCACCTTAGTGTTCCTTTGCTGGAATTGTTCTAGTAGCTTTATATCCCTCTTGTCCTAGAGATCCCAGAATTGGACACAGTACTCCAGTATGGACTCACTGATGGACACATGCAGGCCTGGACTTCTCTGCTAAAAGTCTAAGCTACCCAAATGCTTATGAATAGTAAATAAATGTAAATAAACTAGCCATAGGACTCTTGTTTAACCCTGAGGCCAGTTAGCACACACAGCTTGTATCCCTCAAGCTAAACTGTCTTCTCCTCCTCTGTCCCAAAAAATGATGGTTTTATTGCCTGCTGTGGATGATCTCTCTGCCATGCTATCCTCTGAAGGGTGCTAGACATCATTTGGGAGAGCACTCATTAGAATGGTCTTAATGGACTTAATGGTCTTTGGTATTGAGGTGCTGGAGCGAGTGCAGAGGAGGGCAACGGGGCTGGTGAGAGGCCTGGAGAACAGGGCTTATGGGGATCGATTGAGGGAGTTGGGGTTGTTTGGTCTGAGGAGGAGGAGGCTGAGGGGAGACCTCATAACTCTCTGCAGCTGCTTGAAGGGGCACTGTAGAGATATTGGTGCTGGTCTCTTCTCACGGGCGATGAGCGACAGAACAAGAGGGAGTGGCTGCAAGCTGCAGCAGGGTAGGTTTAGGCTGGACATTGGGAAGAAGTTTTTCACAGAGAGAGTGGTCAGTCAGTGGAATCAGCTGCCCAGGGAGGTGGTGGAGTCACCCTCCCTGACTGTGTTTAAGAGCAGATTAGATGTGGTGTTGAGGGATCTAGTGTAAGGGAGAACTTGTAGAGTAGGGCTGATGGTTGGACTTGATGATCCCAGGGGTCTCTTCCAACCTAAATGATTCTATGATTCTATGAAATCATGTCAGGGAGTGCGCTAACAGATAAACAGTTAGAGCAGAAGACTGGAAGGACAGTGTTTACGCTTGGGCAGTCATGCTGTTTAGTTTATTTACTGGTATAACTACAAGCTTCCAGTCCAGAATCTGTATACCCAGGTCAGCAGGGTCTGTGGCCAAGGCAGTATTCTCTGGCTCCTAGCATATGAAATGCTCTTCTTTAGAGAGATTAGAGAGCATTTAGAGATTAGAGAGCTTGGAGACAGCACCATGTGAATTCAATTACATTGCTTTCTGAGATGGCTTTGAATCATATGTGGCTTGTTTGGAGGGCAAAGAGACAGGGACCTGTCTATTTCTCTAGGTGGGGATGCTTTAATGTATTGTATTGTATGTATATCTACTGCTTTACATCCACTTCAGAAATACTACTTTGAAGGTTATACACCTACTCTTGTTTTATGGATTTCAAGTTGGAAAAGAAAGTTCAGACTCTGATTTTATGGGAAAATTCACAGAACTGAGTGATACCCCTCACTACTTCTGCTCCAAGTTGGAAAAATACCATTATTGGCAAGTTAAGAACATTAAGTCATCTCATAAATGCTTTCAATAGCACACATATTTATAGCAATATTTATTATAGCAACACTGTCTGTCAGTAGGTTCCTCATAAAGCCCTATTTCCAGAGATTTAAAGAGCTGACATACGTATCGTGGGGGGACAAGCTTACATTTTCAGGGTGATGACCTTTTTACCTCTATTTTCTACAATTCTTTAAATATTCTGTGTTGTTCACTTTCAGAAGCAGTAAGATGTAAGACAAGCTCATTTTCTCTGTGACCAGCTCCCAGGTGTAAAAAAAAAAATCCACTTTTTTCCTTTAATTTGTATGCTTATAAACTAGCCTGAAATTTTGTGTAGCAGTAAGATGATGTTCAGATGCTTGTTTAATTTTAAAGAAGCTTTAGCATTTCTTAAAACCTCTTTGGCAAAAGATAATTTCACAATGTAGTCTAATCATATTTAATATTTTATAAAACGAAATGTAGAAGAATAGATAAATCTGAAAAGAATAGATAAATCTCGGCTAGAAATGCCTTATTTTGTTCAACAAAGGCTCCTTCCTGCCAGACAGGCTTGCAGCTCTTCAAAAAATACTAGTACCTTAACAAAAGTTAGCCAGGTAAGTCAAGCCAGTGAATAACACGTTTACCACTGTTTGAATTGCTTCTAGCAATAGCATAAAAAGAAAGGCTGAATGTCACTACAGAATCAGTTATACAAGGAGCATTGATCAGAGGAAGAAAACTTTGAAGGAATGGTCTTCTGTTCAGGCAAGTCAAGAAGAATAAAACCTTTAAAATATTTCAAAATCCTTTAAACATTTCAGAAGACTGACATATTTAAATGCAAAAATAGCAAGTAATAAAGAAGTTGTTTTACTTTGAAATATCTCAATGTTTTCAATCACAAAACATGATTTTTTTGTTTAGAAATACCACATTATAGTATTCAAAACCAAAACAGATTCAAAGCAAATTAAATACAAATATATAGCTGTCCATATACATAAAGCACATTTAGACATAATATATGCAGCTCTTGCAAAAACATAAAATATCTAAAATATAAAATACAAAACAGTTACGGGCAACTTATTTGCTTTTTTTTTTCCCCAACATGAATGCTTAAGGGATAGAGTAACGTGCAGACAGCTATATAAAATAAGGAAGTTTCTCTGTAGAGGGGAAAATTACTTTGACAATTTACTCCGTGTTATTTTAAGAATAATGCTTTCTTTGGCTTACACTGCAACTGAATCCCAGGCCTCAATTAACTTGGAATCTAATGAAACAGAAAAGCAGCTCAAAGGAATTAATCAAAGTCTCTTCTAAGTGGGAAGCCAGATTCGGGGAATGTCAGCCACGCTACCACTTTTTAAGCTACCAAAGTTTTTTAAACATGCTACAGAAGTGTTGCATTTGGTTGGGAAGTTATGAAGCTTAGAGTTGTGCTAGTGCCACTCTGCTGAATGATTAATGGAGGAGTGGCCTTTGGAGGCAGGCTAATAACAATGTCCCCCTCCTTCACTGACCTTGCTGTCTGCAGAGTTGTTTCATGTATTCTCACTTCTGCCTCTGGCTGCAGTTGCTGTTGTGTAGTTCTCTCCCCACTTCTTAAATATGTTACCACAGAGGTGTTACCAGCATCACTGATGGGCTCAGCCTTGGCCAGCTACAGGTCCATCTTAGAGATGGCTGGCATTGGCTCTATGGGACATGGGGGAAGCTTCTCACATAAGCCATCTCTGTAGTCCCTCCATTACTGAAACTTGCCACCCAAACCCAATACATGCAGGCAAAAAACATTGTAATGAGAATCTTCAAAGGAGCTCTTCCCACAATAGTACTAAACTGTCTGAATGTTTTGGCTAGGGAAATAGAATATAATACATATATGTAGCATGTAGCATGGTAGTATATTTATAATGCAATACATACAATGTATTACATCTATCAATATTAACATTTGAGCAGTAGATAAATGTATAGTGCGTATGCTTTGCAAAGTTTACTTTTTCCAAGACACTGCAAGAGCTTCACCCTACAGTAATTTCCTATTGTTACATTTGAAGCTGAAGTTCTGAATTTGATAGCAAAAAGAAATAATGTTTCAGACTTCCTAGTATGCAAATAGAGTTCAAGTAGTATAAAATTACTCAGCAAATCACTCATTCAGTAAACCTCATTTATTCACATCTCATTTTCTAATAAACCAAAATATGTGTTACCTGTGACCCCTATAAAAATTTTACACAGTAGACATGAAAAAGGCCATCTGATATTTTTTCCATTTCTACAGTAAGATACAACTGCTACTACTGCTTTCACTCAAACACCACCAATACAAAAGATCAAAATAATATATATGCATATAAATTATGCTTTGTTAGGTCTATTTGCCTCATGGCATTTCTTATCAGAAATTTGACTAGAGAATAAATAAGTAAAGTTTTTTTCACACCAATAATTAGTGATGAATAAACAGAGCAAGTACTAAAGCTGGCTTTGCACCTACTGAATGCTGCAAGTGTCTGTACTCATTTGATATGCATCTAGCAAAGCTTGGATGTTCCCAGAAGGCTACTCCATGAACACCAAGAGAGCAGCGTCTGCTAGTGGTGCCTGTAAGTCATAAAGAAAAAATATGTAAGTGAGAGCAATTGGAAAGAATGAACCATACTTAAACTACGTTCCATGCTATTTCAAAAGCACACAGAGAAACATTTTCATGCAATGATCATCAGTATATAGAGAGTAGTATAAGATTCTGAAACATGCTTCAGTGTTCATTTAGTGGGTTTTTAGCAGTAACTACTTGATTAGAAACATTTTTATGTTTTGCTTAAGTTTGCCTGATAGGTCCTGTCAAATAGGTTTCTTCTCAGCTTTTTTTTCTGGCTGTAATGCATATACATACGTTTATACATATATATACACCACAGACCCATCCATATACGTAAGCTATAAGAAAAACAGTATATGTATATATATGCATATGTACATATGTGGGTTTTTTGTAGATATATTCACATATATGCATACATACATAAGTAAATGAGTCTAGTAATGATTACAACTAGAACACAATGCAAAAAATTCTCCCCTTTTTATCGCCATGTAATTTCAAAGTAATACTGTACCTGTGGCATTGAGAGGACATCGATTGAATGCCATGTCCCCAGCTGCGGTCCTTTTCCACACCATTGACATCAAATAGTCTTCAGGACATATTTCATAAGGTGCTACCATTTAGAAATGAGAATATAAATACAAATATTAATGTAAAAGATATTTTATATCAGAAAAGTGAGTCTTCAATCTTGTCCAAATTTTTCCTGATATGTGTGTTAACATAATTTGATTTAAAGGATGAAGTACACAAATGCAAAAATTCAAACCCTGTAATTATTGTGTATCTGGTTTTGTGATAGTTTTTACTTCACAGAGTCTGAGTCTTCTCTTCAGCAAACACTCTTTAGCTGCAATGTCAATAGGTTTGAATCTTTCTTTGTTGCTCTTTTTTTGTTCAATAACATTTAACATCTATCAGAATATGATGATACTTTAAATGTTATAAGCTGTGATGCTTATCTTAAACTAAAATTTTAAAATATTTTTCTAAAACTTAAAATGTATGTGAAAGAATGAGTTCCCAATCTACAGCTGAAACATTTAATGTGCTAAAGGTATCAAATGAGAGCTGTGTATTCTAAAAACCAAAAAGCAGGTTATTTCTTCCAAATGTATTTCTGTACAAGTTGGGAATTAGGCAAGTATAGTCAATACTATGAGACTGAGTTGCTATAAAACAAAATGGCCTTTTTATTGGTTATCACAATAACACTTAAAGAGAAAAAATACCTTCCCAGTTTTTCAGTAAAAACTATATAGAGAAAAAGAAGCTTCTGCAAATGCTTCTTGTTTTATTTTCACATGGTCATGACTTAAAGTTTCCTTTCACTCTGTATTTTTTACTGTAGATTCCCAGTTTCAGATTTTTGAGAAAATTAGATTAAAACAGCCAACATCTGGCTGATGTTATCTTACAAATTAGCGTATTAGAAAATGTTAGTTACTGAAATCTAATTCATTTCAAGTTCAGGAGATAAAAGCTTTGAGTTGTTTAAAAGTGATATGTATTATAGGAGAATTGTAACCCCTACTGTACTACAGCAAAGTGGTTACAAAACAAGAAAAGCAAAGAGAGACAGGAAATTCTATCACTATAGCAGATGGGGTGAAAAGGCAGAAAGCAATTCAAAGATTCACCCATGGTTGCATGGGAAATCTCTAGCAGAGGCAGGAACAGACTACAGATTTTGTCCATTCCATTGTCTAACCCTTAAAAACGTCCATCTTCCCTCTGTTGTATTTCTGCTGACAGAAGACAGAGGTGAGTAACGGAAATGAGCAGACTTTTGCACAAAGCTGTACCCTCTCTTTGTGGAGGACAAAGAATACCCTGCAGGTGGCTCAGTAATACTAATATGAATCATATCTGGGCAGAAAAAGTGCTTGCTAAATTTGTCCCACCAACGGCATTCTTGAATAGCAAATCAAGACAGTTGGTGCTGCTAACAAAGCAAGAAGATCCACTAATGGCAAAACCCAAAGCAAGTTAATTAAATTCGTAATCTAGAATGCTAATACTGCTTCAGACATGCCCCAAAAGTGAGTGCATCAGGCCAGTGCTGCAATGGGAAAAGCCAGAATTTGTTAAACATAAACCATCTGGTGGCATAAGCATATGTAATTACCATCCTATTATGACCTTATAAACAATGAAATGTTCTGATTTTGGGAGCATAAACTAACAAAATACAGAGGTAATTTAACAAATCACATAAATTTGATAGAGCTTAGAGCTCTCTAAGATGTGTATTTGTCATGCAGCTGTGGCCATTTCAAACGTGGTATGTTCACTAATCAACACTTTAGATGCAGATTCTTAGAACTAAAACTGTTACTTCCTTCCAGATATTAAATGTTAAAAATGTGTGGGTTTTTTTTCTGAAAATAAATACATACGTGCATATATATGCACACTTAATACACCATATTTTCTATTTTATGTTAACAAATCACAGGCAATATCAGAGGTTTCCTATCTATTTGGAAGGGTGCAATTACCTGTGCGATTACCTGTGCAATTTTGCATCACACTTCTCAGAATTTAAAATTGTGTTTTAACTTTAGCCTAGTGATAGAGACAAGGTCTACATATGTGTTGTGTTCAAGGTAAAATTCTCGAGACCCAGAGTTAGTAAGAAAAAAGTGTGGGAGCAAGTCAGAGTTTGGAAGAGGTATCACTTAGCCCAGGCAAACAAGTTTTTCTGGTCCCTGGCTGACTCTGTGCAGTGCATCTATGTGCCTTTCAATACAGTGTATAAATACCTTGGATCAAGGAATGCTGCACATAAAAACCAAACCAGTTCTTTGCAAAGCTCAAGTATATCTGGCAGAGCTTGCTAATCAGGTATCCACCCACACTAAGGCACCTGTGAGGCTCCAACCCATGTTTCATGGAGATATTACAGTCATGCTGGAGTGGTATTATATCAGATTTAAAAAGCCTTGCTGGCCCTTGCTGGCTCTGCTCAGGACCAGTTCAGTTGTTTCTGTAACTATGGCACAATTAATTCATAGCACACCCACAGATATACGTGAGCTAGCTGTACAAAATCATAGGCAATTACTAAAATTGCAAACAGTAAATACTAAGTTAAATTTCCTAAGAAGAAGAGCAAATGACATCATCTGCCTAGACTTGTGCAATGCATTTGGCACTGTTCTTCACAACGTTCTTGTCTGTAAATTTGAGAGACATGTATTTGACCGACGGACCACTCAGTGGATAAGAAATTGGCTGGATGGCCACACTCAAAAAGTTGTAATCAATGGCTTGATGCCCGAGTGGAGACCAGTGATGATTGGTGCTCCTCAAAGGCCAGCACTGGGAACAGCGCTGTTTAAACATCTTTGTCAGTGACTTGGGCATTGGGAATGAGTGCACCCTCAGCAAGTTTGCAAATGACACCAAGTGTATTCAACACAGTGAAGAGAAGGGATGCCATCCAGAAGGACTTGGACAGGTTTGAGAGGTGGGCCTGCACAAACCTCATCAAGTTCAACAAGGACAGGTGCAGGGTCCTCTACATGGGTCGGGGCAATCCCAAGCACAGATACAGACGGGGCAGAGAATTGATTGAGAGCAGCCCTGAGGAGAAGGACCTGGGGCTCTTGGTTAATTAAAAGTTCAACATGAGCTGGCAATGTGCATTTGCAGTGCAGAAAGTCAATTGTGTCCTGGGCTGCAGCAAAGGAAGTGTGGCCAGCTGGTTGAGGGAGGTGATTCTGCTCCTCTACTCCACTCTTGTGACACCCGACATGAAGTACTGCATCCAGCTCTGGAGCCCCCAGCATAAGAAAGAAATGGACCTGGTGAAGTAACTCCAGAGGAGGGCCATGATGATCAGAGGGCTAGAGCACCTCTCCTATGAAGACAGGCTGAGAGAGTTGCAGTTGTTCAGCCTGGAAAAGAGAAAGTTCCAGGGACACCTTATAGTGACCTTCCAGTACCTAAATGCGGCCTACAGGAAAGGTGGAGAGGGATTCTTTATCAAGGGGTGTAGTTAGAGGATGAAGGGTAATGGTTTTAAATGAAAGTAGGGAAATTTAGATTACATACTAGGAAGAAATTGTTTACTGTGAGGGTGACGAGACGCTGTAATAGGTTGCCCAGAGAAGGTGTGGATACCCCATCCCTGGAATTGTTCAAGGCCAGGCTGGATGGGGCTTTGAGCAACTTGGTCCAGTGGGAAGTGTCCCTGGCCATGGCAGAGGGGTTGGAACTCAATGATCTTTAAGGTCCCTTCCAGCTCTAATGATTCTATGAATTATTAGAGAATTAATTATTAGAGAATTAATTATTTCTGGAAACCAATACAATATTATTGGAACTTAAGATATTCTAAAGATGTACTTAAAACTGTCATGAGAACATTTTCCTATTTTTAAAAAAATAAATTTACAGAATTCTCTCCTGAATAACACTGTGCTTTGTTCTCAGTTCCCACAGCTCTTAGTTTTCAGTGACATATTTGATGGGACTTACCTTATTTCTCTTACGTATTTCTCTAAAAGTTGCTGATCAGCTTGCTGTGTAACTAGTTATCACTCATGGGTTGCAATTTCTTTTCTGACCTAGCTGTCTCCTTTATTCTTATGGAACAGAATTGCTCATTCATCCTTCATAAGTTTTCTGTATTCCTGTGTGACTAGCTACTGAGCAAACCTAGAAGGTTTTTCCTTTCCCTGATTTGTTTCCAGTTTTCTGAAGTTATCCTTCACAAAATTATTCTTTGAGTGCAGAGTGTTAAATCCCTAACACTGCTGACCTAATAAGAGTGAAATCTAACTTTAGGCATTTGGTATCCAAAAAGGAGCAATGACTGAAGACAAAGTCTCTTCTGATCTTCATTTTTCTTTCCCAGGATATTACACAGTGGAGGAAACAACTGTGGTTTTAAGATTTCTAATTGTGAATAGAAATAAATAACAAAGAAAAATACTCAACATTTGTCTTGAAACCAAGCGGTTTGACAAGCCAACTTTCAGACAATATTTCTGAGCCTGCCTTTTTTAGTGCTGCTCAGATTCGGCTTCCAGGAGAATCTGATGTAATTCAGTCCCTGCCCAAACAATTTAAAGAGAGCCACTGACTATGAGGAAAAATCTTGTATAATAATCACATAATGCAGAAAACATACTACAAAAAGCCCAGTCAATATTTTCAGTCAGTCAAGTGAACAGTACTTTTTGCAAAGTATCTTTTTAACAGTGACCAGTATGATACAAAAAAGATTTCATTCTCCTTTTGCTTCCACAGTTTAAAGTCAGCTATAAACTTTCTGTAAGTCCATAGATATTTGGGTCATACAAATTGGATGCTGATACATCCACTTTTCAAATATGTTACACAGATTTACAGAGCTGAGGATCTGCTCTTGCACTAATGGCAAAGAAATGCTAATATATATATATATATATATATAAAAAAATATTAATTACCATTTTAGTTTAGCTCATGTTTATCAATGACTTACACAGGAAAATAAACCACTGAGAGAAAAACAGCTTTTCTGAACTATTTTAGGACTATGGAAGAAAAGCATACCAATTGTGAAATTTCCTTATTCTTTGAATGGTATCTCTGTATATTACTTTTCAATTTTGCTTGGTGTTTATAAAATGTAAATTTGTATGTAACATAAAATTTTGGTAAGTTATCCACTGTCTACATTTAAATCTGGGATGTTTTAGTAAATGTCAGTTTAGTAGCAGATAGCTTAAATCTGTTATTCATGTATAACATTCTGCACAAGTATAGCTTCTTAAAAGGTGCTTTACGTTATGATTTCTATAACCATACTGATTCTAATCTGGAATTAATCAAGTAAATAAATAAATTTATCAACTCACAAATGCACAAAAATGCACTCTGTGTGCATTTGACTTGTAGATATATCTGAAATATTTTATTAACAGCAGGTGGCAACCTTTTAAAATTGGACAAAAGCAGCATGGTTATACTTCCAAATGTATAAATACAAATTATTTCAAAATTGGTTTTATAAGCAGAAGCCAATTAATCTGAATGCCTGCTTATTGAGAAGATTCACATTAACCTTCCCTTAGTGTTGTGTTTTGACAGAGGATGCCTGCATTAACTATGGTAATTATAATTTGGTTAGGAATCCAATACAAATACTGTTTTGTACTGCTTTTTAGATAGTGAATATTTTATTAAAAGTAAGGAGATATTTGAAAAGTTAAATTTCCTTAACTTTTCCAGTATATTATCATAATTTTAAAACTACAAATAGTCCTTTTGTCATTCTTCAAATGCAGTGAGATTCATCATTCTACTGTACTGCAAATACCTTGAAAACTGTTCTTTCATGGCTGTCAAGGGATAAACATGCTGCCTATGAAAATGTGGGCTTCATAACATAAAATTCACATCTGATACATCTCCCATTTTGTGACCCAAGGCATCCCTGTCATTAAGTCCTTTCTCTGAACAGCAGAGGACATAGCCATTGAAATGTCCAGAAGTCAGAGAGAGTGCTAGATTGATTTTTGCTGTTTCCTGGCTTGCAGTTCAGAACGCATAATTTCCAAAGTGAATGGCTAAGACATCTTAGATCACTTACACCTTATTTTGTTATCTTACATTTATCCAAGAATGCATTCTTTTACTTTAGGACATTGTGTCTTTACAGATAAATATTATCAGATTCACTGGCTGCTCTTGTTCATTCATCACTTTTTAAGGAGCTCAAAATAAATTATTATCAACTTTCAGCGGGAAAGAATTAAGTGTGCGAGGGCAAAGTAAAATGTGCAACAAATAAGTATATTTAAGCATTATATTAAACCTGGGAAGAAGTGCCCTTCTGATTTTAAATTACATTTTTTTTTTTTATTAAATACTGCACATTCATTCATTTATTCTATACAGTACAATAAGGTTCACTTTTTCCTTTATCTTTACTGCACTGAAATTTACCCCAAATGTATTACTAAGGCCTCTCTTGTACATGAAGTAAAAGGAATTCTGTGATTTATAAAACAAGCCCTGATATTTTGAGACACAGTGCATTCAGAGAGAATTTCTGTAGCAAATCATTGCAGCTCCAAATAATATAGGCATACCTAGGCAATAAAATGTTTTTCTGATAACATTCTATATGGTAGTATTCTGATTTATTTGAAACAAGATGCATTGCTCATATATTCAATAAGGCTAGCTTACACCTAGCTACATAAACACAACTTTACTGAGAAAAAAAAGCAGTGACTCGCCTAAAGCAAGGGCATATATGGCTCTTTGTGGCTATTGTTCTATGAACATTAATTTTCTCTGTCATAAAGCTGACAATTAATGTAAGCCACACTATAAGTGTAAATAATAACGCTGATTATATTTGCATCTTACCGGGACACCTCTGCTCACTGCACCGTCTAACTTCTTCTCCCATTCCTTCACACTGTTGTCCAGTCATGGCAGCACCTTGACAGATCCTTATCCGTCTCTCCCAGCCACCATCACAGGATTTGGAACAGCCACTCCAATGGCCCCACTGGTTCCACTGGCCATTTGCTGTTGTGAAAAATAGAGTTACAGTGGTAACATAAAGACAGTAATAAAGAAGGACATGTAGGCTATTCTTTACATATGATAAAAGAGGGAAGCCCCCCAGATATAGTTAACAGTGACAGAAGTGATAGACAAAGCTGCATGGAAGATGGGGAAGTCTCTTCTTGGCTCTTAAATATGGGATTATTGTCTAAATGGCTCACACCTTGAGATAAAATAAAAAGAATTGGTGCACATTAACTTACATTTAGACTGTAAAACAGACATTTTGTAATTTTTTTCTATATAGTTGTATAGTGCTGTTGTATGGTAATGATACACTTTTACAAGGTACATAACTACCCTTTAAAAAATAAAAACATTTTTTCATGTGATATTTTAGGAACTTGATTTTTGCATGCTCTGACAGTGCAAATGAGACTAACGAGTTGGTGTAAATATAAGTTACCCAACCTGGAAGGCTTCTTTTATACTGCCGGAGGATCATGAAGTAGTCTCAGCATAAAAGGGAATCAGTTCAAACACCTTCTAAGATTGTGAGACACTTTATCAAGTTTTTTTAGGCCTCAAACCTGTCTTTCCAGAACTGGTGAATGTCCTTTGATAGAACCAAAAAGCTGATATGCAGCCCAGCATGCAGTCTTTCCAGATTCACTCTTTAGATTTTATCTCTAGGTAGCCCATCAAATGAAAAATAGCAAGGCCTCAGGCCTTCCTGTGGAGGTGACTGCTCTGACCCTTTGCTGAGGGGCTGTTGGTATCCCTGCAGGATGGGTCCTGAGTCTCTACTGAGCAGTAGAGGTGGAGCCACAGCTCCTCGCACCTGTTGGTACTCACCAATGCACTCGGGGTTATAGCACTCCCGGCTCTCAGCCCAGGGCCCTCTGCACTCGGAGCCACCATGGGCTGCTGCCGTGCACTGCCGGTTCCGCTGCTGGGTGCCATTGGAGCAGGTCACTGAGCACTGGCTCCATGCACTCCACTCCTGCCACTGTCCGTCAACTGCCGCAGCAGGCACAAAAGAGATGGACATAGCAGAGTTACCATCTAAACTGGGCAGGGGCCTCGCGGCATCCTTCTAGTTTAGCAGGTTTAATCTCTGAGTGTAGCCCCTCAGACTGGGCCTAGCCCGAACAGGCTTTATTTCTTATGGCAATCAAAGACAGAAACGGTTTTAATTTTTCTTCAGGTAAAAATGTTTCATCTCCTCCAATTATACACTGATATAACACAAGATAAATTATGATTTTTTTCACATACCATGCTTGAAAAACCTTATTAAAAACAACACCCCAATAAAAAGACTGTTCTTGTCTCTTTAGGCAAAACCAGGGGCCATTCTTGTATCATGTAAATGCTTCAAAGTGCTTTATTACAGCTGCAAAAACCACTCAGAAGGATGAGTTTATAAGATTATTGGTCCTGACTGTGAAATTAGCTATATTTAGTTGAAGAAAGGAAAAACGGAGAAACCATTTTGCCTCACATACAGTCTCTACTCTCTGTACTTATAATACTAAATGCATTTTTTCATCCTCCCTGTAAGGTAGGTGATCCCAGTTCTTCAACATTCTTTTGAGACAAAATGAAGGAGGACAGAAGTAGCCTGCCTTCCTCCCCAAATCTGCTTCTGCATTTGCATATTGAATAATCTTTTTTTCTGAATAAGTCAAGTTTAATTTTTAAAAAATATAGATATGGTGGCCAGTTCTGTATTTAGTATTTTGTATTAGCTTATACATTTGAGTTTGGATGAATATTCCTGTGAGTAGAAGTTTAGGACTATTATTTATAATTTGATATCTCAGAAAACAAAAATATATAAAGATGGAGGTAAATTAAAATATTTAAAAAATAAAAAAAAAATATAAACCAATTAAGTTCCCATACAACTGAAAAATTGTATGTTCTATAGTAGATGACAGGATATTTTGAAAATGAATAGCACTATGAAATGTGCTATTACTGATTGTGCTAATTCAGAATTCTGCATTCATGCAATCTTTAGCAATCATCAAATCCTCACTGCACCTGCAGTTACCCAATATAAATTCAAAATGTAGGTTGTAATACAATTTTGATTAATACTAGTCCTTGGAAACATGGTTTTATAATTTCTATTGCCAGAAATGCAGCACTGTTGAAAAAGAGTGACTCCACTTGGTGCATTTGCCAACCCTTGATTTCAGGATTTTTCTAAAAGAAGGTTGGAATAGCAGCTTCCTAAGTTGATGTTGTTAACAATTACAACAGGAAACAGACTCTTGAAGTTACTGATTTAACATACTGTGTCTGCATGTGTGCACCACTGTTCAGTGAAATACAGAGGTGAACTACTTTACTGTTGTCTGACAGTAAGCACAGAACATTTCTAAGAGTTCAAAGATCTTATCTCTAATGCCCAGGACATCAACAACTAGTGAATTAAACGAAGAGTTTTTGAGGCTTGCTCCTAAAGTTCTATATTAAACATTCTATGTAATGCCTGATTGTAAACCACTTCTCAATACATATGCCTCTCAAGCTATGAAGATGCACCCTGATAGTTTATTTAGCAGAAAATGGATTTTTTTCCAAAAATGGAAGCTAGTTGCATTCATTAATCATAAAAGCTTTACGTGAAGAGGAAAACATTATGAAAATCACATTTCAATGCACCCTCTTCAGTTTTATTCATTGCTATATAGTATTATCTAGTATTATCTATGGTAGGAATGATCAAATAAATTATTATAGTGTCTTTGGAGAAAATTCATTCTGTGGCTTCTCATATATATTTCATACATCTCCCTTTATCTTTCAGAACAAATAGTAAGTTTTCTATTTCAGAAATACTGTTAAAAAGCTAAAGAATTCAATATGAAGATTCACTTATAAAATTGAACATTTAAATTGCTGCAAAACTGAACATTCAGCAAAGATTTAAACTGTTACTTTTAAATGTAACCAGAATATAATGGCCTCTGGTGAAAGTAATTTAGTTACATATGACTGTTCAAAATCGAGAATGCTCAAATAACTGCTTATTTTGACAGATTAGGTGCAACATATTTTGTGTTCTTTTGCAATACTAAAGTGAACTGAATGTATTAATTTCTTCACTGCTATTTTATTTGGCATTTCTCTTGTCAAGTCTGTTTCATGCTCATATATCATGTTAATTACTTCAGTGTAGGCATGCGCGAAATTGCACAGCTGCCAACTTGGCCGAAAAATGGATTAATTCAAAATTTCTGTAGCTGCATTAAATACTAAAACTTTTCCATAAATTTTGTCCTGAAGTTGGAGTATGTTTTGCTGACCAGAGGAAAAGCGAAGCTCAAGTTTAATAAAAATCTAAGAAAATCAGTTTTACTTCTGTGAGTCATTAAGTTCCACTTTTTTTCCTTCATCTTTCTTTTCAAGCCACTAACAAACTATTTTCTAGAGAAATGTCCATCAATCCATTTGAGGAGGAGATCTGGTCATAGAGAATTTATTTGCAGTACTGTTGTGAACTGTGGATATTCAACAAGCCCATTGCAAGGGCAACCTTCACACTCACACAGAACTCATGAAACAAATTTCTCACACTACAGCTACCTGACACCTTTTCAATACTGACACGTTACAAGTTCAACAATTATATATTTAATGTTCTTTATTGTTATTGAATTCAGTTTAATACTTAGGTACTATATACGTGTCTATACCCATAAGTATGTATATATATAAACACAATAAAATTTTGCTCAAAATTAAACATAACCTCTGGACAAAAAATTAAGAGTAGATGTTTTTTTTTGAGTCAGTTTCAATTTCAGTAGAGAGAAGGTTTAACATGAAGCCCATGCATTGTTTACTTGATTAGGGGCAGATTTTTGAAAGTAGTTTAGCAACTTGCTCCCAGAAATAAGGCACTTAGCATAAGGATTTAACTGGGATTCAAATAATGCCCTGGCTTTTGTCGGCCTTTCTCTCAGCATACATGTAAATTATAGACATTTTAAAAGAATAGAGAACTAACAATTTTTTCTGGTTTCCCAAATATGTTTGTTATGCAATGAATAAATAATGATAGTAAATTTCCAAGCAAGCATAATTCAAACAGATATGGTGGATACAAACTGTGTCCTCTGAATGTCTCCCTTATATGCCAAACTAATCTTACTAGTACATTTTCTTTTCTTTCATTCTTTTAAGAAAGATGGCTTCCCTCTGCAAAAATTACTTATGATAAATTTGGTGCCTGAGAGGCTCTTGCCTTTTGGTTCTCTGAGACCTATCCTGAATCAAGATTTCCTACACAATACTGTGCCCTACAAAGATGATATCTTGAGGAAACTAGGAATTGTTTACCTGTGTAGTACCTTCATCAGATTTACCATCCTGATTATATGCTTTAACCACTACAGACAGAATTATCAACGTTACCTGGCCTTCTCCTTTTGTGTAACTTTTTTTTTCTCTGTGTGCAAAGCGTAATAAAAGAAATCACAAAATCCCCACATTGAATGCACTGTAACAAAGCAGAGAATTGCTGTATGAGCTCACCAGGGCAGAGTGCAATATTGCAAGGTTTATGTTGTGTTTCAGGTCCATCACATGATCTTCCCCCATATTGGGGAGGTATACATGACCTTGTCCTAGTTCTTTGGCCTCGACCACATGTGAAAGAACACAAACTCCAAGGTGACCATTCCTCCCAAACGCCATGTACTGCAACAAACCAAACAGATTTTAAACAGAAGCATAC
>VZTM01010355.1:0-17644 GCA_013400555.1 Jacana jacana | reverse complement strand
TCCCTGGCTGGGCCTGCAGCTGCAATAAACAGGGTAACAACAAACCTCCCTCTATTATTATTTGCAACTCCTGCCCAGAGCTGTACCAGGCGCTTGATTCTTTACATTCATGTCACTTTCCTTGCAGAAGGTTGTGAATTTCTCCAGCTGTCCCGCCAAGGACATGAACGCACTGATGTCTGGTCTGTTTGTGAGTCGATGGCTTTGGAAGACAATGCAGCAGCAGCTACCATCTCTCATACAACAGATAATCCCTTTTTCCTTGGCCAGGTCTATCAGCCCTGTCCTACTCTCCCTGTCCTCCTCCTGTCACATCTCCACCTTCACCTACCCACCTGTTCGCCTCTACTCATCCAGCGCTGTGCAGCCCTCTCTGTGCCTGTCCTGGGTGTCCCTGTCACCAAGCCCTGTGCCATGGTTACCACCAACATTCTGCCCACAGTCACATGACCACCAGGTGTTCCAGAGCTGAGGTAAGGCCGAGCTCTTGGCTGCCTGGGGAGAAAGGGCCATTGCACTTCAGCCTTGCTCAAATGCAGTTGGATGGACAAACCAACTAACTCAGTCTCATGGGGAAAAGAGCCAACACCGAGAACCTACTGTCACTCCTGCCTGTGCAGGGATTTGTCTGAGGCTGCGGTCACCTCATGGCCTCTCATTGTTCTGTCCCACCCTGTCTCCTCTGGGTCTCCTCCTTTCTGTAAGGGCTGGGACAGAGGTGAGGTGGAGCTTAGCATGAGGGTGCAAAAATAAACACCGTGTCTAAACACTGGGGAGCAATTCAGGTGTTTGCTTACTGACCTAGTGCCACTTGGGCACAAGATATAGCTTTGCCATCCTTAAATTTCTTGTATCTTATGCCTGCTGAAAACAATTAAGCTGCTATTCGGCAATAATGTAAATAGCATGGCATGGGGTTTAATATTTACAAATCAAGATAAATAATGTAAACTAGATATTTTATTATATATTATATGATACTATTGTGCATTATCTGTGTGTGGCCAAAACTATTAAAATTAGGCAGAGGATATTAAGTTCCATAAATGTGTCTCTCATAAAAAAGCGAGAGCCCGTGTCTCACTTAGGACCTGGTTTTGTATGATATCATAATCCGGTGAGTGAGCTCCAGTTCCACTGTTTTTTTATAAACTTGAATACATTCAGCATTTCTTGAGAGTTTCTCGGCTCCTTGCAGGACTGAGCCAGGAGTGAAAAACTCAGAAAAGTCAACTGGAATATTGCATCCATTCCTGGGTTTCCCACTTCAAGAGAGACAGGGAACTACGGGAGAGAGTCCTGTGTAGGGCAACAAAGATGATTAAGGGCTTAGAGCATCTCCCTTATGAGGAAAGGGTTGGAGAGCTGGGTTTCTTTAATCTGCAGAAGAGGTTGAGGGGAGACCTTATTATTACCGCTCATAAGTATCTGTAGCGTGGTTGAAGGAGGATGGACCCGGGACTCTTTCCAGTGGCTCCCAATGATAGGACAAGCGGCACAAGACCAGGCACATGCTAGCACACAGAAAGTTCCAAAGGTGAGGAAAAACTTCTTTACAGTGAGGGTGACAGAGGACTGGGACAGGCTGCCCAGGGAGGTTGTGGAGTCCCATTCTCTGGAGACCTTCAGCCAAGTCTCCATGGCATGCAGACCCACCTGCATGCAGTCCTGTGTGATGTGCTCTGGGCCATCCTGCTTTGTCGGGGGAGTTGGAGCAGATGATCTCTAGAGGTCCCTTCCAACCCTGACAATTCATTTATTCCTCAAACATTTTCAGACTGTTTTCTATAGGAAATTTCAAATGTAGATGACTCTTAGCTAGACACTCTTTCCAATAAGATGTTACTGTTCCTCATCTTCATTAAAACCTTTTGAATTAATACTGATGGTTTAGGAACTGAATCAGGAAAAGAAGAAATCCCAAAGTCTCCACCCACCTTGAAAGAACTAATGGCTAGTTTAGGACAATTAGAACATCCATATGAAGTCTCAGCTAAAATTATCTGGCATGATTCATTGTAAATGATTTTTACTGTTTTAATCACATGAAACAAATTTGCAGTCATTGCCCTATCCTAAAAGTCATTGAAATTAAGTTTTATTGGAGAAAAGGAGAGGGGAAAATTACTTACCTTAGCTGCTTTACAGTACTCAGCTGCATTTTCTTTAATTTACTAATATGTAAGGCTTATTCCAATCTCTGCAGCTGTTAGTCTAATTGGATGATTTCCTGTTTGAAATGCAGAATAATTTAAAGTGACTAGCAGTTGTTCAGGGAACCTCCCTTTCTAGGCCATAACTTAATCTGACATATTCAACGCTCATCAGAGATTCAACATCTTTTCAAACTGATTACTGCTTCCTCCATCACACTCCAAGTTCCTTGACTTTCATTTAAGTGTTCCAATTTAGAGCTTGATTATTCAAACGAAACTAAAAGGAAAAGTCAAGCTGCCTTTTTTATTTTTTTTTTAATCTGCTTCTTTAAACAGTATACTACATGCATTCTGTAGTATTTACTAGGTTTTATATCTTCTGTGATGCCGTAGCATTGTTGAGATTAAGGACGATGATTTGGGCAAGTTTCTGTTGCATAGCATTATCATCTGGCGGAAAATATATTTTTTTATCAATGAGGGCAAGAGATTCTACTGAGTCATATGAAAAGAATAACTGTTTGAATCACATGAAGCTACCAGTTTTGCAAGATGTACGAATAACCAAGACATGATATTTCTTTGTACAACCTCAAAACATAAAAGTTTGCATGTGATTTAATAGACCCCAAACCTTATATTAGGAAGGTAATTTTGAAATCAGAAAATACTGAATTTAAAGTAGAGAATGTGCCCTTTACTACGACAATTACTCAGGCATGTGGCCCTCCAATGAAACTAATTACATCTGCCTCCTGACAAAAGTCTCCTTACCATCTGACTTGTGTTTGTTTGTTTGTTTGGAGTTGTTTTGGTTTGTTTTCCTTCTTGGTATTGTGGTTAGGTTTTCTCTCACTGCCTACAGCAGACATTTTCCTCTTGTTAGTGTCAGGCCACAAGGTTTCTTTCTATATCCCCTTAAAAATATGAAAATTCTCTCTCAAGCAGTTGTCCTCCATGTATCTGTCATTAAAGCTAATGAAGAGGTATTCAGCTTAAAATGTATACCTGTAGAATAAACTCTTGGATGATACATAAAGGAAAAAAACATTTACAGACAGACTATGCAATAAGATCCAAAGGAGAGAATGAGGGTTTTTCTGTGTGGAAAAAATCTGGGAAGGCATTTACTGAACCATAATGAAAACAGGTTTAATCTAGAAAAATTTCTCCTTTGTAAAAATGTCTGGGTCATGGGCAGCTCACTAAAAAAAATTACTCTGAAGACAGAAGAGACAAGTAAGATTTCTTACGGTATACACTGAGTCCATGGCTATCGCCTTAACTCAAACACTTTTAAAATCATACTCACTAAATACATCCTAATACAAATCTTGTATGTGTGTTTATGATGAATGTAACCAAAACACCTATCCAAGGATCATTTTCTAGCTGTTAACATTTTCTACCTGGGAACTTAGCAGACTGCTGGTGAATAGTGTCAATCCTCTCTTGTTTCAAGCTGTCATTTCTGTTTTACCTTACATTGCTACCAAGCAAGCTTTCCCTTAGAGGTCGAAGTGAAAAAGGGGTTCAAAAGTTGAAAATAAAATCTGCTTCAGGTATAAATTATTGAGGATTATTTTCTTCATCATTTCTGAGGGAAACAACCTGTTTCAGCTGCAGGTCACCAGTGGGCAAGTAGATGTACAATTGTGTATGTATTTCCTTTCTGGTTTTTGCATTTATTGCTTACTATAATTACTAAATTTTACCAGGTCAAGCCTTAAAAAAATTGTAGCAGTTTGTTTAAAAGAAACTGCCTATTTTAGAGCACAAACCCCAATTCTGGCTGTACACAAACATAGCATTCACCTTAGTAATGCTCAGGAAATGCAGAAGTCTTATAGCTTTAGGGTCATCTGGACCAGCCCAACATTTACTTTTAATTTATGTTTAAAATTCATTTTCCTGTTTATTAATTACTTAATGAATTTACTTATAACATCATGCATGATGAAGGAAAAAGCTTATACAACCTGAGGCATGTATTAAAATGTAGCCCGTGTAAATAAGAAGCGATGTACTAAGTGCCTTAAGGCTCCCATGAAGGGGCCTGGACTTGATACTCCAGGAAGTCCTTCATGGCTGTGCCAAGTGTTAGTTGATTGCCAGTTGAATATGCACCAGTATTGTGTCTAGGTGACAAAGGAGGCTAGTTGCATCCTGGCTTGTATCAGGAATCATGTGGCCAGCAGGACTAGGGAAGTGATTGTACCCCTACTTGACACTGATGAGGCTCCACCTTGAGTACTGTATTCAGTTTGGGGCAGCTCACTACAAGAACGACATTGAGGTGTTGGAGCACCACACAGAATCACAGAATTATCACGGTTGGAAAGGATCTCTGAGATCACCAAGTCCAACCATACACACACAAAAAAACCCTACAATATCAGCTACTAAAGCATGCCACTAGAGCATGCCTTGAAGTGCCACACCTATACGTTTCTTAAATACCTCCAGCAGTGGTCACTCAACCACCTCCCTGGGCAGGTCATTCCAGTGCCTGACCACTCTTTCAGTAAAGCAAGTTTTCCTAATATCTAACCTAAACCTTCCCTGCCACAACTTCAGGCCATTTCCTCTCGTCCTGTCATTATTCACATGGGAGAAGAGGCCAGCACCCACCTCTCTGCAACCTCCTTTCAGGTAGGGGGCAATGAGGTCTCCCTTCAGCCTCCTCTTCTCCAAATTAAACATGCCTGGTTCCCTCAGCCTCTCCTCATATGACTTGTTCTCTAGACCCCTCATGAGCGTGGTAGCTCTCTTCTGGACACACTCCAGCCCTTCAACGTCCTTCCTGTACTGAGGGGCCCAGAACTGAACACAGTACTTGAGGTGAGGCCTCACCAGCGCCAAGTACAGAGGCCCAATCACTTTCCTACTCCTGCTGGCCACGCTATTCCTGATATAGGCCAGGATGTTTTTGGCCTTATCAACATGGACACACTGCTGGCTCATGTTAAGACAGCTGTCCTCCAGCACCCCCATGTCCTTTTCTGCTGGGCAGCTCTCCAGCCACTCTTCCTCAAGCCTGTAACATTGCCTGGAGTTGTTGTGACCAAAATGCAGGACCCAGCATTTGGCCTTATTGAACCTAATACAACTGTCCTTGGCCCAATGATCTAACCTGTCCAGGTCCCTCTGTAGAGCCTCCTTACCCTCCAGCAGATCCACGCTCCCACTTAGTTTGGTGTCATCTGCAAACTTACTGAGGGTGCACTCAATCCCCTCATCCAGATCATCAATAAAGACATTTAACAAGACTGGCCCCAAAACTGAGCCCTGAGGGACACCACTGGTTACCCGCTGCCAACAAGATTTCATCCCATTAATCAAAACACTCTGGGCATAGCCACTCAGCCAGTTTTTTACCCAGAGAAAAGTACCTTTGTCTATACCATGATTCACCAACTTTTCAGGAGAATGCTGTAGGGGATGGTGTCAAAAGCCTTACTAAAATCCAGGTAGACAACATCCACAGCCTTCTACCCATCCAGAAGGCGGGGCACATGGTGATAGAAAGAGATCAGATTGATTAAGCAAGACTTCCGTTTCATAAACCCATGCTGGCTGGCCCTGATCCCTTGCCTGTCCTGCACTTGTCATGTGAGCTCACTCAAGTTGATCTTCTCCATGATCTTTCCTTCTGCCGATATCAGGTTGAAAGGTCTGTAGCTCCCCAGATCCTCCTTCCAGCCCTTCTTGTAGATGGGCATAACATTAGCGAGCTTCCAGTCAATAATTGTTGATAAATGATGGAGAGGCTTGGTGAGCTCTCCCACCAGCTCCCTGAGTACTCTTGAGTGAATCCCATCTGACTCCTTAGACATATGCATGTCTAGGTGCAGAAGGAGATTATTAACTACTTCCTCTTGGATTATGAGGGAAGGGCAACAAAGGGCAACAAAGCTGATGAGGGTTGAGACCGAAAAATCTTATGAGGAGCAACAGAGGGACCTGGGGTTGTTTAGCCTGGAGAAAAAGCTCAGGGAAGACCTTATCACTCTCTGCAACTACCTGAAAGGAAGTTGTACCGAGGCGGGGGATGGTGTCTTCTCCCAAGTAACAGGTGATAGGACAAGAGGAAATGACCTCAAGTTATACCAAGGGAAGTTTAGATTGGAATTCTATGAAAAATTCTATTACTGGAAAGGTTTTCAAGCATTAGAACAGTTTGCCCAGGGAAGTGGTTGAGTCATCATCCCTGGAGGTTTAAAAGATGGGTAGATGTGGCACTTAGGGACATGGTTTAGCGGTGGACTTGGCAGTGTTCAATTTATGGATGGACTCGATGGCTGTAATGGTCTTTTCCAACCTAAATGATTCTATGATTCTATTCTCAGTAATGCAGAATGGTTGGAGTGGATCATCTGTAGAGAAAACAATTGGTGTTGAGATTCTGGAATACATTTTATGTTTTTTTTCTTTACTTTAGGCTAACTCTACTTTATTCTAACAGATTGAGTGACCTGATGGAGTACATTAGACATCTTTCTAGAGCTCCTCTTCAGTTTAGTTTCATCTAAGAAGATATATAAGTTTTCATCTATGACACAGCACTCTGTGATATGAACTGGAATCCAGAAAAGAGCAGGAAATTCTCTTTGGAAGCACAGTACTGCTCTAGTCTAACTAGAAGTAACCTGTTAGTCCAGTGTCTCTAAAGTACACCAATAACATTGCTACTGAGGTGTGACATATTACAGATGTGATTGTGCATGGAAAATTCAGTCAGCAGTGATTGACATTAGCGGTTTTAATGAAGAGTGTTTTGCAGAGTTTTTATTTAGTAAAATTAGATGGCATTGCTTTGATCTGTTTAAAGGACCTATTATCTTGCAGCTAACATCCAATAATTTGTCTTACGTAAGCAACTAGTGCGAGTGGGGATTTCAGTATAGCATTTCAATGGAAGTGTAAATATAGGTGTCATCTGCACAAACTGGAAATGGTACTTGTTTCTTCTAAGAATACAGTCCAAATTTGAACAAAAATGAAAGAGAAAGTTCCCAGAATGCAATCTTGGCTCCTATCATAACAACTATGTTAATCAGAGGTTTGTTTTGCACTGCCTGCAATTGCCTTTCAACAGTCAGTAAAAAAGTTAGCAAAGGCTAAGCATTCATGTGACAAGAATAACTCCCTTAAGACTAGGAACTGAAGCTGACTTTCTCCAGCGAGGACACTGGAGAAGCAGGAATGTAAGCACTTGAGTGAGGCTTGTAGCTGGGTAATTTTAGTAATGGACTGCAGGTGTCCATGTCCAGTTCTCACTGAAAAGCACTGGATTTGTTTCCATGCACCATTCAGTCTGAAACTGAAGAGATGTCTGAATTATTGGATGACTGCTACGTATTTGTACCTGTAAATCACTACCTCAGAAGCTGTTTTGTTTATTTTTATTCTCAGGTTCTGCAGTTCCTTGCTATAATCAGAGATCCCTGACCTTCCAGATTGCTTACCTCTGTATCGTGAGAACACATGAACAAGACCAGGGCAGAGATGCATGAATCATTTCCCCATAAATGTCTGTACAGAGGCTTAGAGTTGTGAGGGATATTTTGGCAGAGCTACTTACCTGTCTCTAAGTTATACTAGATATTGAATGGATTTCATTTTATAAATATATAAAAATGCACCTGTGCTGCCAAATCAAGCTGAGGAAACCAGTGATCGTGACTTGACCGCTGTCAATAAACTTTTGCATGATCTTAACAAGGCACTTTTCTGTAGTGTGGTGCATCTGGTGCATCTTAGTGCCTAAAAAGAAAATTTAAAATCCAAAAATAAATAAAGTAAGAAGAATTTGTAAGTTAATATATATAACTTATCTAGGGATCTTTGATATTTTTTTTTTTTTTTAAAGGCATAGAGAGCAAGATGGGCAAAAATTAGGCACACTGCTTGTGGTGAAGTGATTAGCTTTTAACAAATGTTTTGAATATGATAGAAGATTCCAAGTTTAAATGACAAATTCCCTGTTTCCTTTTTATGTGTAGATGTTCCAGGTAGGAACTTTCCCTCAATGAAAAGATAGGCACTCAGTCTAGAGCCAACTTAGAATCATAGAATCATTTAGGTTGGAAGAGACCCTTGGGATCATCAAGTCCAACCATCAGCCCTACTCTACAAGTTCTCCCCTACACCAGATCCCTCAACACCACATCTAATCTACTCTTAAACACAGTCAGGGAGGGTGACTCCACCACCTCCCTNCCCCCAGGTCCTTTTCTGCCAGGCAGCTCTCCAGCCACACTTCCCCAAGCCTGTAGCGATGCATGGGGTTGTTGTGGCCCAAGTGCAGGACCTGGCACTTGGCCTCGTTGAAGGCCATGCCATTAACATTGGCCCATCTATCCAGTCTATCGAAGTCCCTCTGTAGGGCATCCCTGCCCTCAAGCAGATCAACACTCCCACCCAACTTAGTGTCATCTGCAAACTTACTGATAGTGTTTTCTGTATCTCTATCTACATCGTCAATGAAGATATTAAAAAGGAAAGGCCCCAATACTGAGCCCTGAGGAACACCACTTGTGACCGGCCGCCAGCTGGATTTAACTCCGTTGAGCACCACCCTTTGGGATTGTCCTTCCAGCCAGTGCTCGATCCAGCAGATCGTACGCTCATCCAGCCCATGAGCAGCCAGCTTTTCCATGAGATCATCCAGGCCATGAGCAGACAGTTTTTCCATGAGAAAACTTAGTAACAGAGAAGTAAGAAAAATTACTCTACAATATGAAGGGCAAGATTTCAAAGTGAAAGGTAGCAGAAGTAGAAAAGCTGAACAAAGGAGGGTAATAAAAGAAGACAGGTGGGGTGAGTGGGATACACAGGAGTGTTTCATCAATTTAAACAGGTATTAAAATTAAAAAAAAAAATAAAAATACCCATTTTTTTGATGAAAAAAAAAACAGGAAACTTATTAATAGGTTTTCTAGGATTAAAATTAGAGGAAAGAAGTAATGTCTACCTTACCAAAAACTTTTTGGTATTTTATAAAATACGCTATTTCTGCACCTAACACACAGAGTCAAAAACTATGTAGTGTCCTGTTGATGTTCCTTTACTGTTAATATATTTAGTGTCTGACTATTCTTAGATGAGAAACAAAAACATGCTGAAAAGCAGTCCCCAAAGATCGCCTCTGCAAGAAAGATGATCTCTTGTGCCTGAAACATACTAGAGACTGAACTGGATAGGAACACTTTGACAGCAGTAGGAGCTCAGGAACACATCTCTGGATAGGCTTATTGCTTCTCTAAGCTACTTACCCAACTTACACTATGAATTTTATTAATTAGCACAAAATAAAAGATTTGGGGTTTTCCCCTTCCTGCTATAATTGCTTCAGATTTTTTTTCTTTTCCACATGAATTTATTGGATTATGATAGCAGCAGTATTTTTTTGAACAAAATTAAAGATGTTAAAACCTCCTACATAGAACAGAGTTTTTAGTCATTTCCTTGAAGCCTGAAGTCTGGTTATAAATAAATTATCTTTGACTATGGCTGTTTTGTCCTGAATACCCTCTTCTTGTTATGTCATTTGCAGACCTTGCACAAGTAAATGTGCCCCTTAGACTTTCTCTGAAGACACTATTGAATGTTCCCAGGACAATTTGCAACAATATGATCTTCTTTTGGAGGAGCTAGCTTAATGCTCTCAGTTTGTGGAATTGAGTTTAAACTGCATTATTACCTAGTAAGTTGAGCTACTGTTGGAAATTACTGGAAGATGTCAGCTCTATTTTGTGCCAATTTCTGAGATTTTAAAATGCATCTTTTTCAACGTCAGAGTGAGGGAAAAAAAATCCAGTTTGTCTGGAAAAATGGTGTCAAAATGTTTATGTTTCAAATTTTGATTCTGACCTCTCCATGTCTCTCCAGAAATGATCAGAGAGTCTGCCTTGGAAGGCAGAAACTTTTCTACAGCTATCATCAACAGAATCCTTGTGTCTAAGAAAACTTGGTCTTTGAAACCTTTCTTTTTGACAGTGTAAAGGAAAAAATTATGCCTTAGTAAAAATGTTGCTGCAGCTCTTTCGTGGGTTATTATTCTTTTGCCAGAAAGAAGATTGCTTTCAAAACTTTACAAAAGTCTCTCTGCCAAAAAAAAGATGACTTGTCAGTAGTCTTTGCATTGAGCAAAATCAAATGGAAAAAATATAATCAGATGAAGGTGTTTCTTGCCTATTCAGGTGATCTCCAGGTACCTGTTGGAGCTGAACATAAAGTAAGAAAAGCAGAGCATACTGAAGGCAAAAATATACTAGTCTGTATGAGGAATCATCTCTCAGAACACCCAGGTCTTTTTACGATAATTTTCAAGATTTCTTCCCCGACAAAAATATAGAAAATTAATTCTTTTTGTTATTCTTAAAAGGTTAGGGCTTATTTGGAATTGGGAGCAGCCTGGCAAACTCTTCACTAGTCAATGGATTTAGGATCCAGTTTGATCATAGAATAAATCTGTCTTTAGGTCTTGTGGTATGAGATCAAAAGAAAATTCCATAATACGAAGAAAGAAGTCAATATAAACTCATTCTGTATGGTCAGTTTTGCTCAAAAGATGTTGCTGTGTTAACTTTGAAGTTTCAGGCTTTCTCCCAGAGTAAGTTTCAATGTATTATCTGTTTTTCTCCATGCTTGAATAGAAAGGGTTTTAAACACTGTACTATATGCTTCAGTGCTCATTTGAAGGAATACCACCAACCCCTCTTTCCTGCCCTTCTTTGTCCCCAGTCTGGATCAAATTTGTATTTTCAGTTATCTGGTAGTACACAGATTCAATATTAATGGTCACTGAAGCATGGAAATCAGGTATAAAAATTACTATTTTTGCTAAACACTAAGTTTTATTGCAAACAGAACTAAGCAAATGCGTATTAGTTTACAAGGTTGGGGGACTATAAGTAATTAGTCTGTACTGCCATATTTGTTATAGTGCAACTTCCTTTTTCTGCATCCATCACTCCTGTGATTATTTGCCTCTTTTTTGCATGTTAATGAAAGCTACTATTAGAATTTTTCCAGCCTACTGATATATTTCTGTTAGTTCTCAGGCTGTTGACTAAGAAAGGGTTCTGCGTGTGCCTTCACCAAACTGTAGTAAAAGACAGGTAATGAGAAATGGCCAGCAAATGAAGAAAAAGCAATTAAGCACTGCTGCCAAGCTGACTTCACACAAAAAATTATCTCTTTTGAAAACTGAGTGAGAAGAAAAATGGTATGAGTGCTACAGCTGGGGCTGTCAGAGAAAACTCACTTCAGAAAGTAAAACGTACTGCAGAGTTGAGGATATTTTTTCTAACTCATCAGAAAGGAGCTCCAAAAAGAAAATGCAGATCTCACCAAATAAGTAGTCAAAAAGGAGGGAGAACCATCTGTTGTATCATTTTTTTCCACCTCTAGGGGGAAAGGAAGACCTTCATAGTCTGAGTCAGGCACCTACAAATAGGAAACCTATGGAACGAGATTTTTTTCCCACCACAGCTTGGAGAATTTAAAACAAGTTGGAGTAGGGAAGGGGAAGCCTGAAGGTAGAGGAAGGGAATGAAAAAGTGAGGAAACAGAGACACTTCAGAAAATTTTAACATTTTAGTTCCTCTTTACAGACATTTGAAAATCCTATTTATAGAGAGTAGCATTTGGAAAACAAATACTGTCAAAAAGCCAGATGTTAGTAGATGCATCCATTAATGCAAATGTCACAGCAAAACCTATAACTCTGTTGAAAATAGATGTAACCATAGGTCCATTAATTTATGATAAACTGTTATCAATTGGTGAATTTCTGCTAAGAAAACACACTGAAAAATAAGAATATACTGAAGTCTGAGTTGAAATTGTGCAGCCACTGTCTTGAACACTTCTCAAAGATTAGGTTAATATATATTTTCTGGGAGTGGTAGCCATGAAAAGGGTAACATTACAGAAATGTATAACAATCAATGTATAAACAAGCAATGTTTAAAGCAATAAACAAACAATACACAAAATGCATAGCAAGCAATGAGCACTGCTGTCTGACTGCAACCTCCATTTCACCTTGATGTTCCTGTAGATGGAGTTTTAGAACATAAAGTGATTAAGTATTTTTCATTAAGAGCTTTCAGCTTAAGTCCCAGAACCACAACCAGGTCCTATACAAGGTGACCTGGTTTAAAGTTAATGGAGCTCTGCAAGGATGCCAAGGTCACTCCTTGCCAAGCCTCTGGGAGAGACTCAGCCTGTGTCAGGTCTGACAACAGGAGTGATGACAGTAGACAAGGTAACCCCGAGGCAAAGTCTGAATCAAAATCAGGTCGCATGTAGAGGAATCATTGGGGTTGCACTTGTTTGCATTAGTTGAGAATCTGGCCCTCGGGGAAGGAAGGTTAGTGGCAGATGGTGGAGGATTCTGCCGTTAGACTTCAGAAAGGGCAGCAAAGCCACATAGCAATGATGAAGACCTGTGGAGGCAGAATGACAAAAAGTGAATTACTGGGTATCGACTCAGCACACTTTTGTTCTCCTCTTTATACCCTACTTGTATAAACCTTTTATTTATTTTACATATTTTTGCTGCTCTTCATTCTGAGGTCTACTTAAACTGAAATACTTAGATGGATCAAAATATGAAAATGTGATGTCTTCCACACTGGGCTCAAGCAATGTGTAAGGTTTTTCAAATGATACTACTGAAACAGAAGAAGAAAAAATAGAGGCTGCTGCAATGGACTTACTAAATGAAAGTTCTTCAATGTGGTCAAAATTTGTGGCAAACTGAAACTGGAGGTTAAAAAGTGGTAAATATAAACTAGTTGGTTTTTTTTCAGAGCAGATTAATTAATATGTCTCCATCCTTATAAAGTACTAAGCTAATAGCATTTAATTAGGTCCTCTTGAACCATAGGTGACTGAACAACAGGATTTATGACCAAGCAACTATGTTCTATTGCGGATCTGCATACCATGGTTCATAAAATAACCCTGAATACTCTCTTAAAAAAATAAATCCAGTATTTCAAACAGTGTCCAGCAGGAAGATAGCAAGGTCACTAGCAAGGACATGGAGCCTAAGAAAGCCAGGGAATTTGATAGGTGGAACACATCAGGAATGACAATGAGTTGCTCCCTGACAATAAGACTTTACCAGCCAACTAAAGATAAGAATGCTACTGAGACAAAAAAACTCTATCAGACATTTTCCTTGAAGAATAATAATAATAATGATAAAAAAAAACTATTAGAGGAAAACTATTTGAGACATCCAGACATCCATGGTGTCTGTTACATGTGGAGGGTTTTCAGCTTCCATAGAGTTGGACAGCAATACTAAATTTATCATAATTAGACACAGTTATTTAATGATAATGCTTAGTCTGCTATCAGAGGCACCTGTGAAAATCGATTTTGGTGTTCTTAAGACTACAACATTGAGACAGAATGATGGCCACTGTCTCTTCTGAGGTGTGCTATACAAGAGGTCTGAAACACACAAAAAGAATTGTAATATACATTTGCAGGCACCACAAGATGCTTCTTTGTCAAGAGCACACTATACGCAATCACACCTTAGGAAATCAAGGCTTGATTGAAACATGTAGATCTGCCTTGGGTAAAACTATAGTACCAAAAATCCCATTGTGAGCATTGGAAGCTCACAGGATAGAATGACAATTAACAACAAAAAACCTGTCATGTAAGACCTTCTGTGTAATACGGTTTTTTTTCTGCCTCATATCAAGTCTTTTTATTTCCATTGTGAGACTTAAACTTTAAAGACTTGCTTAGAGTCCGCTTCCCACACTAATTACAGACACTAAGCATCTGTTGGAATGTCCTCTGGTTATCACTGGAATTTAAACTACTATCATTCCCTCCAGCAAAGTAGTTAAATCTCAGTGTTTTAAGTCTGTATTCCCATGTACTTACTAGGCAGTGAAACAGCAGTCATCTGAAATCTACAGCTCAATTCTTTAAATTCTAACACATTCTGATAATGAAGGAGATAAGGCAATTAATCATAGATCTTTTCAAATTAAATTCCTCCATCTCCCTGTTCAGATATTCAACATCTAATTACTGTTTTTCTGAGAGTAGTCCATACAATAAAGTTATCTCCAGCTTTGGAGAGGTAACAATGAAAGAGAAATTACAGATATCTCTTCAGCATTGCTCCTTCATTTTTCACATCTGTTTGTTAGTCTCTGAATTTTTTTGCTTTCCGTTTAGAACTGCACAGTGATTAAAAAAAACCCTCATTTGCTCAGAAAACTCACTGTTTTGTCTTTCTGATATCTCTGCAAATTTTATTCTGCCTGCAGAACTGGGAATTCTCAAAACATTCAGTCCTGGCTTTTCTTCTTTATTTAGGTGGGGAGATAATCAGAGCTCTATTAGTTTGCTCAATTTCAATTCGGTTCCTTGGAGTTTATCTGCTTTACCTGTGTATGCAATCTTCCAAAATAAGTGTTTCCAGCTTCCAAACCTATTGTAGCAGACCCTGCTTTTTGGATTTGTTGTTCAGTTCTCCAGCTTCCCTCACTACAAGGCTGATTCATTATCTCTGCCTTAAAACTTGTTCAGGTTCTGCACCTCGCTAACCCTTTCCAGTAAATTGGTATGAAGTGCTGTGATCTCCTGGATTTATTTTGTGTAGGTGCTTGACTGTTTCAGTAATCCTGCTCTTTTTTATGTCTTGTGAGACAGATATTTGGAATGCAATGATTTGCATTCCATTTGTCATATTAGTGGCATGAAATAATATTTCCAACAGTGACTGCATAAACAACGTGGCTCACTACATCCCCAAGTTTCTGTCTTCATGGAATATTTTCATCTCAGCTACACAGGCTCACATGCAAAATGGAGTTTAGGTGTCCTAAGTTGGATTTCAAAAATTTCTTACCTGTACCTAAAATCAAGATTCCCCAAGCAGTTACTGAGTTGCTATTTAATCCTGGGATCACACTATTTTACATTAATATCTTTCACAGCATGCTTGAAAGGATCAATGAAGACTGTCATGGCTCAGTTAAACTCTCTGCAAAAGTAACAAAACCAACAAAAACATAACATTTCTCCTATCATGTAGCTAGAAGAACTCTGTCCTTCTGGCATTTCCGGTCCATAAGCATTGAACTGGGACCCATGTAGGTATAGCTAACACCTTGGTGTCAAAATTAATATATATTTTTATCTTGAATCAAGGCTGGCTATGAGGCTCAATTGTCTCTTCTCCCTTACGATCTTCTGAAAATTTATAAGCCTGACAACGGATACTCTATAGGAAGCTATAAGATATTTGGGGATAAAGGAAGGGAAGCAATTAAGATGAAGGGAAAACAGTTTTCACATTATCTTTAGCTTCGGGGTTCTAGCATTCTATGGGGTAGAGAAAGCACTGACTGAATATGGCACGGATTAACCAGCTTGGAATCCAGTACAGTAGCAGCAGCTAGTGGGTGAACTGGAACTCACGTCTCCCTCACTCCCAGTTAAAACTGCAGATAGTGAGCTGTCTCCTCATGCATATGAGCTTCAGCTGAGAAGTGAATTATGACTGACAGAGTGAGAAAAAGCCTTTCCCTCAATTCTACCTATCATTTATCTAATTCTGCCTGCTCAACTCATTTGGGGGCTTCCCTCTTTGATCTGACAGTTCCATGAGCACCTATGATTCTGTTTCTAGGAAGACAAGATTTGCCTTTCTGGAGACTTACATTCTTACTTTCTGCCTTATTCTTATTAGAATCTAGCAGAAACCTGGCCTACTGCTTTTGAGGGGCTAACTCAGAAGTCATGCTGCTGCCACCCGTATCAATGGCACTTATTGAACTGCGCATTTATTGAACTACTCAATACCTAAAGGGGCCCTAGGGGAAAGATGGGGAGGGACTCTTTATCAGGGAGCGTAGTGAAGGGATGAAGGGTAACACATTTAAACTGAAAGATGGGAGATTAGATATTAGGAAAAAAAATCTTTACTCTAAGGGTTGTGAGATACTGGAACAGGTTGCCAGAGAAGTTGTGGATGCCCCATTCCTGGAGGTGTTCAAGACAAGGTTGGTTTGGGCTTCAAGCAGCCTGGTAAGTAGGAGGTGTCCCTGGCCATGGCAGGGTGGTTGGAATAGATCTTGAAGCCCCCTTCCAACTCTAACTGTTCTGTGATTCTGTGATTGATGTCTTAATTAATGCATGAATTGCAACTCTTGTTTACTTCCCAGAAGACTGCATGAGCAACCAGTCTACACTGTGGTCTGAGAAGGATGCATGTTTTACCCCTCTTGTTGAAGTCAGTCCACTATACAATATAGAATATGAGAATGATAGGGCCAGTACTAGAACCACCAACTCTGGCAGGTCCAGACCTCACATACATGATGTGTTCTGCAAAAAAAAAACATAAAGCAAACAGGCAGCAGACCACCTCTGCATTGCACATATTGTGGCCATTATCTGGAATTTCTGGATAGTACCCAGGGAGTTAACTCCCAAAGCAGTAAGGTTATAGATTACAGCTGAAACCAGTACATTAGCATCCAGATTGAAGAATATAGTGGTCTGACAGAAAATGGAGCCTGATTCAGTGGCCTAGGAATTAATGGTTGAGGCAGGGAGGGCAAAAATCTGTTGTCCATTACTCAACTTCTTGTAAGTATTTATTTTTTTTTCTCCCCTCTGAAAGAAAGCTTTCTGAAAGTGAACTGCATCTCATAAGTATGAAAGACCTAGAGCTAAAACTTATATGTAATTGCTGTGATGGACTATATAGTATTCCAGAGTGAAACCATTGAATTTAATATTTTTAGCTACTTAAGATAATAGCTTAGCATTTTTAGAAGACTGATGCACTCTTACCTAAACAGGTGCTTCAAACAAAGTCCCAAATTGAGCAGAATGCAAGCAGCTTGGATCTCACCTGCATAAATAATCACAATCCTCTTATTCTCTCTTGCTTTGTTAAAATGCCATCTGACCCTGGAAGAAAGTAAAGGCCTGTCTTTCCCAGAATCATCATATCTGTGCCTGCAGGGACTCATCTGCTTGGTGCTCTCAGAGCAAGTCTAAGAGCTCCAGCTCTGTCCAAAATGTGTCTGTGAACTTGCCCATCTGCCAATTGCTCTGTATCTAGGGCACTACAGAGGTTAAGGACACCATTCAGGTGGCTCCTTTGCTTAAAAGGTATTTTTATCTAGGCCTTTCGTCTCTTTTCAGGTCTTTTTGTCACTGGACTGTTGTGTATGTCAGGATATGGTGAAAATAAATACATTAAGCTGCTACTGTTGGAAATCTTTCTACTTTGCATGAAATATCTAAATATTCATAGAATCGTCAAATTGTCTAGTTTAGAAGGGACCTTTGAGATCATCTAGTTGAACCATCAACTTAACTATGATTAAAAAGAAAACAACCCACAACAAAAAGCCCACAAAAAACAACAAAAAAGACCAACAAAAAAACTACGATGACCCATCTTATGGTTGGACTCAATGATC
>VZTM01010353.1:143171-234130 GCA_013400555.1 Jacana jacana | reverse complement strand
CTAATAAGCATATTTGGCTCTTCTGCCTTAAAGGGACCCTCTGGCCTACCAGGTCCCCTACTGGGTGCGGAGGGTGAGGGAGAGCTGAGGACCGCTTTCCTGGGGATGTCTCCCTTGTGTGCAGTCCTAACGGAAGAACAGTTCACAGATGGGGTCTGCAATATGGGCAAGGATTTTTCTGCAGAGGGCCAGAGACGTTTGGGTTCTCTCCACCCATCCCTTTCTGCATTTTTAATGGCCAAGAGATTGTTAATAACCTACACAAGCCAGACAGAGATTCTCTACCAGCTTTGGTGGAATTTGGATCAGGCCCAATGCCAGTGGCTCCTTACAGATCTTGAGGAAAAGAGGGGAAAGCTTTACAAGGACTAACGCAGCATGTTGTGAGGCAGTGCCTCTGTGGCTTTCAAAGTCAGATTGAAATGTGGGGTGGGGAGGGCTGAGGGCACCTTTCCTGTACGCAGGGCAGCATGCTGAATGAGAAGGTTGCCCATTCAAGATGTTGAACTCTTCCCTGCCAAAAAATGGCTTTATCCTGGCCTCTGATTCAGGCTGAAGTCTAGTGGAATACAAAGGTCCACTGTTGCTTCAGGAGGTTGGTAATGGGCAGGGAGTGCGTCTTCACTTCCTTTTTTCAGGTGTACTGGTAACTCCTCTGGCCCTGCTGTCCATCAGGTTTCTATTAAAGAGCTACTTTCCCCATTCCCCACCCAGTATGGCTATGGAGCTTGGCCGAAATTTTAGCATCATGAACACCCCATCAGCGCTGTGTGAAACATGCCGTAGGCCAACACTGGGGAAGTGTCCACCTGGAATCTGTCCTTGGTGTGGATCAAAGTCACATGAGAGCCTATACCCAGACATTCAGGAGACTCTGCTGCTGGGAGTAGAGGCCTGTGGTAGTCCTGAGTATGTGAGACTTCTGCTCAGGTCTGGCTGTCAGTAGCCCAAACCCTCTGTCATAGAATCATTATAGTTGGAAAAGACCTTTGGGATCGTTGAGCCCAACCATCTGCCCTGCTCTACGAAGTTCTCCCCTATACCATATCCCTCAACACCACATCCAATCTACTCTTAAACACATTCAGGGATGGTGACTCCACCGCTTCCCTGGGCAGCCCATTCCAGTGACTGACCACTCTTGCTGGGAAGAATTCTTTCCTAACGTGAAGCCTAACCCTACCCTGCTGCAGTACCAGGAGGTGTCACTAGTCCTAAGTAATTTCACACATCCTAGACTACAGCACTCACCTTATTGTGGGAAGTTGTTGCTGCCTCTGTAATTACATCTAACTCCCCTCTCCTGTGGGATTTGCTGCATTAAATCAGCACACAGGTCAACACTCCTTGGGTGGGGCCCTGTCCTGTCCAGCAACCTCCAACACGACAGGGAAAACCACTTTCTATAGGAAGGGTCTCCTCCCTCCACCCTTTTCCATTAATTCAGGACCCAGCAGAGAGCATGAGCAAAAAGGTGAAGGAAGTCTGTCCCTGTCTAGGAAGCCCTTGAAGGAGGAATTTACACTCAGCAGGCTCTTGGTTGGAAAAATAGAGTGATGCACCAGCATGCTCAGCCCAGCCCCCTGAGAGCTGATCTGTTCCCCTCCAGGACAGACACTCTGGTGATGGGCTACAAGGCTACAGCACCCCTCCTGGCCTGGTTTAGTCAAGGCCAGCCAGAGTGAGAGCAGCAATATGTCCCCTCTCACTGCTGTGGCTGCTTCTGACCCTGCCACCTGGTCTGCATCACTTTGTGAGTGAGGTTATTCACATTTTGAAGGATGAAACTCAGACTGGGAGCTGAAGATTGAGCAGCAGGATGATATTTTCACATGAGACCAGGGGATTCGGGCCAGGGATTACAAGAGGGGGAGCAGGGCATGGATTTGCTAACTCAGACTGGTGTCCTAGCCAGCCTTGATGGAAAATAGCAGCAAACTGCTCCATTGACCGCTCTCCCCCACCTCCATCTCATGCACCCTTCAGAGATGCTGGGCAGCAGCAGTTTGCTGTGACCACCCCAAATGTAAGTTCACCTTACTCGGCTGGAGTAAAAGCTGGGAAAACAGCTGTGGGACCCACTGGGATGAAACTGGTGATAACACTTGGTGAGGTGACCAAAGTCCTCATTAAGCAAACCGGAGTTGGCTTTCCAGAAGATGGGTTGAAAGGCAAATGCCTCCCTTTACAAGTGCAGTGTCTAGAAAAAGAATAATCCCAGCCCGTTCTAGATAAGGGAAAGGGTAGGTATGCCTGAAATATTTCTATTACTTCAAAGTTCATAAATCTATTGGTTTAAAACTGTCAACAAGAAAGAGGAAATATGAGCTAGAGACACAGTTATCACCAGGAAAGGAATTTCCTCCAGAGGGAGAGCAAGACAGTAAGTCCAGGAAAGAGGGACAGATAGGGAAATACCTCTATGAGATGTTAGGAATCTGGACAAGACTGATCTATGAATATCTTTTCATTGACTCCAGCAGACTTTGCCTTCTGCCCCAGCACAAGAGAAGGATGGGAAGGGAAGATCTGTTTTCAACTCACCAGGAAAAAAATAGTAATAGAAACCGTATGGGTTTATTGGTGTTACTTTGTTGGGTTGATTTGATTTTATATTTTTTTTTAAATAAAGTCCTCGAAATATTTCAAGCTTTTGTCAAAATAAACTCTTTGCCCAGTTGGCCTGATCCTGCTTTTCGGCTGACTGAGCTGGTGTCCCCAGGGAGAAAAGCCACAGGGCAAAGAGTCTGTATGGTCTGGAGGGCATGAAGAAAAGGTGGAAACTCATGGGAAAGGGGAAGGAGGCCCTAAGGAAGGACCTTCTGGTCTCAGCCTGAGAGGGGAGAGAGGTAAAAAGGAGGAGGAAGAAGGGGAAGCCAGGATTGAAGAAATGAGTGCTGGAGTCTGCACTGGACACTGTGCCCACTTTTGGTTTGCACAGGCTGAAACAGAAACGGTGTGGACCCTCTGTAGCAGCTTCCTCTCACAGAAGCATCCAAACCACCAATGATGCTCAGCTTTGCTGCCATGGCATCGGTATCTCCCCCAAACACAGCCCCACCCAGACTCTGAACCCAGCGATGCTCTTCATCCTTTCCCAGCTACCGAACACCCTTGGGGCGTCGCTGCTCAGAGTGAAGGAGACCCAAAGAGCTGAGACATTCCCAAACAGTGATGGGAAAAGGGCAGAGTGAGGCGCTGAATGAGGAGGTGCCTGAGGAAGGCTGTGGCAGCAGGAGCTGCGCATGGAGCGAGCACTCTGACTGTCATCACTCCAGAGAGTCACGAGGTACCCCTGTGAAGGTGCTGAGGACCAAAATACCTGCTCCCCTACAGCTGTATCAACAAATCCTCAAAAGGTGGAAAGTGGCTCTTAACCAGAGCTGTGCCTGCACAGTCTCCCAGTATTAATGGTTCTGAAAACCGGACGCTTGCAGTATTGTCTTTATGGTGCCCACCAGGCTGGAATGGTCAAGGCTTGGCCTGAGCAGATGGAACCTCCCCATCACTCTTCACTCCGGACACAGCACTGCCTGGTCCATCTATTCTGGGAATACACAGAGGACTCTGGTTCCCAGAGCTGTCAAAGCAGCACTAAATCCACTGAGAACACGTTCAAACAAACACGTTACAGCAGATAAAGGATCAGATAGTTTGATGTCTCTGACTCCTACCTGAGAACCACACGGCAGCATGCTTGCACCCCGCCTGAATCTCATCCTCTCTCTCTGTATATCTGAGAACGGGTCTTCAATAAGCCCCATCCTTCCCCCACCCCTTCCCTTCTCCTTTTATCTAACTCTGCCTAAAGTCACCATCCTGTCCTAGGGCAAAGTTCCCACCGCTGCCAACCCCTCCCCTCCTCTCTCTTGATAACCCAAGCGTCCTCAGCCCGATCCGCTCCGTGGGTAAGCGGTAACTTGCTCATATAAGAATGTTTACATTTGAATATAAGTACAATTACACCAGCCGATCTAATAGTCTTCTCTGTATATGTTACCCAGTACTTAGGGCCATTTTTTTGAAAGCCATTATGCTCATGTGATTTTCCTCAAAGCCTTTCCAAGGGATTTTGTTTTGACAGGAGGGCATTAAGGGGGTGAAACTGATAGCATAAGTACCACTTACAGACTTTGATCAGCTTGGGTCATAATTCTCTTGGAGAAAGTCTTGTATATATTAGAGAAGGAAATTAATTTTATTGCTGCTGTGGCTTTTTTTGCCTTTTTTTTTTCCTCTGCTGGTAACATCCAAGCACTTGTGCTTGGATTTTTTTTCCTTTTTTTTTTTCTCTTTTAAATCCCCCTGTGTTTGGATCTGAAGCACTAGTTGGGCTGTCCTTCTCTGCCAGCACGGCTTGGGCTCTCATCTCGGTCCCTGGGAGGATGGTTCCCCTCCGTCACCATCCCACGAGGTAACGAGGGCGACTCGCAAACCTCTTCCTTCATGTGCACGGGGTTTAAAAGTTGTGTGGATGAATTACAGCAAGAACATGGTTTTTTTGATCTGCAAATACTCAAAGAGAAGCAGGGAACCGCTCCTCATGGGTACCTATAAAGTGTTACTTGGGATGCCCAACTCCCAGGTTAACAGTCTGAGAAGAGCTACACGAGAACAGGCTCCAAATATCAAACATCAGAGAAAATAGTCAAGTTTAGCCTCCAATCCAACCAGCACACCAGGGAGAGAAGAAGAACTAACCATCACTGTAGATTTTGGCATTAATTTCTCCCAAATGGCCGTAGACTGAGGTCCCTACTCTGCCTCTCAGGCCCTGCACACACAGGGGAAGAGCTGACACTGCATTTGGCACAGAAGCAGGTGGTCCAGGCTAAGGCACTTGTCTGTGAACAGGGCCACCCCATCACCACAAGCTCAGCTGGTGAGCCCCAGGAGCTCAGGTGTATGTTTAAAGATGGGGAGGGGTAGCAGCCACATCCTTCAGGAAGCATTAAACTTGATCAGCGGAGCTTTTGGCCAAATGGATGACACCAAGGGACAGCTCAGCCAGTTGGGAAGCGATGTCCTATCAAAACTGTCACACACCTGAGCTGGTCATAAAAGAAACAAAGGAGAGGGGGAAAAAAAGTAAAAAAAAAAAAAAAGAATTCTAAAAATCCCCTTTTGCATTTTTGCTGGTACATTTGTTGCCTGGTCAGGTGGTGTTCCAGCCACCACTTTCCCCTGGTGCCACTCTGTGAAATGAAGGGATGGGAGAGCATGGACATGCAACCTCCGGGAGCTGATAGCCATCTGCAGTTGTCTCACATCTCAGCAGCACCTTGTCAGCAGGTAGGAGCTGGCTGTGATCTGTAGCCCGCAGTCATCAAGGACATTCCTTCCTTAAAGACAAGCTGATGATGTCCCCAGAAGTGTGCAGTTGTGTAAATGTGTTGCCTCCTTCCCAAAAATCTTCTCAGCCCATGCCTGGGTCTCCTCCACCAGGGAAGGGTGAACTGCACGTGCTCACCCTCCTGTACACGCTGCAGCCTATTTCTGCGAGACGTCTGGGATGGAGCTAATCCCACTTAACACTGACAATCTAAAAGCGATGTCTAGTCTAAGCTAATGTTTAGTCTAAACGTAACGAGACTCACCTGGAGAAGAGCCTTTCCACCTCCTTAGCCATCTCCAGGGGCACCAGCTGTTTACCAAGGACAGGAGAAAAAGCACAAACAGCAGAGGCAAACACCTTGCCTTCAGCTAGAGCCAGAAGGATTCCTGTCTTCATTTGGGAACTTGATAGGGATCCAGAATCTGCATCATTTAAAACAAAAAAAAGGCAAAAAAAATCTGTAAGAAAGACAACTTGGCAGAACACCCCCCCACCCCCAAAGAAAAAAAGGCAGAGGTAGCATGTATTACCTTTGTTGGCCCATTCAGGTGAGCTGAGCTACGACTGCAGTTCAACCCAACAGAACACAAAGCTCTGAGGGCATTCCTCCTAGTCATATCCCAGTCCATGCTGCCTGGCAGAAGATGCTTATGGGCTACAGCTTGAACTGAGCCTAGATGAACTTCCACACCAGCCCCAAGCACCACAGCCACACCAAGATGGCTGGAGCACCTCTCCTACAAAGACAGGCTGAGAGAGCTGGGGCTGTTCAGTCTGGAGAAGATACAGCTCCAGAGAGACCTTATAACAGCATTCCAGTACCTAAAGGGGCCTACAGGAGAAATGGGGAAGGACTCTTGGACAGGGAGTGTAGCCATAGCAAGAGGCATAATGGTTTTAAGTTGCAAGAGGGGAGACTCAGATGAGATCTGAGGAAGAAATTCTTTGCTGTGAGGGTAGTGAGACCCTGGCCCAGGTTGCCCAGAGAAGCTGTGGCTGTCCCATCCCTGCAGGGTTTCCAGGCCAGGCTGGATGGGGTTTGGAGCAACCCAGCGCGGTGGGAGGTGTCCCTGCCCAGATGGTTGGAACTGGGTGGTCTTTAAGGTCCCTTCCAACCCAAACCATTCTACAATTCTAAGAGGTCCTCTATTGCTGGGGGCAGTAGTAAGCAGACACAGGAATAAAAAAAATCCCACAATAATCCTGCAATCTCATTCCATTTGAGGTCTAACCAGGACCTAACTTTGGACCAGCAGCTATCTCACCCTAATTCAACTCACATGTGAGCACTCCTCATTAAGGGAGCGCTCCAATTCCTGCCTGGGTCAGCCAGCCAGAGTGAAACACGGCCTTGAGATCTCCCTTGGAAGCAGGATGCTTTTAGAAGAATTGGGTCCTTTGGCAGGGCGATACATCACTGACAGGTACCAGAAAGAATAGTCCCCTCTTCATCCTTACCCCCACTCCCTGCCAAATCCAGATTGGAATTGAGAGCGGAAATGTTTGCGCGCAGCTAGGGAAGCTGGTTGGAAATTTTTTTGTCAAAACAGATTTCCATCAGAAAACGACACCCTGTTGGCTTTGGCAAATTTTTATTCAGGAACAAAGTGGAGAGAGAAAAAAAAAAATGTAAATGTCAGCATGCCCTTTTGACATTTTCCCCCCCCGACGAAAAGGATGGACTTTCTTGCTTCGAAATGACTTTTCCTTGACATTCATTTTCTACATTCAACTCAAAACAAATCAACTTTTCTACCAAAATGGAATTTGTGGGCTACTCTAAGAGGGGTTTATTTTGCTTGTTTTCCTTATGGAATTCAGTACGCAGAAATTCTAGGATACTGGCTTTTTCCAAATTCAGGGTGGGATCAGAGGAAGAAAAAACCAACAACCCAACCTTCGTTTTCTTCTGATGAGTCAACAATTCATTCTTTACACCACTCTCCTCCCACCTGAATTTCTCTCTCTTCTCTTGCTCATCCTGGAGAGACACTTATCTTCAACTTAACCATTTCCTGAATTTTCAGTTCTAGCACTACCTTCTTTCCTGTTTCTCTGCTCCCAATCCTGAATTGCCATCTGACCCCTCAGAATAATCTAAACCCCGCTTCGGTGCCACACTTTGAGCTGGAATCCAGCAGATGGTGAGACACTGGCTCAGGTTGCCCAGAGAAGCTGTGACTGCCCCATCCCTGGAGGGGTTCAAGGCCAGTCTGGATGGGGCTTAGAGCAACCTGGTCTGGTGGGAGGTATCCCTGCCCAGGACAGGGTGGTTGGAACTGGATGATCTTCAAGGTCTCTTCCAACAGTAACCATTCTGTGATTCTATGTGAAGTATTTACCCAGGAGATCAGCAGTGATCTCTGTACTCCCAGCCTTTCTCCCAGGGTTCAGCTGGGAGAAAGGGCTCTCCCAGGGCTCTTACACTGGGAGGAGGAGGAGCAGCAGCAGCACTCAGTGCCCTCACCTATCGCTGCCAGGGACGGGAGCGACCATCTTCTCTCATTCTGCCCTCCCCCTCACTCCTTTTCTCCATCGAGGACTGCGGTCTGCAAGGATTCCTCTCTCCCTCTCCTGCAAAAATGACGAAACACTGGGAGAAAAAGAAATAAAAAATAAAAAATCAGCTGCATCTTCTATAAAAACCAGCTCCGTTTCTTTCAGCTCGGGCATTGTCTGGTGAAATGTGATCTACTTTTTCCTCTATGCAATAGGTTCCCAGAACGTTTGGGAGTTGTATTCAAGAGAGTGTAATATAGATGCACTTTGGTTAAGCTTAACCATCTGCAGGGAAGTGTCTCATCCACGCTGACTGTGTGGCCGTCTTCTGCCGTCAGCAGACGGTAGATCTACGGGGAGAGAGATCCCCACCGCATTACTCCTCTGGCTAGAAAGGGCACTGCAATATCTCTCCTGTGGAGAGCTATGCTTTGCTAAGATACATGGCACGTCATTTCTTACCTGGGAGTGCAGTTCTGGACCCCTACCAGCTTCAGCAAACAGGGAGACGGGGCTCCGTTCCATCCCCGCAGCGTCTCCCAGGTCCTTTGCTGAGAAAGGAGGAGGAGGAAAAAGGTCTCAAATACGCTCTCACCTGACCTCAGCCAATACAGCCCCTGGTCGCTGAGCGTTGACATGGCAAACAGATTCTCTAATGAGCCTGGAGAACGAGCAGTCCTCAACCCAGCATCCTCAGCCTCAGCTTTTGTAGACACACACAGACGCTGCTGGCGCTGAAGGTCACAAGTGCACAATCAGCAACCGGTGATCGACCCAGCTCGGGTGGAGCAGAGCCACGGCCTTTGCTGCGCCGTCCTGCACAACAAAGTTCTCCATCCACAATTAGCAGACCCTCACAAGAGCCACAGGGTGCTCTGGAGGGACCCACGAGAGATACCTAGGGAAAGCAAGTCCATAACCAGGAGCTTAAAATGCCTGTGAGGGGCTCATGGGGGATTCAGGGGTGAATCCGCAGCTCGAAGATTGAGAGGAGCTCGACTAAACCCGTATTTTCAACTCAGCCAAAGCTGATGAAATGCCTCCCTCCTCATCCCCACGTCTCTCCCAACCTGCAGTAGATTTATCTCACTCAAAACTATCTAGATGTTCCCACAGGGACTTTCCAAGGCTCTCCAGCAAACAAGCCGGGCTGCAAAGCCAAGCCATGCTCAGGTCCTGCCTTGCCCAGAAGCACAGGAGTTTTTGAAGCCGGTGCCAAGGATTTCCCTTGGGTTTGCAGCCGATTCAGAGCTAGGGCCAAACTCCCACTGTATTTCATCACAGGCAAAACCAAGCAACTCGGGGAGGATCTTTCCCCCTCTCATCTTGGTAACCCTTAGAGAAATTGCACCACAAAACAGCATCTCAGCAGCATTCAGCCACCCTGGCTACTCCCCCCAGGGCTGGGGAAGAGGACCCCGAGCTTAGAGCCAAAAAGCGACGGCAGCATTTTGCAGCCCACCCGACGTGCTGTGGGAGCAGTGGATTTTACCAAGGGGTTACAGGCTGCTGGGACCTCCCCGGCGTGATGAAACTCAGCTGCTAGAGGCAGGAGAAAGCACTTTAGATAAGAGGCCAGCCCGACTGGGGGGTCGGAGGGGGGGTTAGGAAGGAGCAAACATGCCTGTTATTTGATGCTGTCAATCACAGATCTCACAGGTTCCCCGTGGAAGAGGCTGGAGTTCAGAGAGCCACAAGCATCTACACCTCTGTCCCTCCAGGCAGGACAACTGATGCTCTCAGCTCAGGTGGCCACTCTGCACGTCCAGGACCCTTCCTCACTGGCTGCTCCACACCTTCCCTGGGGAAGATGCCTCCAACACCGCAGCCAGTGACCCTCGGCACCTCAGAGACATCCAGGCTGACGATTTATTGATAACATCAAGCAACACTTGAGCTTCTCTGTGGACCCGAGCCCTCCCTGCTCCAAAGGACACAGATGGTGGGAGGGAGGGATGTGTTCTGAGGTCCCACCTGGCCTCACGCTTTCCTCCCTGCCACTTCCAGGTTCCTTCATTGAGGACGATCGATGTGTCCCAGCGCTCCCTCCCTCCTCTTGCTGACAAATGGGACAACTTCAGGGCTTTGGTGGGGTGTGGGAGCAGGTGCTGTGCTGACAAGGCAGTAAAGGGGAGAAACCCCAGGCTTCCCCTACAAAGCAGCCTTTCAGCATTGACTTCCTTGGCTTGTTTCTGGCTGGAAAGGAGGAAAGTGGAGTGTGGGCTGGAGCTAAATAGGTATTGAAACAAAACACACACACTCACTCAGTAGATCAAGTCATTGCTATGAATCAGCTTAGACTGCAGATCAGCGCTGGATGCTCCCAGTCTAGTCCTAAATGCCAGTCACAATGTCCAACTGGTGGGGGATCAGCAGAAGGGACAACAAGCTGGAGGCTGAGGGTGACCCCCAGCACAAGCGATGCCCTTGCCAGCTGGGGGAGGGGGGGGGGGGCTGTTCTGCAGGGGGCTAACACAGCATGGACCATTGACAGTCCCAGACAAAACTGGGTAGTCAACAAGATCCAGAGCCCACCCAGAGCAGAAGAGAAAGCCAGAGGCAGGAGTAGAGGCAAGAGGTCTATCCAGGAAACAGGAACATAGACAGACCACTGACAGTAGAGGTCCTAGGTCCAGCCAGGACAAGAGATGAGTTACTTACAGCTCTGAAGTTCATGTGGGGGGTCAGGTTAGAGACAAACTACCTACAACCTACAGCAGACAGCTCAAGTGTATCCTAGCAGCAGGGCAGGAGACGAACTACCCACAGCATATGTCCACAGTCTATTCAGGAGACCAAGGACAGACCAGGCACACTTATAACATAGCCCAGGGAGGGAGCAAAGCCTCAGGGTTGCCCTTAAATAGAGCTCCAGGTCCATGGGAAGGGGAAGGATGCATGGAGACCCCCAGGTGAGGCTGGTCAGGCCAATTAAGGCCAATTAGTGCCTCAAGATGACCAACTTGCAACTGCTCCTGCTGTGGTGTCTGCTATGGCAGAGGAGAGGCTGGTGGGACAATCTGAAAGGATCCTAGGTCAGGGTTGGAAAATGACACTGAGGAAACATCTTCAAAGAGCAGTGAGGACCTGAGTGTGTCCCGCTGACCAGCCCTGCGTTTCAGGCTGGTGGGCAACCAACAGAAGGATCTGCTGTGGTGGATTTGCTGAATGGCGACAGATGGGACAGGGGTGCCATTTCTGCCCTGGACATCACATAGGAAAAAAGTCATTTCTCCCATGTACCTGTGAATCGCTCAGGATATTTCACCTGTATCTGTTTTAGATGAACACCAGCGGAGAGGGAGCTCCCTTGGAGCTCTCCTTCCCCACCCAACAGACTCACAAAGCTGGTTGCCACCCCCGGCCATCAAACCACCTCTGTTTCCCGAGCTCACAACAGCCCATTCTGGGCAGAAAGGCAAAACATCACCATTGGCATGGCGTAGGGAGGACAACTCTCAAGCACAACCTTTTGGGGGACAACCAGACTTTGACGGGGCGGGACGTCTCCTACGGCCTAAGGCTTTCCCCCTCGCTCTGCACCGTGGTTCCATCGGGCAGGGGAGGGGGAAAGGCGAAACGCGGCCTGCCCGACTGCCGAACCACCAGGCGGGTGGGCAGTTTCCAAGAGCACATTGAGGTGTCGTACAGCAGAGGGAGGCCTTCAGAGCGCGCTTTGACTTCATGCCAGGCCTAGGCAGTGCGCTGCTTTGTATTAATTTGTGTAACTTCATGAATAAACTGTGCTTGGCTTGTGTATGAATTTTAAATGAATTGTTAACACATTTTTATGAATCGAGAAGGAGGTGCTAGCTGGGGAGGTTGGCTGTTTGTTGTTTAAAGCAGAGGAAATCAATCATGGCTTTTCGCGAAGTAAAACTTTATTGAGCTGTAATAAACAGATACTTCTAAAAAACATTTAAAAACCACATAAAAACCGAGTGGAAGGTGCTTGACTGCTTCAGCATGAATCACAGGTCACTGAATGCATACCTGTATTAAAGCACCTCTTTTTTTTCTTTTCCTTCTTTCCCCTAGCATCGAGAAGGAAGATGCATTAATGTGCTACGGAGAGAAGATGTGCCTGTGGCCCTGTGTCTGGGGCCATCGAGACACCCTGTGCAGCGGGTTGCCAGATGCTGTTTTGGAGATGCTTTTGATGCAGGCTGCGTTGCTGTGGCAAAAGCTGCCTGTTGCACTTTGCAACACGGGAATCCACCCACCATCTGGGCTTCCTGCTCCCATCCATCCTTTCCAGAGAATTTCGACTCCTAAGACGGTTGGGAAACACAACCTCCCACGTCTATTTCTTCATCCTTCTTTTAGCAGTGGCAAAGGGGATTCTGCTTAAGGTTGTTGCTGGAGAATGGGGAAAACAGAAGTGAGAAAACTCTGGGTTTTTTCCTATGAAGATCTGAAGCAAGTTCGGTTTTAATTAAAAGCAGAGGAGCAGTTCTCACTATGGTGGGTCCCTCTCTTCTGCTATCTACTAGTTGCTCTTGGGAAAGTGGGGTCACAGAGCTACAGAAAAGACACCTGTGATAAGGAGAGGTCACTTTGGTGGCCTTTGCAGTGAAATTCCTCCTCTTCCTCAACCTCAGATGTCTGCATGGATGAGAGCGAGAGAGAAGTCAGGAGAGCCAGAGAAGCAAAATGTGCAGATCTAGAGGATCTCCAAGGTTTTGGCTACTACATGACCAATCAGGTGTCCAAAGGAGGGAGCAGACCATCTCCTGCAGCAGAATGAAGGCAACTTCCTAACTATGTAATAGAGGTGTAAATAATAGAGAATAAAAAGGAGATCCAGGCCAAGAGAAACCTCAAGCGGAGAAAGTTCACATCACTGCCTGTTCCTGCAAGCTGAAGTCTTCAAAGCCAAACTCTCCCAGCCAAGAGACAAACCAGTTCTGCTACTTTCCCTCCCCAAAATCCGAGTCATTCATCTTGGAACGGGAAAGTCTGACTGGAAACCCAATGTGCTGGATCTTCGTGCTTCCATTACGGGCTTGTGTTACAGCGTTATTCATGAAAGGTCCTGCAGACTGAATGACCAATTCCTTGGATGGCTTCCAAGGACTATTTAAACTTTTCCATATTTTGTAGGCCTTGATTTGAATGTGTGACTTTGGCCCCTGCATTGATTGATGTTGCTAAAAACACTCGCTGCCTGCCTCCCTGCCCCCCCCCCCCTCCGGAAAGTATGTGTTTTGGAATGTCTCTGGATTATTTTTAATAGGGAGCTTCTCGCTTGCTGCAGGTCGCTGGTGCTTGTTGTTAAAAATGAGGGGATTATTTCAAGAGGCAATTCCCTGGCCCCCTGCCCGTGGATGCTGGCTGCCATTTTGGTTGAGGACAGAAGACAAGGGAAAACACAACCTTGTTCCTTCAGCTGCAGCAGCTCGGTTTCTGTGCTGTTGTGTCTTGCAACTGCGATNCGATCCTCATAAGCCTTGTTCTCCAGGCCTCTCACCAGCTTTGTTGCCCTCCTCTGTACTCGCTCCAGCACCTCGATATCTCTCTTGTGCTGAGGTGCCCAGAACTGGACACAATACTCAAGGTGTGGCCTCACCAGTGCTGAGTACGGCAGTGTTTTCCAGTAAAACAAAAGCTTCAGCTGGAGTTTTGCCCAGGACTGGATCATTTTGGAGAATCTCCATCCTGCAGATAGCCCTGATGCTGATGGATGGGACAGGCAAGGTCCCATCCTCATCCCTAGGTACGCTGCTTCTCCATGGCATATCCCAGCGCGGCAGCATCAAACGAGCTTCTTCATCTCACCTAGAGCTAAACACCAAAGCTGGAGGATACGCAACTAGTTGTCTGAACACCTTCGAAACTGAGGGGAAAGGAGCAGCTCTTCCAGCCTGTCATCCATCCATTCCCACTTGAGGAACTTCTGCTGCTGCTGGGATGGGTTGAATCACCCAAGGAAAGCTCTCCTGCTTCTCCTCTAAACTTAAAACCCCGGCTTAAGCCGTACGTCTTGCGCTTGGATCACGAAGTCCAGAGCCAAACTTGTGCTGTCTGTAGCTGCACAGAGCCCAGGACATCGTGGAGCACTTCCTGGCCCAGAAAGCACAAGGTTTATTTATAACTTTTACCCTCATGGCACCTGTGGGCAGGGAGGGAGGAATGGTGTCTTCAGCCCTGCTGTGTGGGGGCTAAAAGGAGCAGTGAGACAGACTGGGAAAGAGATTTCAAAGTTGAGAGCGGAACGCTTGCTGTGCAGGGACCGGCGCAGTGTGGGATTGTGGTTTGCCTGAGCACAGAAAATGTAGTGTTGCTGAGCAGCACAGAGCTCGTAAAGAACCTGGGGACAATCAAATCTGACCAGCAAAAACTCAGGGTTTTCTGCTGGAATTCAAAAGAAGGGATGGATCTGGGATGTGCAGAGACAAGACAAGCCACACCAACAGCAGCTTGCTGTGTAGATTGGGACTTGCTACCTTTACCTTACCTTATGTTGCACTAAACTGCATCCCACCAGGCAGAAAAACACTGAAAACAAAGTCTTGAAGCCAACAGACCTGAGATGCCAACATCACCACCAAGACATAAACTCAAGATCATTTGCAAGGCCCAAGGGACAGAGAGAGAAGACTGCCCACAACCCTGATATGCGAGAGAAGATTGTAAAAACCATAACATGAAGGGGAATCAGAAAAAGAAAGAATAAAATAATAAGAAAGAATAAAGGTAGGGTTTTCACTATGTGGCTTCTGAGCTTGTAAGAGGTCACATTTTCTGGCTATTCTTTGCAAATACGAATGGTAGAAATGGGCTTTATTTAAGGAAAATGAAAGCTCAAGTAATTACACAGCTTCAGGAGCCAGGACTCTAAGAAAAACACCAAGTATTTCAAGAGCTAGTGATGCTGCCTGTGGAAAAGGAGTGAATCATCACGTCTTTTTGGACTCCTTGGTGGGGGAGGGCAAGCAGTGAAGCTGCCCTGGAGCGGTGGAGAGTTCGCTCAGCCGATGGTGTGGCTGTGGGCCCACTGGTCATCTCCCCGGCATCCCTGTGCCCAGCTGTGATGGCAAACACAGAGGCTGGTGTGGCCAGGACCAGGGATGCTGAGCTCAGTGTGGCCTCAGTGACCTGCCTGGGGTGTGGAAGGGACAAAAATGCCTCAATCTGGGGAATGAGCAAGAAGGTGATGAAGTCCCAGAGTCCCCGGGCTTGCAGGCACCATGTCTCCCTCAGCCCTGGGAACATACACTGGAGAGAAATTCTTGGGAACCAGCAGCCTTGAGCCTCGCAGGGAGGTACAATCCCTCTTTTCCCAAGCAAAAGACTTTGAAACTCGGATTTGTTCCTTCTTCAAAGGGATGCAAACAGACTTGGTACTCGTCCTGCCCAGTGCCAGCGGGAAAGGGTAGCAGGAGGATCGAGACGTTAAACACAGTTGGCACGGCGGGAGCAGGGGTATGTTATGTTTTCTTTGAAGAATGCAATCAATATTTTAGCAGTCCCAAGGCTGGTTTGCCGTTTTTCTTGTACCTAATGTCATTCCGGTGTACCACCTCCCTAGCTGACCCTGTCAGCTTTGTCACGCTTATGTCACTGGTCCCAGTGCATTCTAGTTAAATTACTTTTTCAAACTGAGCCCCCCCCCAGCCCCCAAGAGTCAGAAAACCTCCTCAGTCCGCTCAGACACTGCATGAAGCAGCCAGATGAAGGTCATCCCTGATGCCAGGTCGTTGCTGCTACTTGTGTCTGGAGGAAGAACCAGCCCCCGTCTCCTTGCAATATCTGGACATGCATCCCCCAGCAAGGCTGCACATCTCAGGCGACACAGAGCAGGCATCTGGAAGACTCTGAAGCCACCCCTTCAGGTGGCAGCAGTGGGACAGAGGGAGACACTGGGAGAGAAGACAGGGAGAAGCCACTGGCTGGTGGTGCTGTGCATGGGAGAAGGATAAACAGAGCCATGCAGGGAGCTGGAGCCTGCGAGCCAACGGGCAACTACCCACATGGGTGGGATGTCTTGGGTGACCAGCGGAGCCCTCCCCGAGCATCCAGCTCCCCAAAGCCATGCTGCAATCCATCTCAAGGAAATGGGGGCAGCTCACCACAGGGATTACTTCCAGGCAACCAGCTGCACAGGCCAATAAGATGCCCATTGATTTCTGACACACAGACACCGCCCCTTCCCAGCAGAGGGACTTTGGGAGCTACTTCTGCATTGATCCAACCTGTTGTTCCCCTAATGGGGTTGTTGCCAGATGAAGTTCACATTTAAAAAGAAAAAAAAAGAAAAAAAGAAAAAACCAACAGCAACTAGTTGTCATTTTCCAATGTGTTGAAGCTCCCATTGCTCCAAGGAGCAGGAGGTGGCACCATGTCAAAGAAATGATACCCTCTTCCTCAACAGCCCGGTGAGCAGGGGGACAACTTCGCTTCACCTCTCTGGTACATGCCACATTATTGCTGCTGATGATCAGCAACATCTTCAATTCATAATCAATGAATTGTGGTCAATGGCCAAGATCCCATGGCTACATGGGGCAGGATCAGCCCAGAGAGCCTCGTCACCCTCTTGGTGTGATCAGCCAGGCCATCCATATTAGACCTGATTGTTAAAGGAAGATGCTGGGATCAGGAGCTCACAGCTGGGGGAAATGGTAAAAACAAGCAGTTGCAGGGCTGTCCAGCTCCCCTAGGACACCAGAGAGGACCCCAGGAAGCCCTGGTGACTCCAGCAGGTCCTTGTGGGTGGGAAGGGTCCTCCCAGCAGGGCTGCTGACTAGATGAGGGATGAGGTCTGAAGAAAAAGTTCTCCAGCCAGAGGTTAGGTGATTTAATTTGGATCCTACAAAGCCCACCCTCAAAGTCACGTAACTCCCACTCATTATTTTTTTTACCTAAACTCCCCCACTGCCATTTAATTGGCTCCGTGGGATGAAGAGATACTCTGATTTTCTGTCTTACAGAACCTTATATCCCCTCACCTGGCAACCGAAGACACTAATAACTCCATCTAATTACAGAGTGAGTGATCCCCGGTAAGGGGAACGGCAGACATGCTGGTATTATTTATGTCACCTGCTTCACTCCACGCACGGCTCGAGCCAGCTCCGCCGGCTTTTTTTAGCAAGCACATTTCATTTTTCACTCCCCACTGTCATCCCCTTTCCCCTTCTCATTCAGAAACTTCAACCCGCTCCTTCTATCACAGCCCGTCGCTCTGCTGCCCTGCGATATAAATCAGCATTAATTATGCTGGTAAAAATCCTCTAAATCACTCGTTGTCCTCATTATTATTATTTATCTCAGCCTGAAGGCGACACACGCAAAGGAAAGCTCTTGTGTTCCCCTAGTGAGGATTTTAATGGGTTTACTGGCTCGGCAGCCCAACTGGAACACCTCACACAGGCTTTCCTGACTGGGCTGCGTCCGATGGTTCTGCAGCCCTTGGTTCGGGTCCCTGGATCCCAGTAGGACCAGTGGCAGCCTGGTCAAACTGCTCCCTTCATGGACGGGGTTGGGACGAAGCTCTCGGGGGCATGTTTCCCTGCTGGCATCATTGCAAAGGCACCGTCTGTGCACTGGAATCGCCTGATTAAAACCTGCATCCTCGTGTATACCTGCAGGAGAGGACACACAGACCAGTTTTGCCTGGGATTTTCAGAACGATTGAGCTGGCAAACCTTAATAATTCCCACACACCCCTTTTGGTTGTCTCACAAACTGAAGGAGTTAAAGCCCTGTAATTCCAGACAGCCCAGCAGAAAACCAGCACGTGTAAATAAACAACCAACCCAACCTGTTTCCTCCTCTGACCAGGAAAGACAAACGCAAGAAACAAATTGAAACTGGAAAAGCTGGGAGCCAGCTTGCCTTCCTGGAGCAAACCCAGATCAAGCACAGAAGCCAAGGTAACAGCTTCTGCTTTGGACAGGATCCCCAGATTGCAACTCTACTGATGAGGTTCTCCTCCCCCTCTACTCTGCCCTGGTGAGGCCCCATTGTGTCCAGTTCTGGGCCCCTCAGTTCCAGAAGGACAGGGAACTGCTGGAGAGAGTCCAGGGCAAAGATGATGAAGGGAGTGGAGCATCTCCCATAGGAGGAAAGACTGAGGGAGCTGGGTCTCTTTAGCTTGGAGAAGAGGAGACTGAGGGGTGACCTTATTAATGTTTATAAATATGTAAAGGGTGAGTGTCAGGAGGATGGAGCCAGGCTCTTCTCAGTGACATCCAATGATAGGACAAGGGGTAATGGGTGCAAGCTGGAACAGAGGAGGTTCCAGTTAAATATGAGGAAAAACTTCTTCACAGTGAGAGTGACTGAACACTGGCAGGGGCTGCCCAGGGAAGTTGTGGAGTCTCCTTCTCTGGAGACATTCAAAACCCACCTGGGTGCATTTCCATGTGACCTGCTCTAGGTGTTCCTGCTCCAGCAGGGGGATTGGGCTAAATGATCTTTCAAGGTCCCTTCCAATACCCTGATATTCTGTGATTCTGTGATAGACACAGCCTAAAAAGCCAGCTCCTTCCTTCCCCGATGCCAGACAAACAGCATCTCTCTCCTCTTGCATCTCTAAAGTCTATTTTCCAGCCCACCTCCCCCATGCCTTGGCAGGCCCAGGCAGCTGAGATGGTTTGAGCTGACCTCCATGGCCCCCCCCAAGGAACGATAATGCACAGGAGTATTGATCCTCGCACTTGTCTCTCCGGATGGATGTGCCGTTGCTAAATCCCTAACCTTTAGCTGTGCCTGGAGTCTGTAAACTCCCACCCTCTCCTCCCGCCAGGCAGCGAACACCATGTCCAACAGCCTATTAGCAGGAGAACAGCCTGTCCCCTGTCAAAACACACAAGGTGCCAGGGTCCCCGGGGGAATGTCGGTGGCTGCTGACAGCACTCTGGCGTCCCAGCCTGCCCCCCCTTACCCCCCCTCCCCAGCCTGCACCACTGTCCTGCCAGCATCCCCAAACCCCCCAGCAGCAGCAGCAGCGCCTGGGACTCCCACCTGAAGGGCAAAGGGAGGAGGAAAGGTAGGCATCGTTCCCTCACTGGCTTCAAGAGCCAATTTCCTTGAGATGCAGAGGAGATGGTGCCAGCCTTCCTCCCAGCAGCCCTCCTCATCGTCTGCGGGAGGAGAGAAGAGAAGCTGTTCAGGGCAGGGTGTGTGCATGGAGAATGATTTTAAACTCGCATTATAGGCATTTCAAAGCACACAAAGAGCAAGGGCTCAATTCCCTCCTCTTCTGCTGCTTTACAGAATTAAAATTGTAAGCATTAAAGTTTTGAAGTGAGACCAAGAAGGTTTTGATATAGTTTCTCTGATTCAGGAAAAAATATGCAGTGAAGTCAGGTAATGAACTCCAAGCGGTTTATTTCTCATAAGCATCTGAAACGCCCATGATGAATCAAACCAGTCATTAATGACTTCAATAAAGGCATGACCACACCCCAGCTGGGTCCAGCTTGGAACTCAGATAACGTCTCAGTTTTAGAGACACACGAAACTTTGATATAGCCTGGTGGCTTTCAGGTATCCTTGACATAAGACAAACATTTTCCAGTGTGTAAAAATGGGGGACACAGGGCCTGGGCTGGTGTAAATCTGGTGGCAAGTTCACATTCACGGTCTCCCTCGATTCTCTATCCACAGGAAATAAGCACTTCTCAAACTCTTCAAAACATACAGGAATTAAGTGCTCCTCAAACTCTTCACAACATGCAACTTGCCCAAAGCTTAAGCTGCTCCTGGAGGGTGAGTCCTTTCCCATATAGCAAATCACACCCCAAAGGCATGGGTTTGGTGGGGTCTTTTTAAGCTTTGCCATGGTGGGACAAGCCCACCCCCCCGCTCTGCTGCACCCACATGGTGAAAGCCCTGTGTCTGTTGCTCACATAAACCTTCCCATTGCTCCAACCTCCAGTCTGGACATGCACCACACTGTCCCCATGGTCACACCGTTCATAGAGCTTGTCCTAAGGCAGGTCTGACACCTTCACCTCGTTCCACCTTTCCTGTCTTGGTCCTAAATATTCACTTAGTCTAGGTTTACCATATGGTGGGTTAAACCCCATTGGACTTGAAACTCCTTCATTGTTTTCCTCCAGGCTGGCCTCCACATGGGAGCTTTCCTGACCAGCACCCTGCTGGGGTGAAGCACACTGGGTTTGATCTCAACCCAAAACTCATTTGTAAGGAATAACACCACCACTGTGTGCCCCTTGGCTCCCTCCAGTAATGACTTCTGAAATCCATGGGTCCATTTCGACCAGCTCAGACAGAAAAAGCCCCAAAAGCATTAGGAGTTGGCTCAGTTTGGTGGCTGATAGAGGGGGAGAAGCTCCGTTACTACCCCTATTAAGCAGCTGATAATCCAGCTGCAAGACACAGAACCACAGGAAACCAAGCTCCGTAAGTCCAGCTCCTCACGGACCAACTTTGACTGAGGAGAAAAACAAACAAACAAAAACCCAAACCAATCCACAAGTGAAAAGACAATGAAAAGCCCTTCATAAAGCAGAGAATTCTAGAGCAGGGACTTCTGAGTCCTCTTGCTGTAGCAAGGATGGTTCAGGACTGCCGGGAAATGCAGCCACCAGTGCTATAACAAGAAAGGGAGAGACACAAAAAGGCAACAAGGAGGATTTCCATCCAGATCTAGAGAGGATTCTTGGTTCCAAGATCCACTTTAATGAGACTGTGGAGCTAAAAACCTTTGAGAAACTCTACCCACTTAAGAATGGCTTGGTTTTAATAACAATTCTCAGCTAGTTTCTTTTTAATTCTGGTTTTAGCCTATTAATGTGAAAGATGTTACAAGACCAATAAAAGCCTTTAACTCATATCAGAGCCCCATTTCTCTAACTGGAGAGGACCCTCTTTGCTAATGCGGTAGCTGCAAGCCAGTAGCAAACAAGGTTTGATTAATTTGATCTTGATTAGAACTAAAAGACTTTTTTTTGGCCAGAGTTATATTTTGAAGGAAAATAAGCAGAAATTCAATCATAGCAAACCACTCCATAATACATTTTTTAAACACAAATAATTTGGCAAGCTCAACAATGGAGAAAACCCAAACACTTTGTCTTGTTACTTTAAAGCAAAGCGTTTAATTACAGTGCACTTCTAGTTAAAAACAAAAAATGCCTTTTCCTTTTCCTCCCAAAATTATTCTCCAGATTTCTCTAATGCAAAATGAAATTAGTTTCAAATTGAATAGGAGTTTGTTTTGGCCCGAGATTGTTGTTGCTTGTTTTCCAATCCATCCCAAAGAGAACCCGCAGCTGTGCTCCTGCTGGTCCTCCGGGCGAACTGAACTGACACCGCTTCTCTCTTTAGTGTGAACGAATTCGAAGCCACGGGCTAAAAGAGCAAAGCCCACGACAGGCTTTCAGGTGGCCAAACCTGTGGCCCAGGGTGGGGATTTGAAGCTCAACTTTAAATGCTACTTGTTCTTCTGGACAACACGAGCTCATGGAAAGGTTCTTAATGAGGATTGGGGAGGAGAAGACATACATTTAATGGATCAGTAGCCCCGGGAAGCTCAGGAGCTGTGACCTCCTCTGTCACAGCAAGCCACAAGTCCCAGAATTCACCCGCCTGGCCACCTCAGCCAGGAATTCCCCTCTGATTTCCTACTCCAACCACTTGATTCCTCCCCGCTTCCTTTATTATTACGTTTAACGATCCCTGACATGCTTTTGGCAACCTCCTCCGAGATAACCGGGTTGTAGCGCTTGAGACCAGCTCCGCTCAGATAAAGGAGAAACGAGTGATAAAAGCCAGCGATGTATGTGCAGGTCAGAGGCAGAGCAGCGGAGAGCACGCTGCGCCTCCCACTTTTGATCAGAAGAGAAGGCGCGTTCCTCGTTAGTGCTGTAATTTGGCCATCGTGGGATTTTTCTATATCAATTCTCAGGCCGGGGTTAGGGCTGGAGCCAGCAGCCGGGTCTGCAAGACTCGGCTCCTTCCTTGATGTATTGGATCCGGCTCCTTTTTTCTGCTCTCACAGATATTTCTTAGTGCAAGTCACACCACATACTTTACGTCCTGTTAGAGCTCAATTCTCTTGCAGCTCTCCCTTCAAATCTTGCCCTTCCCAGGGGTTAAACCTGAAAAAATTTAGAGGGACACAAAACTTAGAGGGAAGGGATGGGGGAAAAAAAACAATATACATAAAACCAAAACAAACAAAAAAACCCCAAACCCCAACATGGCAACAATAATGACTCACAAAACAAAATAAAACCACCCAGGTGCTGGATCTGCAGAGATCTCCACTCCAACTCTATTGATTTCATGACACCTCTGCTGCCTGACCCATTAAGCACGGCTCAGCGGCAAGGTGTAAGAGAGTCAGGTTGCACTTTGTCACATCCTTAGGTATCTCCTGTGCCTGAAGATGTACAACACCCTGCCAGCTTTTCAATCTTCTTAGTTTAGTAGCAAATTCACATAAAACCCGCCAAGTGAGAGGAATTCGTGCATGACCCAGTTTGAAAGTACTCCTTCCAGTATGTGTCTCTACTCACCAGGGTTGATATTGGCTGGGAGTCGTTTACCCAACGTTGGCTATCAAAGGTTGGGTGTACCCCCAGGCCATGTCTGTAGATAGCGCAAAGGGACTGACACCTCAGAAGGTCTTCCCACCTAAAAATGGCAGCTGGTTTGAAGGACAGTCTCTTGGGCTGCTGCTCACCTTCCACTGATGATGGATGCAGTCTGGGCAACCAGAAGTCTGGTTTGTAGATGAGGAGAGTTACTTGAGAGGAATCCCTCTTCTCCAGCACAGACACTCCAGATGGAGCAGCCCTCTTCTCCATCAGCAGTGATGGGTTCCAGACATGCTCTCAAACTTCAGTAATCAAAATATATCAGGACACATAACAGGGCTGCATGTCACAGCCTTTCCTTACAGAGCAAAGAGTCACAGGGAAAGTCCTTTTCGGGGCAAAACAAGCACTGATTTGCCCAGACACCTTTTCAGAGATGTTTTTTTCTTCCACAAAAAAAATTGGCACTTTTTTCTGTGCCTGCGCCTTACCCACAGGCTCTGGGATGTTATTGTCCCTTTTTCCAGGGCACCGGGCAAGGGTGGACTCTCTCTGCCCCCCAATACAAGCACAGGGTGGGGGGTGTCACCCCACTACACCACATGGAGTGGCCATGGACCAATCTGTCTCCTCAGCGTCAGGCTCTCACCGAGACTATGGTGACTCCTTGCTGCCACGTAAGTGACTTCACATCGTTTTCCAGGCCAAAATCCTGCAACCTGAAGCTCTGTCAAGACATCCAGAAAACCCAGACAAATGTCATTAAGCCTCAAACCTCACCCAGTTGCAATTTACAGAGAGAAAAAAAGGAAGAATATGGACAAAATCCAACCACAGGCAAACCCACTCTTGTCCCCACTCTTGTCCAGATTCCTACACCCAAAGGCTCATGACAGTATCCTGCAAAGGATACTCCTGGTTTTGGTATAGACTTAATTGAAGCAGAAATAAGAGAAAATGCCACAGATCAGCAGGGAGGGGCAGAAGCAGAAGGAAAGCCTGACAGGCACGGGTCTAACCTACATTAACTCCTGCCTTTGCATCCAGGGTTGACACGAAACCGGACGCAATTCTGGCATCCCTGGACATTCCAAAAGCTGTAAATCAGGGCCTGCTCAGTGCTGTGGTGAAAACTTCACCAGAGAAAACTCCTCCACGCTTTGGAAACACCCACCCCAAGCCTGCAGTAAGTCCCGGACCTTCCAGTGGGAGAAATGGTCTGTCTTTCCCAATTTTCTTCCCAAGCCTCTCCGTCTGTTTTCCAATACGCCGTGCCTTTTCCTGGAAGACCATTAGGTCAGGGGTTTTCCGTATAGTGGATAATTCAGCCTCATGGGTCAATGCACAGATTTTTATCTCCGCTCTGAGTTCCCATCAGCCTGGCAGCTTATGCTCTGACTGCTCGTAATGGATGTGCCTTCGCCGGTGTTTCAGCTTGATCCCCTTTTTACCCAAAGTGAATCGGAGCCACAAGCAAACAAAGAAAAACAAAACACAGAGTGCGTTTATCCCATGGGGACGGCTCTGTCCTTTCTGGTGCTGGGTGCCTTAATAGAAGGTGCTGGTGACCCACAGGATTTGGCCTACTGCTTTTGCTTGAAAATATTACCACTGATAAAACCGGAATTGCTACTAAATTAGAAGAAAAATTTACTCAGGTGTGGACTCCTTGAGAACCTGAGACCTCCTGTAATTCACATTTACCGGTCCATCTCCCAGGCAATTCCACTTCCTGCAGAGGAGCAAAAGGGTGTTTTGCTTTTATTCCTCAAGGCAGAATTGCAAACAAACAGCACGTTATGGAAACCCCTTATCACAGCCCAGGATCAGACGCTTTGCAGCAGCGGATCTTTCCGGGCAGATCTCGGATATTTCCTCGTTGTCCCTCTCATTGGAAAGTCTCTCTTTCTCTTCCAGTGTTTTGGAGCTTCCATTGCTAGTCTCACCCAAAGCCAAGCAATTGCAAAACTTCCAGAGGCTGACGCAGAGGTCTGCTGTGAGCTTGGGTGGGGGTGACTACGTCTGGTCACTTAACCCCACTTTAAGTGCCCAAGGAAAATGAGGGACTCCCCTGATTTTGTGAACACCTGCCGTAATCCACCCTGGAACGCTCCTGAAGAGACACAGGAGAAATTCTTAAGATGTATTTCCCTCAGACCACAATATAATCCATATGCTCCAACAGCGGAGGAGAAGGGAGCTGGTACTTTGAGTTCCCTCTGGTAAATCTATCATTCCCAGCTGGGGGGCTGGCGGGGGTGGGGAGCAGGAGAGCTTATCAGTGTTTTCTCTGACTTTACAGCTGGAAAAAATTTACAGCCAAACGCACACTCCCATTGCAAAAGAGGGATAAGCCCTTCCCAAACGTGCTTACAAGCCACTGTTGTTATCAGAGGATCAGAAGGCTTTGGATCACCTTTATTGCTGGCCACCAAGGGCTCTTCTGGGGCCTGCTCTTTGCAGAAGCCATGGGGCAAGCTCCTCCAGTAAGGGACTGCAACGATGCCCTTTTGGGAGCAACCCCCTCAACCCTCCTCTTGGAAAGCACATTGGCAATACTCAGATTATCTGTCAGCATCTATCTTTCTGAAGACTGCTGACAGGGCAGGTTTTTCTCCCCTTTCCTCAAAGCTCCCTCTTTGGGAAGCCCACAACCAAAGATCTTGTGTCTACACCTTGTAAAACCACATTCTGTTGGGGAGCTACCAGGTCCTGTAGCCTCCCTCCTCCCATCCCAGGAAGTCAGGTGCATCACTGGGGGTTCTTCTTCACACATGCTAAAACATAAACGTCTGGGACCCAAACATCAGCCTGATTTGTGGCTCAGTTGGGATCTCAGTCTTGGGCAGGGGACATTTTCTCTCTGAAATTCGTCTTTGACCAACCAGCACCTATCAAACACCCAGCTAAAAATGTAGCTTCTCCAATGCTGGTAGGCATTTTCAGAAAGGTAACACGTGCAGGTTTATTAGGCTTTTTAATTCCTTACCTTTCATCAGCTTTGCCAAACCTTCAGGTTTTCAAAGCCACCGCTGAGCTCTCATGGCCCCAGCTCCTCCCACAGAGAGGGGTTCTGCTCAGGTCCTTCAGGAGCTGTTGGAAAATGAGGCCCTGGGGAGGGCAGCAAGATAATTGATAGTTATCTAAGCAATTGGCTTGTTTACAGTCACTTTTTTATAATTAACTGAATTACCATAATTTACTTAATTACTATAATTAACTTAACATGGATTGCTTGTTTACATTTAATTGATGAGTATCTAAACTGTGGGCAGCCCAGAGAGCGCTTATGACGGCTGCATCCTCACAACTAGTTCTGGCTTCCAAATCTAGGACTCGATGGATACCAGAGAAGAAATAAAAACAAACAAACAAACAAAAACGTGCCAGGATTTTATGATTTTATCCGTGCTGGATTTCCTTTGGAACAATTGGTTTGGGGGGAGGGGGGGGGATTTAGTGCCTTTCATTTCATACATAAAACCAGCCCTCGCTGCTGCTGCTGAGTGTCTCGAGAACAACAAGCCTTGCGTCTACTGGTGCATGGGGCACGTGGCCCACCAGTCCCCTCCACACACACACACACCCCCAACAACAAAAAAAAAAAAATCAAGAAACCTGTTCACCATTAAAGCCAGGCCTTGAGGAAGCCAAATGCGAAAAGAAAGCGTGTTCATCGGAGAAGGAAAGAAAGCCCGTGAGGAAGCAGATGTAAAACTCAGCCTTTCAATACGCTCTAACAAATAACCAATGAAAGAATAATGAGTTGAAAGACGCCGGGGGCCAAACGCCGTGCTGGCACAACTCCATCGAAGCCGGTGGAGATAGGCCAGCAGCGGATGTTTCCCACTTCGTCAGTTGGATGTGAAGAGTTTATTTTCCAAGTCACCCCCTCCTCTTACTTAAATTCCCTGTCGTTGATGGATGGGTGTCCCAAAGATGCTGAGTGGAGAAATCTGTCGTGTACAGAACTGGTACTTGGCTGCATAAAAACAAAAAATCTCCAGCCTGGAAATGGCAAAGAGATTTTTGTGTGTGTGTGTGTGTGTGTGTGTGTGTGTGTCTGCCAAAAACAAACAAAAACCAAAAAAGATAAAAAGGAAATTTATAAGATAGAAGCTGTTCTTTCTGAGGACGCTGCCAATTTTTTAAGAGGATAATCCCAGTAGATACAAGATTCTACGACAAAAGTCTCCTGGAGGAAATGCAGCCAATGGGTTTTTTTTAAAACATCGGCATTTAATCTCTTGGCAAGAACATCATCCCAACTGTGCTCCTTAATTTTTCTTTTTTACACTCACTAACAGCATTTTTGTGTATGTTATAGCAGCGACACATGGTCCGAAGAAGGTTAATTTGCTCTGCAGTTAATAGCAGCCTGCAGATCCACGCACAGCCAACACAGGCGGAAGCAACGGTCGGAAAGTCAATGGTGTTGGAGCTGAAATCGGGAGAAGAGGGGAACATTTGCCCAGCACCTGACTCGCTTTCAACCTGATTTTCTCTCCATGGCAGCTGATAAAGGCAACAAGAGGTTAAATCCAGTTCTATTAAGGCAAAACTCCTCCTAGTTTTGGGGAGGGGGTTTTGTGGGGTTGGTTTTGGGTTGGTCTTTTTTTACAGATGAAATTTTGCAGGGTTTGCGAAGAGGCTTCTAAGGAACTGGGACCCAAAAAGGGCTTAGGGCAGGATTTTCCCATGCAGCAGAGTAGGAAGCCAGGATCCTCACAGCACCAGGTAGTGGGAACAGGGATGCACTGGTGAGATGTACGGAGAGGCTGAGGGGGAAGAAGCCAAGGTGGAATGGTTGTGAAAACACCCATGGTGTGCTCAGACCTGAGTAAGCAAAGAAAACTCCTTGCTGTTATTATTTATACGTAAAGCATTCAAAGATTGAGTGAAAATATAAAGAGAGATAACAATATTGCAGTGCCATAACGGCATAGAGTGACTTTGTACAGACATAGACCTTTTAAAATCTGCCATACATGTACACCAAAGAAATAAAAGCAAGCCCAAACAAATGAAAATACAAGGAAACCAAAGAAGTAAAAGCAGCCTGACACTGCTGTCCCTGCTCCCTCCCACTGCCTGTCCCACACTGCCCAAGACAGAAATCTCAGCCGTTCATCTCTGAGCCCCAACCCTCCCATCCGAGAGACGGTCATACGGGATTGTTCACCTGTTTGCTGCAACAATCCTTTTACAAGGGGGCAGGACTGGTGGGTATGGAGGGCTGGGCTTTGAAAATGGGGTGTTTCCCTGCCCTGATGGTGGGGAAGGAGGCAGTAAAGCCCTACACCGCTCCATGTGTCACACAGGCTCTTGCCTCCCAGCAAAGCAGCGGGAGCCGGGGAAGAAGCGAGCATAAGGTCACCGGGGTTTGGAGAAGAAGGCTCTGCTCACAGGGGGAGGGGGGGGAATGTCTCTGGTCTGCCTGGCTCTAGGATTTCCTGGGTCTTTTATAACGATGTGGTTGCCCAGAGCTGTTTGGCTTTAATGAAGCAATTCACGTCCGGTTTGCTAATCGCACTGGGGACGTGTGGAGCTGCCCCATGCTCACATCTCTTGCTCCAGAGATGGGTATTTTCCACCTTGACTAAAGGGAGGTGGATTGGGATTGGATTAGATGCTTTACAGGGCACCAGCACTCCCACAGTGTAGTGTGGGACAGGGTCCCCAATGGGCCATGGATACCCATAAAGGCAAAATGCCCAGTCCACCTGACATAGCTGAAATGGCTTCTCTCCAACCTCTTAGGAGAAAGGCTCCTTCAGAGACAGGCTGGCCCTGGGAAAGATCCTGCAGCCCTTTCCTGCTTCTCATGACAGCATATATTTTTGCTTTTCCTCAAGCCCCAGCTTCTGGAGTCATAGAATCAGAGAAGAAATGGGGAATGGCTCCTGGTCTCCTGTTTGGGAAGCTGGAACAAGGTGAACCTATAAACCATCATAAAATAGTTCCCCTACTACCACTAGTATCATTATTATTGCTAACAACAAGCAGAACGCTTTCGGATGATTTCATGATACAGCCTGAATTATAAATGTTGAACACTCAAATGCTTGCTCTGACACTGGAGACCCAGTCTGGGTGCAATGGGCAAGACCTTCCCATGGGCTGGTAAGGATGGCAAAGCTCTGGCTGGGGCAGGACCTCAGGGCCACCAAGGAGAGTGATGGGAAACAAAGCCAGAGATGAGCCTTCCCGGAGATTTCCACCATCCACCTCTGCCAGGGAGGGAACCGGAGCAGAATGATTTCCCTAAATGCAGGTTTCATCGCTTAAAAGGATTCCCTGCGTAGCGGCTCATCCAGGCTGCTCTACGGAACATTGAAAGGGTCAGCAAAGCCCAGCAGCGAGGGCAGCACTATCTGCTGACCCTGGCAGGGGGATGCAGGAGGGGAGGAGAGCCCAAGGGGAGCATTTTCACATGCAAGGGCTGCCAACGGGAGTCTCCCGCAGAGATGGCTCCTCTGCCATGCTCTCACCTATCTCCAAAGCGAAATGGATTAGCAGCTCACTTTCAATCAGGCTGAATTATGAGCACAGCGATTTGCTGGACATTTTACATGAACCAGAAGATGTGTTATCTGATGAAAATTGCTTAATTTAATATCCTGGCCTGACAAGCAGTGAACTGTACATCTCCTGGAGCATTTACCCGTGCAGATGATTTTACTTAGCTGGAAGGATTAAGCAATCGAAACCCCCTCTCCTCCCCGCAAAACTCGCAGCAGAAAACTGCCCAGAGAAACTCTGAGGAGTTGGTGGTGCCAAGGTTACCAGCATCTTGAGGAGAAACAAAAGGTTGGGGTTTGTTTCCCCATCAGAAAACGTTGCAGTATCACATGCACTTTGCCACTTAAGCCCCTAAAAAAAACCACCAAAAAATCATTTCTTGGGAAGGAAAAATAAACAACAAAAAAAAAAAGCCAAGAAGTGGATCAGATCTAGATCTCAGAGCTGCCTTGAGGACACAGGATGTGTCCACCTACCTAATGAAGACAAAACTCCAGAGCAGCTCTTCTAGTTATGTTACTACAACCGTCTCCCTTGGGAGATGTCTACAGGATGGGGGACCAGTGGCAGACCTGGGTCTCCCATGCCTCAGGATACCTCAGCCTGTGTTTGAGTGAATGAAGGCTCATCCCCCTCTCTCTGGGCTCTCCTCTTCCAGCAACCACTCATAAGTCCAGGTTTGCACTAAGACAAAAGGACAGTGCCTGAGGTTGGTCTTCAAAGCAGGTGCAAACCCCCCCTTACCTTACAGTGAGGACCCAACCCACGATTAACCTCCCAGTAGAGCCAGGTTTTTCTCTGCAGCCCTGAGGAAAAAGCCAAAGCTATGCTCATGTTCACAAGGGAGCTCTTTCAGCCTGAGCCGCAGGCAAGGAATCTGTGGGCAGGCTCCAAACACGACTGCAGTCCAGAGCAGAGTTGCTCCTCAAGCCTTTGCACATTCACGGGGAAGCAAATTGCACGGGAAAACCACCCACTACCCTGACCTTTCTCCTTAAGCAAAAGAGAGCACAACAGTCTGCAAAGATGGATAAACCTTCCCTACGAACTGCACTGGGGAAAAGAAAACAGATGGGCAGCTCTGTATAAACCAGACCCTGCCAAAGCACATGCCACCGGGCAGCTGAGAGCTGAAGGATCCTGAGTTACCAGCCTCCCCTGAAGACCTTGCCCAGGCTTTGGCATGAGGCTCCCGTTGCTGTAGATGTAATACACGAAATGTAATTCTGCAGACTTTATCCATGCTGGCAATCTTCTCCAAATTCAAGGCTTTTATTATTGTATTTGAAGACCACTGTGATTAATGGTTATGCTTTTAAACAGCACATAATTAAGTGGTAGAAGTCATTGTCATAAGACGTCCAGAAGCCAAAAGCACAAATGGGTTCAAATAGTGATTAAAGCCGTTGAAAGATCCATCAAGGGTGATTACAGACAACGATGTGGATGTGACCCATAGCTCAGGACGCCCTTCAGCTGTAAATTGCCATGAGTTGGAAGGGCCATAGGAAGTATCACCAAGGGCTTGCCATGGTGATCTTATATCTTACCCTAAGCATTTGCTGCTGGCACTGCTAGAGACAGGATATTGGGCTAGTGCATCTTTGATCCGAGACAGCATATCTATTCTGATGTCTACATAGCCTGACTTCTAACAGATCTACTCTTTCCAAAAGGCACTAGGCCAGGACAAGTCCAGATTGTGGTTTAGGCCTGCAAGACACAGACCTGACTTAAAAGCAGTATCTTCTCCATCCAGAAGACTGAGCCAGAACTTCAGGTCAGGAGATTGGCACATCTTCCAAGCTTCAACCTCAACAAGTCCTTCAAAAGGGAGTTTGCATTAAAGGAATTTTCTATGACTAGGAAGAAAACCTTGAAAAACAAATGTTGCAATGTGTGCTACGGTTTTCTGATTGCCTAAGTTGGCAAAGCTTTAAAAAAATATAATAAATAAGTATCAGGGGAGAACATGAACATCATCCCAGTTCACAAAACATGTGGCTGAGTTTCCCACAGCTACAGCAATGGCAGGGGTCAAAGTGCAAGAGATGGGCTTCAGCCTGGGGAAAGAACCTTCCCAGTTGTGTGCATACTAAGTCCCCTGCACTTGCAGGACTCATGAAACAGTTCCCCTTCGAGGGGAAACTTGAGGGACCTTTGATCTTACCTTGTGGTGGGGTTTTTATGTTATCCCAGGTGAAAATGGTGTCAGAAGATACCAGTTTGACAGAGTTGTTTGTTAACCTAACACTGGGAGGAAATCTCATTAATTTCAAAATAGCTGAAGAATGATCCGGCCAAGCCCTTTGCTGCACCAAATTGACATGGCCAGGAATAAGTCAAGAGAACAAAACTTTTTCATACCAGTTGAAGAACTGCTTCTAGAACAGTTGTTTTTTTCAAAACATCTGCAGTGTTGGCAACACTTTGATGTACGTCAGACAGGACAAAGCTCCAGTCCTGCTTTCCTGTGATCAGTGACCTACCAGGAAAGCCTCAGGGCATGGCAGGAGTTCGAGTTGCTTGAGTCCCACCACATGGTTACCACAGGTGACGTAAAGCAACATCACAGGTGGTGATGAGTCAGTCCAATGGACAATAAAGAAAAAGGCACCAACATTACTCCTAAAATGAAGCAGTAGTTCATAATGCTTCATTAAGTCAAAGAGATTCCTGCTTGAAGAGCTCGGGTCTTCACAGGGCATTTCAACTGAATCCACATTCCCTCAAAGGTGGCAACTAGAAACCTGATGGGAACAACCTCGGTGGTGTGGCACCTGGCTGGGCCTGGGTGGTGGGGGCTGAAGATCTACCTTACTTTAAGGTGACACATTTAGGCACATCTGACAGCTGTCTTTGTCCTGGCTGAGAACCGATGAACTGGTTATTCACACTCAACAGTACTTTTTAAAAGACCAAATAAATGTACTTGGGCAACCTGGAACTCCAGCTGCTTGATTAGAACAGCTGGAAAACGAGACTGATTTCTCAACAGTCACCCTTGGATTAACATTGGTTCTGGCGCAGGAGGTAGCACAGAGCTCTGGTTGGCTCCCCAACATGGCACAAACCTGATGATGAGTGTTCATCAGCAGCTGGAGAACAGCACATCTGGAATTTCCCCAGCCTCGGCGCAGGGACATCCCCAGACACTACAGAAAATTGACCTTCTGGAATAAAAACACAGGCTGGCGTGAAGCAAGCTGTGACCAAGGCTAATCTAACTCCCACTGGTGAAAATTAGGTGCCTGAAAGCCTTTGAGATCTTTGTCGGGATCTGTTCAGCCAGCAGAGGCTGCACAGGAGAGCAGAGCATGAAACCGAGCATATTTACAGGCATTTTTTAGAGCTGGGACTAACAGCACAAACTAAAATACAAAGGGAGGTCTGGCCCAAAGATTCAGGCCTATGCCTTTTAGTTGTGGGGGACGGTATTTTGCAAGGACAGAGAGATGTCATAATCAAAATTAGCTCTTTGACTCGTTCTTAAGTGGAAATCAAAGGGATCATCATCTGAGAAGCCTCAACATTCAGCCTCTGAAGATTTTCCACCCACTGAATTGGTGGCCAACCCAGGCCTAGAGAAGACTTCCCCACAGTCTCTCAGGCTGGCTGAAGAAAGCCTTAGCAAATAATAAATGCCAGGCTTGTGGATGCGGAGGGGTGGGATCACACAGCACTTCCCTGCCAATAAGCCTGGGAACATGCCCATCACATTAGGCAACACTAAAGGGGCAGTGACAGCCCTGGAGAAGCCAGGGTGGCAGGGGAATCTGGATGAACCTGAGGGTGGACAACAGCCATGGCCAAAGCAAAACATCTTGCCAGTGCTCGGGAGGGAAGGAATGACACACACTGCAGACACGAGAGCTGATGAAGGGACTGGGACAGGCTCAGCTGGTTTAATATCTTTCTCTGGCTTAACCTCTTCCTCTGGTTGAGCAACAACTAGAGCAGTAAGTCTCAGCACAGTCCGTTGATTTAGTCAAGCAATCCAGGAGATTTAAGCAGGTTCAAGACACTGGGTAATACACCAATAAACAGACCTGAGAAGCCCTATATGGTCCAAGACATCATCCTTGAATAAGAAAATAAGGTTTCCTAAATCCCTGCACGTTCTTGCTCGCCCACTGTAGCTCCATCACATCTTCGCATACAGGTGGGCCTGGGACACCTTTTATCTGCTGAGGACATCACTCCAGCCCGACCTCACCAAGAACCCACACCATGAAGGTCCCCCCAGCATGCTGTAGCCACAATGATCCACGCTGGTCCCTTCATCCCAGCAAACCTATGTCCTTCTGCCACCCTTATTCATAATCCTGGACAGCCAGCCTCCCACCCCCCCAGCTGTGAGGACACATCTGTCCTGGTACAGCACACCAAAAATGGGAAGCTTTTATTTCCCTTTTTGTCAGGGAGATTTTTTGAGAGGCCAGTTTTGTCATCAGCTACAAGGCAGAAGCACAGACTGAAGAACAAATGTGTTGGCAAATGAATGGACATAGCACATAGCTGGAAAATAAGGTCCTCTAGAAAAAGAAATATTTTAGGCTCATGAGAAGGCAGGATTCTTTTCAACTTTCCAGACAGGTTATATTGGCCAGTTCACGTCCCATTTATCACCTTGCCTAGCAATTTACAACCTGCAGGGTTTGCTCTTTTTAGCCTAACAAAACCCTCTTGGCTTTGCACGCCTTGTTTGGGTGAAGTCATCAAGCTGGCACAGGTCGAACTGCTTTCTGCTCATATAGAGGTGCTTATGTAGCAGGACAGTTTCACTACAGGAAATTTGCTCAGGCAAATGAGCCAGCTAAGATTTCCCATTGCTGTCCGTTGCAGAGAACCCAAGTGCTTCTATAGTCCCAGCTTCAAAGTGCCTCCTGGATGAGAAATCCCTGTCTGGAGAAGGTACAGGGGAGTTGATTTTGTTTGTAGGGGTGATTTCTTCCTCTATTTCAGATTTGACTTAACATGGGAATACATTCAGGTTGTAGGAGGTGACTTGCTTAAGCAGTCGAAAGAAATTTTTCCAAAGGAACAGCCTCCCTTCCAGGCAGCTGAGCTGTGAATTTACCTTCTCCTCTCCAGAAATCGATTGTGCAGCCAGATGCCTTCAGCCAAGAATGCGGACCTGTCAAATCTCAGGCACCGAGCAGGAGAGGCACGATCTGCTCCTGACCCCCTGCTCCCCGCCAGCACAGCCTGGCTCTGCCCTGCTCCCTGACCCCGGCTGCCAGACACCGCCCCGCTTCTGTTTGCCCGAGCACCCACGCCTGGTCCTGGGGGTGGTTGCAGAGCTGGAGAGCCTGCATCCTGCTGCTGGAGGATGCCCGGTGGCTGGAATGCTTCCCTGGCTGTAGCTGTCCCTCAGGCTCTCCCCCAGTGCCCTTTCCTTCCTTGCCACATCACCCAGCACAAAAATCATCTCCCATCTCAACACTGGAGAAACCTGGGAATGGTCCCTCTCCAGTTTGTGAGCGCTTTCAACCTGGCTTGGGCAGAGGATCCCAGAAGAACGCCCTCAGGCCAGGATCATTTTTGTCAAGCAGGAGAGGAGATAGGCTTTTTAAAATCCCTCCTGATTTATTTATTCATTGCATAACGGCTTGTCCACAAACATCTCAGCTTGGTTAGATCTTTGACATGTAAAACATTTCCAGAAATTCTTGCTGCCATCCGACAAGAAAAATGGGTAGGACTTGGCGCTTTTTTCTTTTTAAAAAAAAAAGGGGGGGAAAAAAATAATAAAAAGAAAAGACTCCTCACTTTTCTTCTGTTTTCTTCTTTCTAGTGCGACTTCATCCTCTGGCTTTCCCAAAGCAAGGCGCTCATTTATCAGGCTTGCGAGCTCTTACGCACTGGCAGACTCGGCGGCTTTCCGCTTGGCTCGGGGCTCTCAGCCACCATATGGAACGAGTTGCACGTTTTCGCTCCTTATCGGAGTTTTAAGATGGAAATATTTCCTTGGTTCTTCTTGGGGCATTTCTGCAATCGCACACATGCTGGGAGTATTTAACCCTGACATTGCTGATGAGTAGCTGTTACTATTAAAATGCCATCAGAGGTTGAACTGAAAAATCTTTTACGGTGAACCGCGCCAGCGGTTTGATTCTGTTCCTGGTTACAAATAGTTCCTTTAACAGCTTTGGAGTTACATGAGTATAACAGAGAAGAATCTGGCTAGCTGTCTATTTGTCTGTCTGCTTGTCTGTCTCTCTAAAGAGACAACTTTTTCTCCCTCTCTCTGCACATTGGGCCAGTTTTGCTGCAGTGCTGTTGTAGCGGCGACGGTCTGAAGAGGTAAGAAAAGCTATTCTCCCTCCATCCTGCCTTTATTAAACTAGATGACAGCTGAAGACAGGCAATTTTTCAGGCACTGATCTTCCATGCATGAGGCCACCGCTGCTGTGCATCTAGCTGAGGAGTTTTCTCTTCTGGGTTTTTTCCCCTCCCTCTGTTCCATGCATAGTCATGCATCGTACTCGGGGTTTGCTCCAGCCCCTCTTTTTAGCAAAGTCAGCACAGTTGTGGGAAGCAAAGTGGGAGCCCATCAAAGCCAGGTTCTCTGGATTCAGGGTGATGGAAGGGAAAGCAGAGTCATCCTCTGAGATCACCTCACCCAGGAAGTTCAGGAGATGGTAAGACTGGCTCCCTCAATCAGGTCCCTCCAAAACACCAGTAATGACACCAGGAGGCAGCTTCCCTGCACCACCATGACCATGCTCCAAGACACTGCAGGAGGCACCGCAGCCAGAACCAACCCTGGGGCAGAGATCAGGAACAGCCGCCCCAAAACTGTGATTCACAGGTCCATAGCTCCTCTGTGGAGCCTCTCCCTCAAAGCTCAGGAGCTGCAAAGGCCTGGCTGCCCCAGTGCATATGCAGAAAACAAGTGGAGGAAGGTTTCTCCCGTATCCTCCCTAGTGCTCTGCACAGCAGCAGTCCCATTTTCCATTTAAACTGTCACTTCCAGCACTCCAGCCAAGGTGTAAGCCATTCCTCATTAGACATTCAAGCCTAGAAGCTCTTGGATGATACCTGCGATGATGAGCGTGTGTATTCTTTGACAGACCAGGGCATATCTTAAGTTACACATCCTTGGTAAGCTGACACTGAAGGATGAAGTCTCTAAAACCACATTTGGAGAAGAACTGCAGGAAGGCTTAAGATCAAATATGATGCAAAACCTGGGCCTTGGGCTTCAGTGCCTCTCCCAAGTAGGTGAGGAACTTCCATAACTTACCACAACAAAGGCCAGAGTCTGGACCCGTGCAGCCCACATTGCATTGGACAGCTTGCTGCAGCTCAAATAAATCATTAGTCTGGGTGAAAAATAGACCTTTCACACTCATCAATTCTACTTTTCTCATTGTATGTGGTTTGTGGACACATGAGGACTGCTAGCCCAAAAACATAGTCAACTGGTGAAATACACAGACCTTCAGCATAAAGGGAATTCAGTATGACTTTTAGGCTAAGGAATGCTGCCAGAAGGCTGTAAAACAATATTATTGTTAAATTGAAAGCAAGGTCTGGTGTCCATATACACCAGATGGGGCATTAGCCATCCATTTGGTTATTTTTGGTCAAGTTTGACTTTTTCTTCCATATTGGCCTTACCCGGTTTGTTCAGCCGGTCTTTGAGCATTTCCCTGTGAACACCATGTTTTTCCATCAGGCCTGACATCCACTGGTTTCAGCATTAGCTCCCTAAATTCCAACATTAGCTCCAGCTGCCAGAGCTTCACCTTGAGTGAACATACGTCACCGTCAGTCTCCAGAGTTGTTAAAAAAAAAAAAAACGCCAAAAAAACATGGTTTTCATGGAAATAGTTGCTGATACTAGTCTAAATGTCTGCTTTCTCTTTTTCTGTGCCTACAGCTAACACAGCAGAAAAAGAAGCATGTGAATCCCCGTTTTTCAAAATTTCTCTTTGCAGCAGGTAAAGCAAACATGTTTAAAAGACTGAGAAGAAGAAGAGAGTCTGACTCCCATGTGCAGAGTCCAAGGAAGCTGGTTGCCAGGAGATTAAGATCTACTGATGTTACAACCAGGGCAGGAAGGTGCTGGTTCCCTGCACCTCCTGTGCCTGACGGGTGCTCACCATTCGCTTGTCCATCCACATTTGCAAGACTCCAGAGACATCCTAGAACCACATCTTCTGCAGCAGAAGGTGGAAGAGCTGCCCATGGTCAAAGAGAGACACTGAGGTTACCAGCAGAGGACATCTTGAACATTCGGTGCAGATCCACTGAAGGGCAAGAAAGCAAGAGCCCAGTTGTACCAGCCAACAGAGCACCTAGAGGTGGGTGTCACTGCTCATCCTCCTTCTTTGGATGGAGATACCTCTCCACAAATTGCCAAATCTGGGCCAGCCAAAGAATTTTTCTTCTTTTTGCTTATAACTAAAGAACTGGCAAGAGCACTACAACCACAGACCTCTTTTGCCACTTGGACAAAGCCATAAGAAAAAAAAAAAAGAAAGAAAACCAAACAAAAAAACCCCACACCAAACCCTTTGCCAACTTCACCTCCATTATAGGAAGGCCAGATATTTTTAAAGTCTCATTATTCAACTTCCCATGCGCTTGTCTCCTCCCTCCGCCAGCCTGTTCAATACAGAGGCAGCTGACCCAAGGGAGAGTTTGGGTTGAGTTCCTAGCAAGCAAATGACATTTCCCCATTGCAGTAAGCCTGGAGAGGCACCGTGTTAGCACTGTCCAAGTCAATTTTTTCCTTATGTTCAAAGGAAACCCTAGATATGTTTTCTAAATGTCTTTCCAGCCCTTTCAGCGAACAGGAGGCTTTGAAAACACATTCTGAAATCCTTCTCTTCATCTCGATGCATCTGTTCTTTTTCTCCTCCATCTGGACAGCAGTGCAGGTACGCAGACTAGACCCTGGCCTTTGGCCGACATGATCTTTCCAAGTAATTTTTGGACCTGAAATGAAAAATCAGTCCAAAGCACACGCCGCAAAGGGCTTTTATTTCCATTTGAGTCCACTTCAAGGGGCTGAAACGGGCTTAGTTTTGTTATTTTTGTTCCCCTTTCCAAAATAATAGCGGAGCGAGGGATCCAAAGTTTGGATTTAGAGAATTATTGGACTGTTGCTAAAAAAGTGAATAGCAGGAGCTGCGCCTCTTTCCTTGAATCTCCAGAGCTGAGTCTTGACCACTAATTGTACGTGAGATTAAGTCCTCGCTGTCATTCTCTAATTCAAGATCAGACTGCTGGACTGACTTCAGACGGTTGTATTCGGCAGGAATAAGAGCTGGCAGAGTCGAGCGATGCCGTTACTCATCCAGCAGGAAGAGCAGAGCTCTGGAAGTGACATTGGCTGGTAGAGAGCAGGCACCTCCTGGAGGCAAGACGCAACTGTTGGCTGTGAGGTGGCATGTTTGTGGAGCCAGGACAGAGGGCTCAATCTGACAGACGACACAGGTGATCTGCTGGCACTTCTGCAGCCAAAATGCAGTAAAGGGAGAGAGGTGTGGGGAGAGATGAGGCTGGCAAGGGGGAAAGAAGAGATAACTATTGAGGTAATGTGCCAGATGCTTCAGGAGAGAAAGAAGGAATCATACCGACCTGTGATTTTTAAAAAAAGCCTATCAGTCCAGGAGAACTGTCTCTGCCAACTTCCCTCAAGGATCTGAGTTCGCAGAGCAGGTGTTTTGGCTTCTCACAAAGCCCTTTGGAAACTCATGGAAGGAGGGAGCGAGCTGAAGTGTGGGAAACAGAAGAAGCCAAGGCTTCCCAGCAGAACAGCACCACAATGGGTTTGGGAAGAGGAAACCAGCCTCCAGCTTCACCCTCCTCTGCTAGGAGCTTTGCTGCCAACAGATGACAGAGTGACATTGGCCCTTGAGGGGACAAGGGCCACCAGGAGGACTAGGAACGTGGCTCCTCTTCCTCCCAGGAATGCTGGCTGGAAAGACACAGAGGAGGAGGGGGCTGGAGAGAGGTGAAGCATGTCCATGCACAGATGAGAAACTTGGAGCTGGCTCTTTCAAAATAAATGCTTGGCCTTCCGAGCCTGACATCCTGCCTCCTCAAGCAGCCAGGACATGATTCTTCCCGTGTAATGAACCACCCTTTCCATGCACAAAAAATGCTTCTTTTTTGGTTTTTCTTTCTCCCTTTTCGGGGCCAGATGGGAGGAAGTGCTGGACTGGAAATGGCCAATGTCTTTTCCAGTCATGGTGGATTCTATCATCTCCCTGTGCAGAACATCCAGCCCCTTGCCATGACCTGGAATTAGACAAGAATTTCTTCTTTAAAGACTTTTTCAGCCACTTCCTTTCATTTTATCCCTCTTCCTTTGAGCTGGGGAGGGGCACAAGAGGAAGGGCGGGGCTAGGATTTTAGCAGAGATTAGCAAACTCAGGTCCAGAGACCCAAGCTAATTCTAATCAAACACGGGTTGCCTGTTTGCTTGCCTGTTTGACAGGGAATTTTCACTGATAGACCTCCTTCCCCTGCCCCATGGTATATGGCCCATTTTGCAGAGGAGCTGATCATGCTCAACTCTTGTTGACATCCAGGTTGTGAACCAGTGATTCATCCAAGCGCTTGGCTTGGTTGGAGCCAAGTCCTAGAAAGCTTGTTTTTGTGGTTTCTACAGACAGCCATTCCCCTTTCCCTCCTGAATTGCCTTTCACATTCATCTCCGAATGCAAAAATAAAAATCAAAAACATTTCACTTTTTGACTCTAAACCTATGTTTTCTTTCTCTCAATCATCTCAGGCCAGCAAGTAAGTTTCCACCAATTCTCCCAGGTCTCTTCTTTAAGAGAAGAGCAAAACTGTTCATGAATTCTCTGGAGACATTCCAAACCCACCTGGATGCGTTCTTGTGTGACCTGCTCTAGGTGTTCCTGCTCTGGCAGGGGGATTGGACTAGATGAGCTTTCAAGGTCCCTTCCCATCCCTGAGATTCTGTGAAAAGCAGTCCTCATCATCTCACATGCTGAATTCTTATCTTTGGAGGGTAGAAGAACACACATGCATCAGTGGGGTGGAAAATGGGGATTAGGTATTCTCATGCAGCTATTGATGTCCTGGGTCCACCTCTGCAAAGTAGTTGAGCAGGTGCATAACTAAATTCATGGCAGAAAAACGAAAGCTCATGGTGAGCATGTGCCAGATCAAGCAGGAACATGGGCTCAGCATGTTCCCAACATCAGAGATAGTTTGCAATTTGTGCAGGCACAGTGATCTCACCTTCACTGAGCTTGTGGCCAAAAGCTGGATGGTCCCTTGTGGTCACTGGATCCCTACTAGTGTTTGTTTGATGTTTATTATTAGGGGGTTTTACTGGCCTAAGTCTTGGTGAAATCCAAGTGCTCCCTAAGGCTGGTCTTTGGGGAAAGTTCTTGACTTTAACGAGGCCATCTCCCCTCTCCTGCACACCTCACTAAACACAGGGAAACCAGAGAGTCTGGCAATCTCTATTTGTCTTGCAAGCCCAAGCCCACATCTGCTGGAAAAGTTCCCTACTCCATCACCTAGCATGCTTGCCAGTCTCTAGGGGTGTTGGTTTGGAAGGGATTTGCCATCTGTGAGACGAACAGTCAGTAAAAGGCAACAGACTTAGCAAGAACTACAGTTCTTCAGTAGGATCCCAAGAGATGCCACAACTGATGAGCCTCCAAAAAGGAGGAGAAGGTTGTCTTTATCATCATCACATCCATGGAACTTTCTGCTACAGAATCCATCATTTTTCTAACACAGGTAAATCCACAGCTACTTTATACCTGAAGCAAAAAGGAAGTGGTCCTGGAGCAAAGGGCTTCCACCAAAGCACGGTTGTATCAGTTTACCTCACTAGTGCCTCCATCCCAGCAAATTTGGTCAAAGCAGCATTGCAGTTTCAACTAGCAGATTGACCTCCTGCCCATCAAAGAGGGTGGAAAATTTGTCCTTGATTCGCAGCGCTGCATCAGGCTCCTGGGCCTTGAACCAAGGAGTCAGCCCTGGGGAAAGCCTGAAGGCAGTCGGTTTCCTTTTGTAGCGCTGTATCTCCCTTTCTATTTCTAGTGCACTTTAAAGCACAGGAGGCTGTGTGCTTCTTATCGCTTCCAAGCAGCGCTAATAAAGCAAGGAGCAAGCAGCAGACGGCCTGTGCCAAGCATGAGTTAGGAAACAGGCCTGGTGGGGATTTCATTGCTGCTGTTGTTGTTGTTTCTGTGATTATTATAGTTTGCTGTTGACTTTGTCTCTGCTTTAAAAGAATGCAAACACCACCAAGAGCGAGTATCAGAACAGAGGCTGCATTTCTGTTGATCCAGTCGCTGTTTCCTAAACCTGTTTATCTTTCTGTCTAGGCACACGAGAGGCTCAGAAGAGAAACCTGACCCTGTGCCAATGCCATGTCCTCACCCAATGCCAGCACACAGTCTCACACTTGCTGGGGCATCCCTACAGCCATGGCCTTTATCTGTACTTTTGCTGCAGTACTGACCTGCAGTGCCCCTAGGAGCCAAAGGACACACACATTGCTTCAGGAAAAACCTGGATGGGTAGCTCGGATTCAATGCCTAGATTTTAACTTACCAGAATTAGGTGAGGACTCCCAGCCCGGACCACAACAAGAGCTAATATCTCTGGGAGGTAGTTTCCTCCCACAAGGAAAACACATCTAGGGATGGGGTTACACCTCCAGCCATCCCCAAGTGAGCATCTCATCTATGTTCCAAGCTGATTCCTTGGGAAAGGGAACCCCAAGCCACCATATTTTTCTAGCTGTGGGTTTTTCACCATTTTAGCTGTAGAGCTGAAGGCGTAAAAAGGATTTCTGTGATTTATGAGAAGACTTTATGCCTTCCTCCTTTCCCTTTTGTTCTAATGGTTCTAGCTTCTTAATATGACCTTGAAAGCATGTTGGTGTCTCATGGTACGGTTTCAGAAGTGCATATTTTTGTGCCAAGAAGAGTGATTACTGACCAGGGATGGAAGAGATCTTTTTATTTAGGCTCTAGAGAGCAGAACAGAAAGAAACAGTTTGGTGCCTTGTCTCGAGTAAGAGCAGAAGTAAAGTCTGTAGAGCTGTCTGCCCTTCTGCCTGACTCCCTTTCGGACCCATCTTTCAAAGCTTCACCTCCAAATGTGTAATTCCAAGAGCTACAAGCTTATCAAAAGACAGAGAACACAGCCCAATCATCGTCATTCCCTAGAGAATTCAAAATGACATAAAAACAAATAAACCCAAAGATTACATTACAGAAAACTCTACTGGTGCGTTCAAAAGACTGTACACAGAGGCCTGCGCATTCCAGACCCTCAGGCATTGCAGGCTCCAGGGATGCTCAAACTCCTTCAGTTTGCCAACATTAATAAGATGTGTCTTGAGGTCATTGCTCACACCAAAAGCCAAAGTTATCCAACTTCTCTCTTATCTGCTCCCCTGTCTTTATCCAGCTGGAAAACACTGTGTATTCATTTAGCCATCTCTCAGACACGGTCTAGTTATTCGTTAGATCTTAAAATGGAGGCTCCAGTGCCTTGGACAGAACATCGAGCACTTGAAAGAGGAGGGATGGATTTATCAGAGCTGTGGTTTTCCACTTGTGGCCATTGATCCCTGGGGGCTCTGCAGCTTACATTCTAAGGGAAGGACTGGTGCCAGTGAGCTTGATGCTCACCCCTTCATTGGGAAACTTTTCAGAGGCTCTGGGCAGACAACCAATCAAAATTATTGCAGTGGAAGAGAAAAAGGAAGAGGTGGAAGGCCCCCAGGAGAAGAGCAGAGATGAGATGAGAGTACAGCCCAGGTGTATTTTCTTTCATTTCCAATGTAATTTCATAGAATCATTTTGAATGGAAGAGACCCTTAGGATCATCAAGTCCAACCATCAAACCAATTTCTGCCATTGCATTTACCCCAAGGGGAGCCAGCCTGGATGGGCACACAGGGAGACCTACAGAGCCACAGTGGACCAGAGCAGAGATACTGAACTCACACTCACTGGGATACAGGCCCCAAGGTCGCATTCAACTTCACTGCACAATTCCCAGCTGACACAACCATTGCCCATAGGGCTACTCACCAGTTGCTGTGTCTCAAAACACCACCCCTCTCAGGTTCAGTGGCACCAAAGTAGCCCCCCTCCTCACATGAGAAAACTCAAACCCAAAGAGGCATCCTGGGAGTCCCTGAAATAGTCTTCTCCCAGCTGAAGCAATCATCCCCCCACCACACCGAATTGCTCCCAGCTGCCAGGGGCGAGGAACAGGAGGGACAGATGTTAGTTGAGTATATAGCTAGATGGACAGGCAGAAAGAGAGATGGAGATAAACATATATACATATAGATCTATATACACATGCAAATGCATACACAGTGGGATGGACTCATAGAGATGATTCCAGTTTCCTGAAGCAAGTTTCTGCTCCACAACTTATGTGCCCTCTGTTATTCTGTTTCTCCCTCACTAAGCTAATAATCTCGCTTGGGGAACCTTATCAAGTGATGTTTGACAATCGGGTAACTATATTGCATCCAGGAGTTTTCTGTCCTGCACCACAGCAGCAATATCTCCAAAGAACTCCTACTAAAGCCAGGACCACTCCTCATAAATCACACACGCACACTGGCTGTCTCTTAATCAATCTTCCCCAGGTGTTCCCTCGCTCAACCTTACCACGATTATCTTGAGACTTTGCCCAGCAGCCCTGACTTTTATTATTATTTTTTTTTCCTCCTAAAGCAACTGCCTGCCCATGCTCTGGGCAGGCTTTTGTGTTTTCTCCCAGGTAACACCCTGTTGCCACTTTCCCTTTGGCAGAAATCTCAATGGTCCACAGATAACCTTCTTCTCATCAGAAGCCTGATGAGGTTGTAACTCCCACAAAGGTATTATGTTGGCATCTCTGCCTCAGTGCTTGCTTGCCCACCAATCAAGCAGACTAAAAATGTTTTATAGATGCCTTACAAATACTGTATATGTATAAAATCACCCCACAGCATTCCTTTTCCCTATTACCACAGCTGCATATCTCCAGGAGCTCTTCACTGGTAACCATAGAAAGCTTTTTATCTTTTTTTTTTCAAGAGAAAAACGTACTTTTTCAACAGAATGGTAATTTTCAACATAAATTGCCTGATGTATTTGAATACAGTTGATAAATCATTAAAACAAGTGAAACATTTCTCGGCACTGAATCATCTTGTAATGCAAGAAGATTAATTTTGCCATAGCTTCAGGTTTAGATGATTATTTTTTTTTCTTTCATCTAAATCTTGCATGAAAACTACTGTTTGCAAGTAAAACCACCGCTGCTTTTCATTTACAAAAACAAAGAAACAAAATTTAAAAGTCATTGAACGCATTTTTAATTCCTATTTTTGGTAATAGCTCAGGCTTAGCACCACGCTGACAGAGCTACATACCTTCTAGTGTGGAGCTGGCTGACATCCAGCCAGCTGAGGGCACGGGCAGCGAAGGTCACGTCTGCTTGCAAAAGACCACATAGACGTCCCCTGAAATTCCTCTGAGGTTCTCTGCCTGAAGGCATGAGGAGGGCATCAAAAAAGTCCCATTCCTAAGATAGTTTTGATAGTCTTTTAGAAATAGAAGCTAAGAAAGGGTCCAAGGTTACCCCTTCTCCATCCTCCCTGGGTTTTCCCTACCTCCCTGGAGAAGAACCCTCGTGGCAGTGGGACATGTTGTGTGACACCACCAGGTAAGGACACAGCCAGCAGAACTGGTCTAACCTGCTTCTCCCAGCCAGAATGGGGGTTCCCAAATCCAGGGTGGAGAGCAGCTCTGGGTACACAGGCCACTTCACAGTGGTATTTGAAGTGCTTGAATGCAGCTCTGAGAGCTAAGTGCCTTCTCCAGGGCAGCACGTGGTCCCCACACGGATCTGGGAGCTGCCACCGCTCTTGGGCACTGCTTCCAAGGTACATGCAAGTGGCTTCCCAAATATCCATGCAGAGCTGGGGAGCAGACACAGCCCTCCTCCTTCCACCAGCTTCATTTTAGGGCTGGGTAAAGAGCAAGAAGTATCACAAATCTTGGGGGGTGGGGGGAAAAACCTTATCAAAATAGTATTGTAGAATCATTCAGGTTGAAAAAAGCCCTTGGGATCATCGAGTCCAACCATCAGCCCAACTCTACAAAGTTCTCCCTTGCACCAGATCCCCCCAACACCACATCTCAACGACTCTTAAACACGTTTCTCTATTACTATCAATAATATAGTAATATTAGTAGTAGTAGTATTACTATTAATAATATAGTGATATTATTAATAATAATAGAGAACAGAGTAATCATTAATATTACTATTAATAATACTAGTAATATAGAATTGTAGCAATAGAATGTTACTATAATATTCTATTACTACCCTGAAGCCCTCCATTTGCATCAAAAAGAAAAGAAAAGTCTGCATGTCTCAACTTGATTGATTGGGTTCTTTTCTGCCTGATATTAATAAAAGCTTGCAGTGCATAGAAGGTCACATCCCACTCTCCTTCTTCCAGGATCATTGCCATGAGACCACTGCTCCGAACCATTGCTAGAGCTCCCTGAAAACCTCAGGTTGCCCCAACAATCTGAGCCTACTCGGGATGTTTGAACACAATGGATTTCTTAAAGGGAGGGGAGTAAAAACTAAAAACACCAAAAAAAGCAGAAATCATGGTTCTAGGCAGCTTTAATATGCAGTCAAGGGACCAGCTCCTCTGAAATTGAGCCTGTTGCCTCTAAAGTGTTACCCACTTGAGATAGCTCAGAAAAGTCACGGTCCCTGCCCTTTTTATATCTATTGCCTAGTTCTGGAAACTATCCTGTGAGTAGCCACTTTGACTTTAATAGGATGAATCATTGTTAAAACCATCATGTGCTTATAAATGTTTACAGGAGCGGGCCTTAAATGGCGATACCAGGAAGGAGGGGAACGAAGCTAAAAGCTGCAGCCAGAGCTAAAAGACACTTGTCTGGGGGTTTCAGATCTGCTGCTTCTTGATTTGAAATCAAACTCTCCCCACAGATGCAGAGTAAACAACCCCAGCAGTCAGGAGTTCCCCAGAAGTAATTTCTTCTGCTAATAAATGAGACTGGTAACAGTAGTTCCCGACACAGAGCTAGGAGCAATAGTAAAGAGAGAAGTAATTCAAGGGAATAAACATCTCCTGGGCATCACAGGACTATTCATATGGTGGGAATGGCTCAGGGAAGAGTCTAAACCTGCAATGGGAAGCCCATATTCATCCAGAAGAGATCACTGAGAAACAGCAGCCTGACAGTGCCCTTCCCCTGAAGGGCATCCAAAGCTCACATACATACATGTATTTCGCCCCGGTGCATGATTCCCCCCTCTGCCATCTACCTTTAGAAGAAATTCCCAGGATCCCCTGGTCATCACTTTGCTACATCTTTCTTGGTTTATCCTTTTTCAAGACGTCACATAGTTTTTCACATGTGTGAGAGCAATTCTAATCTTGGACCAAAGTTCAGGAAACTTTTCGAGGCTGTTTCTTGCAACCACACGTGTTATTTTTAAATAACCTGTACACTCAGGATACTGCCAGATAGGCAGGGTATGTTTAAGGGCATGATAAAAAAAAAAAGCCTCCTCAGGGTTAGTGGTAAGATTCCCACCAGCTTCAGCCACTTTCAGATCGAGCCTTCCACGAGATAAACCGCAGGGCCCTACCAGACTTCTCTGGCATGGGATCTGGGAGGTTTGCTGTTGGCTTTGAGTCTTTGAATCGGGGCCAAATGATTGCAGCTCCTGGTTTAGGGGAAAAGGAAACAGAAAGGAACTATGGGCTTAAAGGATTAGAAGGAAGAGCTAAATATAAAGTGCCAGCAATGCCAGACCCCAAACTTTTATTGCTTTCCTTGCAAAGAGGATGGGTTTTCCTGTTGTTTTACCGAGGGGAATCAGCCTTCCGCGTGACTTGGAAGAGTGGGACGCTGATGGAAAGCTTAGAGATATTGCTCTCCAAAAGCAGAGTTGTTCCAGTTGTTCTTCCTCTTCCTGGGACTCATCCTTCGGCTAAACATGAAGAAGAGCAAATGGTTCAGTCTCTTCCTGGAGACCATTTTCCAGCCACTTGGGCTCATTTCAAAGAGGAGTTAAGGAGTTACAGCTAAAATGATAACATGAACCTGACAAGGGGCAATGGGTGCAAGTTGGAACATAGGAAGTTCCACTTAAATATGAGGAAAAACTTCTTCCTAGTGAGTGTAAGAGAGCACGGGAAGAGGCTGCCCAGAGAGGTTGCGGAGTCTCCTTCTCTGGAGACATTCAAATCCCACCTGGATGTGTTCCTGTGTGACCTGATCTAGGTGTTCCTGCTCCAGCAGGGGGATTGGACTAGGGGATCTTTCAAGGTCCTTTCCCATCCCTGATATTTAGTGATTGCAACGAATCAAACACCGAAAGATTAACACGATTATAACACTGGGCATTTTCTACTTGCACAGTCTGTGACAAGGACCTAAGAACAGAGAAATACCTCTGCCTTTACTTCCTTCTGCATTGTTGTCCACCTCCTGCTTTTTCCTTCAGGTTCACATTGTCCTTTCTATATCACCCAGATAGAGATGACACTCAAGAGCTAAGGGTAGGAAAGAGGCTGTGGGAGCGTAAACTGGGAGACAACCAGCTGATTGGAAGAGATGTGGGGAAAGCTACGTGAATAATAGCATTGAGATGGAGAAAGGCAGTTCCACAGGTACCATGTGATGGGCATATATTGTCACCCACAAATTGGGAACTCGTAGCTATTTCAGCTGCAGAGACAAGTGGGCTCCAAGACCACAGTAAGCCCCATCAGCCCAATCATGGATGTTAGGAGAGCACCTACTGAGCTTCAAATCCAGTTCTGTGCCAGCCCTGGCTCATGGCTGGAGTTACCAAAATCCTCCCTGAACCTTTGGGCCAAGAATTCCATTTGATCCTTCCTTGGGGCTTGGATGACCTTTTGGGGGTCCTTTGAATCATATCTCCCACCCATCCATTTCCAGGTCACCCCATGGCAGATGAACAAGAACAGGAGCAGGTGCCACCAGGATGCTGTTCAACCAATTCAGGCTCAATGAGGGATTGTTCTGGGAATGAAAGAACAGCAGAGAACCGTGTTCAGCCTTTCCCTGAGCAGGCAGTTCCCTCTTGAGAGGGAGCCCAGCGCTTGGACCTAAAAAAACTATACACACACAGATATGTTACATATTTATTCAAGGCAGAAATTGGCCAGGAAATGGCTATAAAACACACATTTTGAATAAAAGGAGGGAGATTTATGGCTCTTTTGCGAATCTGAGTCATATCTTTCTGCATCCCCCAGGCAGGAATACCCTAATCACTAACATACCCCAAACATGTACGCACAGTGGGCCGAGAATTGCTTCCTTCTGGCCACAGCTCCAGCTAAAGACGTGATAGGGATTGAGCTACTTTATCTGACAGTTGGTAAATGAATTGCCAATTCATTCTGAGCTCGGAGGGGGAGTTTTTCCCCTTAAAAAGAAAAAAAAAAAGGTCCTTTTATATATGTCTTTGATCAGTCAGAGACTTGACAAATTATTTTCCAAGGAATTTCTTGAGCCCTAATGCCACGAAGAGTCAAAAATAAAATAATAATAATAATAATAACAATAGAAAGATTTGCTCTTAGAGAGAAGCTTTTATGTCTCAAAAGTTACAGTGATGTCAGAGGTTTTCCTCCATTTCCCCTCATCCCCTTTGCTTTAAGAAATGGAGGCAGGTAGCCTGAAGATTTCTGCAGCTCGCCCAAAGCCAGGAGGCAGATGTGGAAGGAAGCATTGCCAGGTCTCCCACCCCGATTCCTCCCCAGCAGGGAGGGGGGGGAGCACCTTGAACTCTAGCAGAGACTGAATGGAAAGGTCATGGTCATCAACGACACCAATAAAGAGGCCCTTCAGCGCTGGCATGAGCAACGGGAGCAGAGGAGAGCTCAGGGCCGTGTCACCAAGATGCTGCTCGCTTGCCACAAACAGCAGCACTAAGCGTTTTGGAAGGGTCGAGATACAAGGGAGCATCTCCCCACCGGCTCTGCTGAGTGCAGGGGTCACCCCCAAACTGTGAGAATAAAGCAGTGTTTGCTTTTACTAGAGTCTGGGGAGGGGGAATTTCCTTGTCCTCCCACTTTACTCTTTTTATCTTGTCATTTCATCCCTCTTCTCCAGCCAAGTGTCATGTCCTGGACTGAATTCCAAGCGGTACAGGCCAGGCAATGAGTTGCACAAGCCAGGTGTCTGGACGATGGCTGCACATTCTATTATCATTAATGTACAAATAACTCATCCCCCACACCCCCCTCATCACCCCCCACCCCGTTATCCCACTCATCTGTCCTGCAGGAGGACAGACTCCCAGCAGCACAGGATTTAATTAGTACAGTTCCACTACACTGAACTTTATCAGGATGGCTCAAGCTCAAAAAAAACCCCAAAAAACAAGACCTTTTTTTGCAGCCTAACCCTGCATGGGGTTATATGTAGCCTGTCTCCAGGAATATTCCAACTGGGATCCCAAGAGCAGCCCTGCTGCAGACAAGGCTGATGGATAAAGCCCTTTGGACAAGGGCTAGATGGTCCAGAGTGTCCGGTGTAGCTTAATTTCCTAAAGGAATCAGCCGAATCACATCACTGCAGCTGTCTCTTCGGAGCTTTTCACCTTTGTGAGCCAAATTCAACCTCAAGACAAAAAGGCAGAATTCAAAATTTCAAGTTGAATACTGTTGAGGGTCCTCAGTAAGACGACACTGAGCTTGAGGAGCTTTTTGAGTCGAGTTCACTCTTTAAATAGTACCTGTTAAACTTTTTCCTGGCTCACAAAGCTTCCAGGTTTGGCTTCAGATTAAGTCCTAATTTGGGTTATATATAGCTACCATTACATCTCAGCTAGCTGCACCTCTCAGGCATAGGGCCACCTCTCTTGCTCTTGGAAGTCGGTCCTCCTGGAAAAGGCAACCACCATCAGCCGACCAGCAGGAATCAGGGACACCGCTACAGCCTGAACCCAGCTAACGAGCCAAGGGGGTTCTTGCCCCATCCAGTTGTTGAAGTTGTCCTAAAAGCTGCCACAATCAGATGAGAAAGGAGATAACATACGCAGCTTGCCCTTACTTTATGAACAGCTGTGTAAGTACCAGCAATATCCAAGCAAGCCATCATTAAAAATAATCCCATATAAGGATCAGCAAGCTCCTATGATGGTGATAATCCTGCTCAGACCAAGAGCTCACTTCCTTACAGGCAAGAGTCTTCAAATGTTGGCGTAGACTGAATCCCGATGTCTGGAAGACAGACATTTGGAAAATATTTAAGACTTTAGAATTTTATTATTTTTATTTAATGCTACAGCACAGCTAGGAATGAGGTGGCCCTTTTGGTTCCTACTCCTGACTTTGCCCTGTTTCCTTTTTCTTTTGAACACTGATTAGAACTGAGCAACGCTTTTGGATGGTCGGGTGGCATGAGGGGGGGCTTTATCCACTAAAAAAAGACACAAATTAGATCAAATTGCCCTTATAAAAGGATTCAGTAACTGCTATGAGAACTACCCTCACCTCCCACCCCAGCAGCGATGTTTTATGGTAACGCTTCAGCAGCTTTGATGCTTTCTATTCTAGGAGACGCTTTACATAGAAACATACATTATTGTTTCAGGTGTTTTGTTTAAAAATGGAGGGAAAAGTACAATTATTTCTTTGTAAGCTAGGCAGATGATGTCATTCAAGCCTAAACAGTGTTTTGGTGCTAAAACACCTAAAAAGGAAAAAAAGAAAGAAAGGTAGTTACCCATATTGGTCCACAGTGGTATCTAATTTCTTTGCAAAGTGTTTTTGGAAGCTTTGAAGGTCACCCAGCAGCACAAGGTGGCCTCATCGGTGGCCCATGACCCTGGCTATGCAGCGCTGCCTCCTTCCCTCGCTGCACGATCTCAGGGTAGGACACATGGAAAGGAACCAAAACAGGGTTTTATTATTTGCTCCCCGTGGTCACTGCCAAGCTGGGTTTGTCATCAGCTCTTTGACTGGCATTGACCCAATAATACTATTTAATACTGGTGCCCGTCACCCACTGAGGCTATTAAAGCATCTGTCCACAGGAGAACGCTCACATAACTCACTGACCAGCTCCAGACCGCTTGCAGCATCGTGGACCATCCATGGTCCGTTGACCCATGGTCTGTTGACCCTCTGCCTTAAATTAAAAGATCTCTGAGTCTGGAATTACCTCTCTTCCCCTGCCTGGGCACGCCGAATGCCAAGTTCAGCAAGTTCAGGCAGGGCAGCCAACACTGCTTGAACAGCAGCAAATACATCACAGAAATCTAGCTTTTCAGCCAGGCTTCAGCTAGGCTTGTTTTCCCCAGAAAAGCGCCCCACAGAAGCCGTCCTGTGTTTTAGGGGGCCCACAGCATTTCTAATTAAAAGCTCTGATGAAGAAGGTGCATGCAGACATCCTCAGGTTTACAGTGATCTTGAGATGGAAAATGTTGGGAGACCCCCCAGCCTAAGTTTCTGATGAATGACAGGACCTGCAACTGCTTTTGACAGTCTCCCATTGTGCTCTCCAAGTCCAAATTGACGAGGTATGGACTGGATAAGTAGATAAAGTGGGTGGAAAACTGGCAGGACTGTGGTGAGGGGTCAGGAGCATAAGACTTACGAGGAGCAGCTGAGGGAAATGGGGTTGGAGACAAGGAGGCTGAGGGGAGACCTTCTCACTCTCTACAACTCCTTGAAAGGAGGGTGTAAGCAAGAGGGGGATTGGTCTCCTGAGAAACAGGTGACAGGACAAGAGAAAACAGCCTCAGGTTGCACCTGGGGAGGTTTAGGATGGATAGCAGGAAAAATTTCTCCACCAAAAGGGTTGTCAAGCCTTGGAACAGGCTGCCCGGGAAAGCAGTGGAATTACCATCCCTAGAGGCATTTAAAAGGCAGGTAGACATGGTGCTGAGGGACAAGGATGGTTTTGGCAGTGTTAGGTTGATGGCTGGACTCGATGACCTAAAAGGTCCCTTCCAACCCAAGCTGATCAGGTGCTAAGGTTGATCGTTAGCAGCAAAAACTCCGACTGGTGGTTGACTGCTAGTGGCATCTTTCAAGGGTCAGTACTGGCACCAACACCTTTTAATATCTTAATAATCTAATGACTGGGATGATGGGACAGAGCATACTTACACCAAGTTCACAGCTGATATCAAGGCACAGGTGCTGCACAGAGGGATGCCAACAAGGTGGAAAAATAAGAGGGCAGGAACCTCATGAAGTTCAATGATTCAAAGGCAAAGCCTTCCCTCTGGCATGGACAGTCCCATACAACAGGACAGGCTGGGGCTAGAAAGCAGCTTTGCAGGAAAAGACACGATGGGTCTGGTGAACAAGTTGAGCAGGAGCCAACCACACAACCTCACAGAGAAGACCATCTGCAGCCTAATCTGTATGAGCAGAAACGTAGCCAGTGGGTCCAGGGGTACAATCATCAAGGATGTGGTAGAAGCTCTGACACCAAGAGCAGAGAAAACAATAGAAGTAGTACTCTGTCGTGACCACCTCACCACCTTTTGACCAGAATGCTCCCTTGAAAAGCCCTGGGCCAGCAATCAAGTTTCTGATTCGTCACAGCCCGAGCCTAACTAAAACCTGAAGTGAAATATTGATGACTTTGAGATCCCTGGAGCTGGCAGCGGGGATTATCACACCGCCACAGAGCCCCGCAGCGATGCAGACACGCGTTAGCAATGGTGCTCTCCACATGCCGGGTGGCACAAAGCAGAGGAAGAGCAGCAGTACGTTAATATCATCATGACCACAAAAATAATAACGTATTTGTTTGGCCTTATGCAACAAAACCATCTCAACACCAGCATTTCTGGATAGAAGCACTACCAGAGACCTCAGTCCCGTGCTGTTAAAGGGCTTGCTGTGGGCTGCAGCGGGTTTCTGCCCCTTCCCCCTTCCAATTTAGGGCTGTACTTTCTGTTCATAACTCAAGCAACATTTTTTGCCTTTTGGGCAGATTATAAGTCATTCACTAGGTCTTAAGGGGAGGCCAAACTCCCTCTGACTTGCAGCACGTTGTACGCCCCCGGGTGAGAGCACTGCACAGGTTACATAGAAACCCATTCATAGGGACCAATTTCCATCTCCTCATCCCGTTCCCATTTTTTTAACTCACGCTTAAACATGGTCCCAACAGCAGCAGCGCTGCTGAGCTGGCAATGCTACAAGGAGCTGCCAGTGCAAAACCTCCACGGCAAAGCCCAGCCTTGGTCTTGTCTCTGCCTTTAACGCCCGTGGTGGGACGGCTTATCCAGGCGGGAGAGATGCTGGTGGGAAGCCCTGGGGAGCATCTCCAGCTGCTGCTGCCTAAGTCAGGGCAGCTGCAGACCCCACAGAACTCTCCTCCTGCTGATGGGCAGCAACAAGCACTGCCCTAGGTATTTCGCCTCTGTCAGGAGGACTGAGGCAGTGATGGTCCCCCTGTACTGGGCACTGGTGAGGCTCCATTTTGAGTGCTGTGTCCAGTTTTGGGCCCCTCACTACAAGAAAGACATTGAGGTGCCGGAGTGTGTCCAGAGAAGGGCAAGGGAGCTGGTGAGGGGTCTGGAACACAAGTCTCATGAGGAGAGGCTGACGGAGCTGCAGGTGTTCAGCCTGGAGAAAAGGAATCTGAGTGGAGACCTTCTCGCTCTCTACAACTCCCTGGAAGGAGGGCGTTCAGAGATGGGAGTCCAACTCTTTTTCCAAGGAACAGGCAAGAGGACAAGAGAAAATAGCCTCAAGTAGCACCAGGGGAGATTTAGGNGAAAGGGCTGTCAAACACACAGGCTGTGTGTCTGACAGCCTGTTGTGTGTGTTCCCTGTGTCAAACACACAAGGAAGTGGTGGAGTCACCATCCCTGGAGGTATTTAAAAGCTGGGCAGACACGGTACTGAGAGACATGGGTTTAGTGGTGGGGTTTGTCAGTGCTGGGTTGATGATTGGACTTGATGATCTGAAAGATCCCTTCCAACCTGAACGATTCCATCCCCTTCCAGGGAAAGGGTGATGCTAAAAGCCCAGCTGACCAGAGTGCCCAAAACCAACAGCATTGCCCCACCACCAGTCCTCCTGATTGACACCTATGTTTATTTCTTCTTCTCATTGAGCAGCCACGGCAGACACGTGTGCCTTTTAACTAGACTTTACTATAGCTGAATCCTCGCAGGTGCAGGGTAAAGCCTGCAAATCCCTCAGCAAAGCACGGTCAGAACCAGGCACTGAGGCTGTAGGTTTTGTTTCCACCAAACAAAGGCATGAGAAGACATTGGAGCCACTGTGGTGTGGTGCGTTCCAAACGAAACACATCAGTATTTCACCCTGAAATGACTTCAGGTTGAAAAATTTCCTTGGAGGTTTCGAAAGAGTAAAACCTTCCGAACGTAAACAAAATATTTCTCCTTTTTGGGGGTGGGAATTTGTTCAAGCCACTTTCTGAATATTTTCCGTTCACTTCAAACTTTGAAATTTTTATTACTCACAAAAATGCAGCAAAGGCATCCACTTTTCCAGTGAGAACTCAAAAAAAAAAGAAAAAAGGCAAAATATTGAACTATTTTTTGTCTGGTGATGAGTTCTCATCCCACCTCCAGACAAGCCATTTCTCTTCTCTGCCTCAAGTTCCTCTCCAGTAAGATTTCCAACTTTATTATATACCCTAAAACCCAACAAAGAAGAAAAAACATGGGAGTCAGGGGGGAGACTCAGAATCCCCTGAGAGCTTCAGAAAATCACAGGACTCTAGGAACTGGAAACTTTAAGAGGGGAAAAAAAAACAGAGGGGAGGCGGGGGAAGAAAAAACAAAAACACTTTTTGCAAATCGCATGAGACCCATCATAAAATTGTCAGAGTTGGCAGCACCATAAAATCTATGATATTGTGGGCTGGATTTATGAGCAAGAATCTTGAGGCTTTGGGATTTATATTTTTTTCCTCTCAGCCCTCGAGGCACAAAGGCAGTTTTTGGGAGGTCGGCTCTACTCTGGGAGGGCAGCCTGGAGCAGGAGAGGGGTGGGTTATTTTTTTTTTTGCCCCTCTTGAGCATCCTTGTCCCCAGGGAGTAACCCCACCAGTGCAGGTCTGGGAAGTGCTGATCCCTGCGGGTACCATGGCAGCGCAAAGCCACCTCCCAGAACCACCCAGCGTCCTGGCCACTGACACACGCAACATGGAGGCCACCTGATAGAGGCAGACAAAGAGCTCTCTGTGCCTGCTCAGGGCATCCGCAGCCTCCCCAGGTACGAGCCACGGTAACTGCAGGGAGTATTTTAGCCCAGGAAGGGCAGCTGAAAAAACAGCATTGTGACCGCAGCCTGGGAATTTGCATTCGCTCTTTAAAGGATGTTTTCAGCAGAGGCTGGGTTTCTTTCTCTCCTTCTCCACTTGAAGGCATTTGTGCAGCCTGCTCTTATTTATTATGGTTCATCTAAAAAGACACGGGGGTTTCTGCCTGGTGATGTTTTCCAGCTACTTTCCATGCTCCAAGGCTCCTCACCAAAAGGGAGAAGTTTGAGGCAAGAAGGTCCCCTGCCCATGAGGAGGAGGATGGCCCACCACTGTCTTCTCCACCCACCACAACATCCTTCCACCCCCACTGGCTTTGCTGGGGTTTCCTTTGGAGCCCAGCTTCCTCCTCCCCAGCAACATGGTTCACCCCCCAGCAAGTCCAGTGCTCCTGGACTTCCACCACGGCAGAAGGACCCCAGGTCCAGCCCACCCCCAGTGATGTTTCTGGGAAACAACCAGACAATGCCGAGGAGTTTGGGGTTTTTATGGCTCCTGGGACTAGTAGGAAAGATGGGAAAGGCTGGTGGTGGCCGTGCTTGGACCCTTGTACCATGCTGGGATGGTCTTCCTCAAGTTTCAAGGCCGCTTACAGAAGAATTGCCAGTTTAGCTCTGAACAGGGTGAATTTTGCAACCTCTTTTGTCCAAGCCTTTCAATGACAGTAACTCCTATATAATTTTTCCCTCTTTTTTTTGTTTGTTTGTTTATTGTTGTTGTCATCATTATCATACTCTGCTAAGGAATGAGTCCATAAGAAGAGAAATTAAGGAAATGGTTTACAGGCACTTCAAAACATATAATCACAACCAAAGGGAGAGAACACCCTCCTCCTAGGAGGCTCCCAGTATTGTTCTGGACCAGTTGGGAAGAAGTGCAAGCTGTTCCTCAAGGCTCAAGACAGACCAGGCTCATTCACATCCAGCCTGGGAGACACCATGGGCCTTTGAACAAGTCATCTTTTTCTCTTTCCCGTCCTGTCTAACCCCTCACAGCCCTGCTCATTGAAATGAAAGGGCAGGCTGTGCTCACACAGCTCAACTGGGCTCCACCAAAGCCCAGAAATATCATATTGAAGCACTGGACAGCAACAAACTCTTCAAGAAGAGGAAGAGAAGGCTATATTGCATCTTCCCACCCAACTTTGCCTTCATCCCAGATTTTATGCTGTGTCAGGTCAATCCTCCAGCCACTGATGGACTCCTTGCAAAACATGGGAGTCAGGCCCCTCTTTTCAGGGTCCCCAGTGAGCTACCTGGCCTTCCAACAGGCAAAACCCAGTAATCAGAGCCCACTGCAGCACTGCAGACTCCACCAAAGAGTTTCAGCCTTCCCAAAAAATAATGTGAGGAAATTAGTCAAGTTGAAAGCTTGAGGCTTTCCTTCTGAAGCTTGAGAAATAATTTACCATGTGGGTTTAGTTTCCTTAATACTCTTTGAGATGCATGGCACACATTTCTGGTAAGACCTCTTTACTTGGAGAGTAACCACTGGCCATTTAATTACATGTAAATTACCATATAGTGATAAGATGATTACACGATTAGCAGTGGGGTAATGAAGCCTGGGAAGTACAATGTAATTGATGGCTAAACACACTGTAGTTCTTTATTCCTTAAATCAAAACACAATTTACTTGGTCATTAATCTTGGACAACTGCATATTCCAGAGGAACAGCGTGTGATTTACTCCGCAACACAATGTTTGAGTGATTCCCTGGGGGTGGCTGCACGAAGACAAACAGCTTTACGTACAACTTGAGGTCCCAGCTGTGCCTACAGAAGGGTTACATGATGCCTACGTCTCCTTCTGCCTGCAGACATGGCCCATACCCAGAGTGAGCACCTGCGGTAGCAAAGCATCACGGTGCGACTGCATCCAACCTAACATTCATGAAACCAGGTTATCGGAAGCAGGAGACAGTAAAAGCAGAGCCAGATGAAGGAGGAAAGCTGCCTTGAGGTCAGTGCTGGGATGGCCCCAGCAGACACTGTCCCACAGGTTTCTACCTGCCATGGTATAGCTACATGGGAGCATCAACCATGAAGGGGCTCCGCTAATCCTAATCTCTTTGCAAAGTGTCCCTAGATCCCTGGTGCACAGGAAACCACCAAGGCTGATGACCACTGCTGCAGCCAGAGGAGCTGCTGGTGGTGGGACAGGCTGGGGACAGCTCGGTTCATTCCTAGACCTTGCCATGCTGCTCCCTGGGGTGGCCATAGTTCACCAGCCACATGAGAAGACCTTTCTGCTGAGCTTCTTGGGTGCAATCTCTTTATTCCTTAGGAGATGATTTTCCCATCTTGTTTCCAATCCACAGAGCATCCAGCATCCTCTCCTCCTTCACTGAGGCTGGGACATGGCCCCACACCTCCCCTGGGCCAGACATCCCCCCACTGACCCCATCCACATAGGAACTGGGGGCAGCTCTGCCTCCACAAGGGCTTCCCGGTGCCACACCAGCACCCACCTGGATTCCAAAGGTTGCTTCTAAATCTGGGGAAAGTGACCCCAGGAGAACAATTCCCCTGGGGACAGGTTGGGTGGGAAGGACCTGAGGGACCCGGTTTTGTAGAGGAGAAACGCGCAGCAGTGTCAGCCTGAGCCCATCGCTGCCCAACAGCCTTCCCTGCTGGGACGCTGTGCCAGAAATAAATACAAATCAAACTTATGGGTGCCCAGCAGAAAGAATAAATAAAAAATTTAAAAAAAGATGCAAAATCCACTCCAAAACCATTTAAAAAAATTAAAAAATAGGTGGGCAGGTGCCTCACTACTGAGAGCACATGGTATTTATTGGAGATTAATTGGCACACAAGAATAGGAAGGAGGAGCCTGGTGGGCTTTACTTTTTTCTTCTCAGCTACAAGGCTTTGGGTTCCTGTCCAGAATCCCTCCCACAGACATACCGGCTTTCCCACACACTCACACCCCCGTTCCCAGTTGCTGACACACAGGTGTACCTCTTTTGATAACTGGAATTACTTTTAATTAAAAATAGTTGTAAATAATATCGAATGGGCAGAATTTGGAGAGAGAATTAAAAAAAAAAGAAACAGAAGAAGCAGAAAAGAAAAGAAAGCAAACTTCCATTTCCATAAGAGTTTTAACCCCTTTCTTTCAACCCGCTGCTTTGTGGCACCCTGTGAGTCTCCTGTGTATAAATAAATAGTACCAGGAAATCTTACACCTGAAAAATTCCACAGCAGACATTTTGACCTACGTGCACTTGCTTCTTCTTCTCTTCTCGCTTCCCCCCCGGCTCCCACCCTCCCACGATCATTTTCCGCTCCTTTTAAATGTATTTTACTTAACAGCTCACTCCAGGTACCCAGACTGGTATTCCTTTTTCTTTTCTTTTTTTTTTCTCTTGAGAGGAAGGAAGAAAAAAGAGCCTGGGAGAAAACAAAAGTTGGGGATTGCCAACAAGCGTTCATCATCATTTTTATGAGCAGAATTTTTCCTTTCGCTGTCGGCATCCTCTTCCTCCCTTCTTCCTCCCCCATCCCAGCCCCAGCCCCAGGCTGGCTCAGAGCCTGGCTTTGCACAGGCCGGGGAAAAAAAATTGGGCAGGAGACAAAGCCCAGTGGATGTTTTCAAGTCTGAAAGATACCCCGTGCTTCCATCAGAGACAACCGATGGAGCGGGAAAGACCGGGAGATGGGAAAGGAAAGAAGAGCGAGAGGATTACGCGCAAGAGGAGGTGGATTTACGGGGCCGGTTCCTGCGGAGCCGCCACCTTTTGGGGTGTTTGTAAGGAAACAAACCTTCCCCTGAGGGGAAACTCCTGCTACAACTACTCCTGGTACAGCTCCTGGTACAACACAACAACTCCTGGTACAACTACTCCTGGTACAACTCCTGGTACAACGACTCCTGGTACAACTCCTGGTACAACACAACGACTCCTGGTACAGTGACTCCTGGTACAATGACTCCTGGTATGGCTGGGAGAGGTAGGTAACTGCTTTGCTCATTAGTGGGCTCGTAAAACCTCTTGTCTGTTGAAAAGTAACAATGATAATAGTAAAGAAGAAAATTTTAAAAACCCCCAAAAAATAAAAAGGAAAAAAAAAAAAAGAAGAGGAAAAAAAAAGGAAGGAAAAAGAAAATAAGGGAAACAAAGGGAAAAAAAAAAAAGAAGGAAAATAAAAAGAAGAAAAAAAATGAAGGAAGAAAATAAGAGCCACCACTCCAAAGCCACCCTTGGTAAAAAGGGCNTTTGAAACAAAAGAAAAAGGCGAAGGAGGGGGGGAAGGGGGGGTGGGAGGGGGAGGCGGCAGCCGGGAGGGCAGGGGAGGGGAGGGACAAGTCACACCGAGGCCGATGACTGCTTCATCTGCGGTTTCAATCACTGTCCGTCCCTCTCGAGTGCTAGCGGTGAACATTCAGTTAAAGGAGTCTTGCAAAATACTCTCGCTTTTATTATCGACGGGGTATTATTATTATTATTATTATTATATGTTCCTTCTCCCGTTTTGTTTTTTCCTCTTTTTTGTTTCTTTTTCTTTTTTTTTCTTTTTTTTTTTTTTTTCCTTTTTCCTTTGTTTCCCCATGGCTAATGCTCTGGCGCTTTCCTCGCCACCTCGTTAGCTGTTCTCGCTCCACTCTGGCACCATCCCCACGCCGTGGACCGAGTGGTACTGGTGGGGGGAAAGGGTTCGAGGCACGCCGTGGGAATAGAGGAACTCTGCGGGCTGTAAGCTGCTGGGAGGGGACTGGATGCCAGTTTGAGGTCCACACTGCCGGACGATGGGTTGGTGAGAAACCGAGGTTTGGTGCTGGAACATGCTGTGGGTATCTCCGATTTGGGGTGAGGTATGGTTGGCCACGCTGCTGAGCCGGGGCATGAGTGGCCCCGAGGTGAAGTGGGCAGAGAAATGTTGGTAGGGTAACCTGTCCATCGGCTGCATGGCAGACACTGTGCAACTGCTGTAGGAGGGCACGCTCGGCCACGTGTTACAGCTGATGTCTTCTAGGCTGGGCACGGGGTCCGTGGGGGGAGCGGAGCTGGCATACATACATGCTTGGCGCTGGGCTGACTCAGTCCTGTATGAAGTGTTCAGTCCCTGCTGCTGGGGGTAACTGGACCTGTAGAAAGGGTCCTCTTCTGCCGGAGAAGTTTCCATGTAGGGCTTCTTGTAGGGATGCTCGGCAGTGGAACATTCCTCATCTGTTGGGAGAGAAAAACTCTTGGTAGCGAACAACAGTGCCATGCCCTCGGCTGAACCTCCCTCTCCACAACTTTCCCAAGGACAGAGTCTGCACAGAGAGGATGCAGACACTTCCCTCAGTTGTGTCAGTGTAAATCCACATCCCTTCCTTGCGCTCCATCTGAATCCATCCTGCTGAAACAACGTCTTGTGCTCGGCCCTGTCTGCTGGGGAAGGGATTCCCCTGGCCTGGGGAAGGGATTAACTAAGGAGCCCTGGGAGGAAAATCAAGGACGTAACATGCAGGAAAGACCCTGAGGCCTAGCTTGTTTGCCGATACCCCCATGCACGTTCCCCCATTCCTCATCTCCTTTCTGCTGCCAGCACTTTGACCAGAAGGTTAACACCTTTCTGCAGATACATGGCACCTAACAGAGGTCCCCACTCCCAGCTGAGAGGCTCAGAGCCGATGCTGTCAACTAAAAGCCTTTACAGCGATACACTTCCACGATAAATGAGACAAAAATGGAGATCACAATAAAAATCCCACCCCTACCCCCGGGAGAGCATCGGCGATGGCACAGTTGAGACAATCAGATTTGGAGTTTTACAGCCCCAGTCTTTAGCTGTGCCAAGGGAGTTGGGCACATAAATCCACATAGAGCCGTGTGCCGGAGCCAAGGGTAAGAAAAAAGAAAAGTAAATTTCACAGCTAGGAGCAACGAGGCTCAGCTTGCAGAGCCTTTTGTTTCCTGCAGCGTCCCGGGCCAAGAGAGGGAAGGAGATAAACAATTTAGGTGAAATCTCGAGGGTGAAGCAAAATGAATAAATGAATATGCACTTATTTATTCATTCGCAGGGTCATCAAATGAAATCCAGCTCCGCTGGAACGGATTGGCAGAGTTCCCGGGGACGAGCACTTCACCAAGAGATTTTTAAGGACAGCGAGGCAAGGGAAGGGGAGCTTGTTCTGACCCAGATTAACTTTGCTGCTGCTTCGAGAACAGGATTCTTGGTGCAGGCAGCAAAACGTCCCACTTCACTTAAAGCCCCTTTCAAAAGGGGTAAAAAATTGAGAGAACCCTGGCATGAAACGGCCCCTTCCAAATTTTCACAACCATCATATTTTGAGCTGCAATTTTTTTTTTTCCACAGCCAAAATAAAAAGAAGACACAAAAACCCCAAATCGACAGTTCCACCAGAAAAAATAAAGGGCTAAAAGCACCTTCCCCTCAAGAAGCACTTGCCAAAACAGAGGTGTTGCTGCTGAGCTGCTCCAACGCGAGTGCCCACATCTCACCTTCAGGAGACGGTGATGGGCAGTGAAGGCACCTTTTGTTTCTGGTAAAGATGCATGTGTACGTACCCTCACTGCTATAAAGAGCCATGGGCATTCTCCTGGAAGGTGCACACACCCTCCTCTCTCTTGTAAAATAACCCCTTACTCCCACTCAGGCGTCTACCAAGCTCAGCTGGATCAGCCGCTGCTCTTCCTCTCCTTGGCCCAAGAACCCCAGGGAACATGGGGTGATGAGGCGCACACACAATGGGGACTCCCCCCTCTTGGTGTCCTCTGGCTTTGTTGCCCCTATATCCAGCTGGACAGCCACAGTCCAGTCTCATGCTTTCTTCCTGACATCGGCAAACCCCAGCTCCTTAGTCCCAGCAACACAAAGCCCTGATAACTAACTCATCTTCCTCCTCTTCAATGGGGACAGAAGGGATGGGATAAATGAGTGATGCAATCCCTTCTTTAAAATAGCTGGAACAGCCAGCAGAGAGGTGCAAAAGCATGTGGATCACCTTAATCCTGACAGGGTTTCTTTTACACAGGAGCAGTGGAGAGGATGTAGTTCCCTGAAAGACAGCTGGAAACACAGGTCCGAGCTCCTGCCTGAACACAGGGTCTACCACAGGAGGTACGTCTGGAAGAGCAGCCCGAGCTCTGGCTTTTACAGACAGCCTCAAAGTTTTGGATCCCTAACCCACCACTGAGTAATGAGAACACTAGGGTGGAAAAACAATGTCTTGTAAAATGAAGCATTGTTCTGCTAATAAAGTTTTCAGCATCAAACCGCATTACTCTGCTGGCGTTAGAAATCATTGGCTTGGGGTTTGACTGTTTATTTTATTTAATTTTTTTTATTTTTTTTTTAAAATACACAACACAAAACAGTCAAACTCTGTTTTTCCGTTGTGTAAAAACGCGCCTTGACTTACAACCTGAGCTTGCTGATTTTTCCATCTAAGGCCAGACGGTTCGGCTGCCTGCCACAGCCCAGCCGGGCAGAGCTGCAGCTACAGATCCCCTTCCAAAATTCCTCACAGGTGAAGAGAGAAAAACAAAAACAACCAGCAGTTGCAGTGGAAACCCTATAGGTGCCCTCTCTTCTTCTGCAAGCTCTCACAGTTGCTCTGCTGGTCTCTCTAGAACCAGGCTCACCCATGTCATATGTGGAAAGGGCACCATCACTCCAGATCTTAAAGGTGTACAAGGACACAATGCCCATCTCCAGAGAGGACACAGTGGCCAATGAAGGATCACAGCCTACCCTAAACAGTTTCTGCTTGTCCTCTGGCCCCTCTTCATGATGCTTTTCCCACCTATATAACCCCAAAGTGCTGGAGATGGAAGACAGCAGTCCATCTTCATCAGCGGATGGAATGACGTAACCCAGAGATCCTCAGCTGGTGAATTTACATCGGTCCAGCCTCTCCAGTCTGATCTAGCGGTGTTCCGCCACCACCACTCCTCACAGAGGAGACAGGGAACAGCATAGAGCAGGTGAAGTGTGTCCCCACAGTGCGTGGGGCAGATCTGGGGGCGGGAGGGGGACACCTTCAAGTAAGAGAATGGCAAAAGGACGACAAGAGCTCTAACGCAATGCTGGAGGCAGCAGTTTAAAGTTCACCTCACCTGTTCTGAAGCCTGTTTGGACAGCGCATCCAAAAGCCATAATCCTCTCCCTGAAGGTCCTCCCACCTCCTCAGCATCAGCATAAGCAGGACATAGGAGGTCACTTTCTGGTCTGCTCTGGGTTTGATTCTCAATGTTGGTTCTCCAATAGCACTTCATTGTTCTTTTCCTGTTGCCACTGAGCCCTAGGAGGTACTGGACACCTCTGGGAGATGCTGACCATCCTCCCTGTTTGTTGCTGTTCTTGGAAGCCATGGCTGGTGATCGGCTCTAGTGACCAGCCCCTTGATACTGCTCAAACCTCAAAAAGCAAAAGGTTCTGCCAAGCAGGGGAAGCAGCCAGTGTTTGGGAGAAGCTGCTCCGAAGTGGATCCAAGGAAAACGGAGCCTGCAGAACGGGGTGGAAACTGGCTCCCTCACAAGGAATTTGATGATCTATCTAATGAAGGAGCCTGAGCGAAAGTATAAGCAGTTCCAAGATTTCCGGTATTTACTACTTCCAGCTGGGTTGTAAATACCACACAAATGGCTTTTTAAATGGAATTTTCCCAATTCCAAGATTAGGGCCATCCAAAACTCAATGCAAACATGTATAATCTCTTGACTTCAGGGTGCATCAAGCCCACCTCTTCCCTTGCTGTAACTCAGGAGAGTTCCTTTCCAATTCATGACAATCAGCTCCCTGGGACAGAAAACAACAAAGAATGGGACCCGATTGTTTTAGGTTTTAAACCTCACCCACACTTCCTGGGCATTACAGTAGGTTCCAACCCGACTCTGTGAGGGAGACACAATGGGTGATTATCACTAATCTTGTTGTTTCATCCAGTCTGGTTTCCAGTATGAATCTAGTACAAGCCTGAATAGCCAATATCGGTGGCACAAGGCTGACAAGGGTTGTCCAAGAAGAAAAGAAGAAGGTGGATTCAATCAAAATGGGAACCCCTAAAGGGCAATTAAGACACATGTCCTGGGACATGAAACCTAAGATACACTACTTATTTCAGCAATCACGCCGTTTGCAATATGAATGCATTGCATCATAGAGAAACAGAACCAAAAGGGTTGTGGGACAGAGATAATCCAATGCCAAAAGCTGGAATGTCTTCCAGAGGCAGCAGGTTGGCCACAGAGGCACCTCCTGATGGGAGAGAGGGATGCTTATATGAGGCTGCTGAAAACTACATCATTACTAGCCAAAGCTGGATGTTCAGGGGGCACCAGACCCCTGAATATGTCCTCACCACGCAGGCAGGCTTTTCTTCACCCTTAGAGCCCCAGCAGCCACCTGGCTCTGGTCTCCACCACATCTACTCAAGCTGCAAACACTTCCAGCTGCGGCATAGCTCAAGCCACAGAGTCACAGAATGCTCTGGGGTTGGAAGGGACCTCTGGAGATCACCTAGTCCAACCCCCCCACCACCACCAAAGCAGGTCCTCCTAAAACAAGTTGCACAGGAACTTGTCCAGGGGGGGTTTTGAATGGCTAACTCATTGCATCTCCTCACATCAGCAGAACGAGCAGCACGAGCTCCAAGAAGACATCCCATACCTGGCTTTTGTCCTGCAGATTCTTTGAGTGAAAGAAAAGCTGGGTGGGATGAGGGAGAAACCGGTTCAATCAATGAGGAAGACCTATCCAGCCTAACAGTGCCTGCTCCTGTGGAAAAGGGGGAAGGCATTGCTGCATCTCCACGGACCTCAGCAGAGCAGGATGGAGACAAAAAGATATATTCTTCCCCATGGACAGGGTCACATCCAAGCCAGGTGGCTGAAGGATATGGTCCTCACTGGTTGGAGCCAGTGGATTCTGCCGCGTCCCTCTTCTCCCTCAGTGTGCCAACATGACAACTTTTATAACCTCCCCGGGGAGAGGCTGTTCCAGTCGCCTCCTGTTCAGCATCACAAGCATCCCAGAAATCTGCCAAGTGGTTGAGATTGTGTAAGGCTGGGAGGGAGCAGAGGTTTAGCGAGATGACTTTTTAGTTCACAGGAAGTCTGAGGGAGAGGATAACACAAGGGAAAACAAGCCCCAGTGCCCTAAATGGGATGTGGGGCTAAAATAAAAGACAGAAAGCAAAACTGCCTGCCGGTATGTGCTTTTGGGCTTCTCCAAGCACAACAATGAGAGAGGGAGAGGTGGAGAACAACCAGAAAAAAAGGCAAAGCTCTAAGTGGTCTTTGTTGCAGCCTAAAAATCCACCTGAAAAACTGAGAGCGCTCCTTGGTAGGATACAGGATTGGAGTTAATCCCTCTTCTCAAGACCAGTCTCTCCGTGAAATGCCATAAGCAATCTCAGTGTGGAGCTGAGATACAATGCAGGGTGATCCTCGCCTTGAAGACTGCCATTCCTCAGCCTCCAGCCTGTTCAGAGGGTACTTGGTGTGATGACCCCGTTGCACCACGCTGGGGTCATTCCCAATGCTGCGACCTCCCACTCTCATCCACACACCAGGAATTGCCAGATTTGGGGCTCTGGGATGTGTCCTTCCTTCCTTCCTCACCCAGAAGAAGATCAGCTCCCTGAAACAGAGGAGCCTTCAGAGATAACAACCCCTCCCAGCCCGGCTGCCCTCCCCTAATGTTACTCCATATCAGATCTCCAGAGTGAATCCATCTTGACTTGACAGCTAAGAACAACACTGTCAACCACAGACCTAAATCTTTGTCTGAGGTCACCAAGGAAGTAGAAGTGGAATAAGGTGCCTTTGAGCTGCTCGAATACAGACCTATTCTTACCCAAGCCTAAACCAAGACTCAACGCCCTGATTAGAAAGGAAACGTGGAAACATCATGAGATGTCAAAGCTGGAGAAACATCATGAGATGTCAATGGTGGAAGGAGCTATACCTGAGAGACGTGGAAAACCAGGGTGGTATTTGTTACAGAAGATACAGAGGCCAGCTGGTCCCAAACCCGGTCAAACTGCCCTTCTGCCCCTGAAAGCACTTCATCCATAACTGCAGCCTTGAGAAAAGGAAATAATCTGCTTGAGATAAATCCTAAACTGACTGAGGAGTCGTCCATGTTTGGGAAGCCGATGATCCAATAAAATCAATAACACTCCCAGTCCAGAAAATGGACAGAGGTGCCTTAGGAGTAAGCACGCTCTTGCTTTCGGGTTGTTTTTTTCTTAGATGGCCAGGTTTGTCAAAACTCATGCAGAAAAGCAGGAAAGCTGGGAGGGCAAACATAATCCTTAGCCTAGAAATGAGAGGCTGGAAAAGGAAGAAAGAGGGGAATATTCCAGGTAAGGTTACTTCCCCGAGTTCACTACAGATCCTCGCTCCGTGCTAGAAGAAAGCGCGGCGCTCGGTCTGAGCTCGAGACGAACCCTTGGATCACGTCCTGATTTATCTGAACAGAATAGTGACTTCTTTTTTTTTTCCTTTTTTTTAATTAATTTCACTTTGCAAAGAGCTGCTTGGCAGCTTATGTTGGCGCTCTGTTTCCCATTAACTTTGTGTTTCTTTCCTTTAAGCCCTGGTGGCTGTTTTCNAAGCACAAGGAGGAAAGCAGAGACTCGGGCTCCGGAGATGTACAGCTTCACGGGAAGAAGCCGGTGGTATCGGGGACAGGACATTGCTTCTCTTTGATTAAAGCATTTGGCGGCTTTGATAAAAGGCCCTTTAACTGCTTGTGCCACTCAAGCCATCGTAGAGATAATGAGGGGCCATCAGCCCTGCAGACAAGGACTCCCTTTGCCAGTCTCCTGCACTTTCTCGCAAGGGCCACGCAGGCCAAAAGGGGCCGGGGAGCTTATTACAGAGCAGATAGTCGTCTCTTTTGTGACAATAAGAGGAAGTGAGATAATTGGGGGATTGAGGGAAACCACCCATGGAGACACCACTTAGCGGGAATCCCAAAACTGGAAGGAAACCTCTGTTGATTCCTTATCACGTTACAGCGTGGAGGCGAATGATGAATTGCCCTGCGGTGCGGGGGACACGCAGCAGTCAGAGATTGTCCAAAGGGGTTTGATGCCATTTGGGCCAGCTTGTTTTGCTTAGTTTTTGCAAAGGGGAAGAGGAGCAGTGAAAGCTCAGGTCCCAGGGCAAAGGGGCACCGAGGATGGGTCACAGGCTGAGGGACGACAAGGGCGAATGGGACCTGACTTTCCATCGCCAATGACTGGACCTTGCAGCAACCTGGATGTGTCCTAGAGCTTTGCACCAGAACTGGGGTTAGCCAAGGGCCACACAACCCACCTCTGACCTTAGGGGACACCCTGGGAGTCCACTGCAACTCCTTGCTCCCTACCTTACATCTAGCTCAAGCTTGGCATCACCATTTCCAACCACAGCTTTGATCCACATGCTCTAAAGAGTGTGTCAGCTGGAGGAGTCAGAAAAAGTCACCCCTGTTTTCCACTGTTTGGTTCAATCTCACATCAGGAAAATATTAAGATTTATCAACTTTTTTTGTTGTTTTTCAGGTTTACTTGTACACCACACACACAAGTGATTCTACAACATCCAAGGGATTCACCAAGGACCCAAGGGAGATTTCCACTGCCCTCCCTGTCTCATCTGCCAGTGCTTCCCAGCATCCGCTACCTTTGACTGTGTGTCTGCACTGCACATCCCAGTGCCCCAAGGGTTACCTTACTAAAAATAACATCATGTGCCTGACTGATAGGACCATGCAGGGAAGCAGGAAGGGATGTGCTGTGGGGAGAAGCTACCAGGATGGACAAATTCTTGGTGCGCTCAAATGCCGCAGTGCAGGCCGGCTCCTGTTAGCTTTTCCCCAAGCAATGTGGACTAAATCCTGAGAAAAGGGAGCAGGGGTAGCAGTAACCATCTCCTGCCCATCCCACAGGGTTGCATTCAGCCCCAGTAGTTCCCCATTTTCTTCTGAGTATCTTGGGTGGAGCTGAACTGAGGCTTTTGCTCTCCGGGTCCTGCATCTAAGCATTCCCAGTGCTTTGGGAGAGGAAGGAAGAGACTACAAACCGCCAGCTCCTGCCAGAGAACAATTATCCCATCGATATCATGGGACTCTTCACGCCAGGACGAGCTGAGCAGTCAGTGTAAAGCCCTCACAGTTTGATCCCTCAAGCTCTGTCAAAGCAGGTCAGTCGCGCCGGAGGGGAACGAACATGGATATCATGATTGTCAATCCTACAGCCCGCTCATTAGACCAAGCATTTAAGTGGAATTGCTCTCTGCATACTGACAACTGTCTCCCAACCCAGACTCTCAGTTGAAAACTCTGCAAAGTCCAAGCTGTCAAGGTATCTCCACTGGGAGATTAACCCTGTCTGAAGGGCTATGGAGACAGATAAGTCATCTTTATCTCTGGCACCAGCTATCTTACTCAATGGGGATTCAACGGGGGTGAAAGGCACTGCCACCCCTCCAAACAGCTCACTCCCAGCCCAGCAGCAGTGATGAGCTTTTGGGTTAATATCAGTGAGATGAGTTTTATAGAATCATAGAATGGAATCGTGTTGGAGGGGATCTTAAAGATCATCAAGTTGCAACCCCCTGTCCCCTGGGCAGGGACACCTCCCACCAGACCAGGTTGCTCCCAGCCCCCTCCAACCTGGCCTTGAACCACACCAGGGATGGGGCAGTCACAGCTTCTCTGGGCAACCTGGGCCAGGGTCTTGCCATCCCCATGGCTAAGAAATTCTTCCCAAGATCTCAGTCTCCCCTCTTTCTGTTTAAAACTCTTCCCCCTCATCCTATCACTCCGCTCCCTGACCAAGAGTCACTCCCCATCGCTCCTGTAGCCCCCTTTCGGTATTGGAAGTCTACTCTAAGTCTCCCTGCAGCGCTCTCTTCTCCAAGCTGAGTTTCCCAGCACATCCAGGGGATACAGCCCACCTCCAGCGCACAACCCTCATCTCATCCTTTGCTCATCCTCAAACACCACTGTAAAGCAGGCTGGGGCTGTCCAGCCTGTGGGCAAGGGCAGACATCAGAAGACGAGGCTGACAGTGTGAGGAAGGAGAATGTGCCGAGCAGGGGAGTAGCCAAGGTCTGACCTTTTCTCTTGGTGCAGTGGTAGATCTGGCTGTGCTCCTGGGAGATCGGGTAGGGGTTGGCAGGCGGTAGGAGGTCCTGGGAGGTGCTCGACACCCCATTCTCACACTGGTACTGGGAGCCCAGGTTGGAGGAGGCAGAAAGGACCCTGGTCTCGCCACTGAAGGGGCTGTGATTCGAGGACACTTTCTGTCTCACTGTGCTCCTGGGAACGACCGGGTACTCTTTACTACAAGAAAAGAAACAAAAAGGAACAAGGCAGAGAAGCAATCAATTAATAAATAGATCAGTGGATTAATACATGAGGGCAGCACATTAGTGTCATGGTGTTTGTTCAGACTTTCAGGGAAACAGAGACATCCTTCCCAGGAGACTGCAGCCCCGTCACACTTCATCCATGGAGCACTCTTCTATTTCGCTTTCCCTTCAGAATCTTTCCCTTTAGATTTGGGCATCTTCCACAACAACAGCTATTTTACACTCATACAGAAAACAGATAGATGGAGTTATGGTGAAATACACAAGATTTATATTTACTTATTATGATAGCATTTATAAATTATATACTATTTATATTGTACATGTGGATATGTGCATGCACGTAAATAAAAACCTCGTTTCTGCCAAGCTGACTTGGAGAGGGATTAAATATTTAGGTCTACTTTTTCCCCTCGTGGCAGTTGTCCCCATTCCTTTTCCCCAGGGTCTGCCAGCCTGGTTGTCCTAGATGAGGAATCCCTGGACCAGAGAACAAGCCCTGCTTCAGGGCGCTCAGAAAAGAGAAATAAATAAATCACCGAGACCTGATACACACCAGAGCCACGAGTCTCAGCAGAGCCAGGCTGGGAGGGACAGCACTGATGGAAAGTCTGGTTTGTTCCCTTGCTCTGAAATCTGGTTTGAAGCGAGGATGCTTTGCCAACACTGGCTGGAAATCCCCTCTCCTACAAGACCCTACAGTCTGTTTTGGAGACAATTCTCCAAGCACTTCGGCAACGTGGCTGGACAAGATTATTCCTGCTTTATTCCTGCTCAGCAGGGGGGAGAACTGAAGCTGAGTAGAGGGTCCCAGAGACTTCAGCCTCCTCCTGGGCTGACTCCAATACAACCGAGAGGTCTCTGAACCCAAGGACTTGCTAAAATGTGTAAAGCATGTCAGCACCTCGCAAAGTGCCACCAGGCTCAAAGCAGCCACAAACCAAAGCCCAGATTCCAACACAAGCTTTCTTCTTCAAGGCTATAACCATTGGACAAAGCTGGCTTTGAGGTATCCTACTCACCTGCCCAAAACCATTATGTTGGAGCAAGGACAGAACCTTAAATCCCATCAACAAGCTTGGCTGGCCAATTCCACGTGGGGAAGACACACTGACTCCCCAATTCCACCCCTTAGAGAGGACCTATCGCTGTAGCAGCTCAGAACTTATTTACGAAATTTAACAATACCAATTATATAAACCTACTCCCAGCAGGGAGCTTTCATCCAAACCACTCCTGTGGTGGCTGCCAGAAACATCAGCAACTGAGCTGTAATGGAGGGGAAACTCACCCAGGAGCTCAAAACCAAATAAATGCGTCTCTCATTGTGCCACGGAAGATTTCCAAACCCTGGGCACTGGTGGCTTGCCAAGCAGAGACTATTCCAAAGGTGGGGTTTCTTCCCCTGCAAGCCCAGCAGCTCCTCCCTACAGGAGCAGGGCTTTCCAGCCACTTGGACTGGTTGATCAGGCAGCTTTTTCCCAGAACTGAAGTCCAGGCTGTGCACAAGGAGATGGACCAGGAGGAAGCAGAGACTTATCCCTCAGATGCACAAGACAGTAATGGATGCCAGGGAGCAAGGGGGGCTTCAGGGGACCTCTCTGCCTGTGGATACCTAGCACTAGCATTTCACCCCTAGAAGGTCTTGCTGGAGGGCAGAATTGTTGCCTTTTCAGGAAGGTCAAGAGCTGACCTTCAAACCCCCCAGATTCTATGCGGTCTCCCAGCCCTTCTGGGCCATAGTTTTGAGCTGCCTGCTCCTGACATGTTCCACCTTCCCTCCAGGATCTTTATGGAAATAATATCAACACAACACCCCGAAGCTGCATCCCCACCACGTTTCCCTTCCAAGGAAATAAGCCACAAGGAGGTGACACATGGACTTTACCCTCAGCTCTCCTCCCTGTTGAGAGGCTGCTGGTTCCTTCTTCCTCAGCTCCAACACTACCAATCACAATCCCCCTCCCCTCCAAGAAACGACACAGCCTCCTTTTTTTGGTGGTGTTTTCTTTTTTTGCCAGTCGGTACCTGAGGAGCAGGGACAAACCATGGCATGACACCACACCATGGGGCTCTTTTAGAAGATGTAGAGATCACTTCTGCAAGGGTTTCTCTCTGACAGGGGAAGAATTGGGTGCCTCTTTGGGAGTGTCATCCTCTCCTCGTTCACACATGGGATTAGATCTGCATGGGACTTGCTTTCGCTGTGTGAAGCACCACACAAGCACCAAGAAGCTATTGCCATTCCAGGTACTTCTCACTTAATCTACACTTTCTCTGTCTCAATCGAGCTGAGAAGGGGAAAATTTAACCACATCATGGTTTTTTCTTGATAAAATATTTCCTTTCCATAAGGGAGTTGTGTGCCTGAAACAGCAATATTTTTACCCTGAAAAGCCAGCATAGGTGGTGTCACGATCCCACACTCTCGTGGACTGGGGACCAAATTCCTTTCAGATGGCATTTCCTGGGGGACACAACGGCCGTAAGAGGGGACCTGTGGTGCCCTGGGGAAGACAGGGAAAAGGGGAGTCACGCTGGCAAGGCAAGAGATTTGGGGACACCAAGTTTCCAAACAGCAGTTCCCAGGAGGTATTGCAATGACTTCTCTCCAGACTGAAATATTTCCATTTCAGACAAAACATGCTGGGTGCTATTTTTGCCAAAAAATCAACTATCTATTTGAGGAGGGAGAGGAAGGAAAGTGTTCTCTAACTCAATATCTAAAATATTCTCTTTCTTTCACTTTGCCCCTTTTCTAGACACAAAGGCAGTTATCCCTGTATTTCTACCTTTTTCTCCTTTGTAGGAGCTGAGCTCTAACAAAGAGATATCTTTGGTACCTTGTACAGCAACAGTCCCCTGGAACATTTATACTCTTTCCTGAGCCCACTCAATGTGTGCAGTGTGAACAGTTACAATTTCGATTTGTCCTTCAGTCTTTAAAAACGTATCAGATTCTTTTTCTTCTCTTTTTTTTTTTTTACTTTTTTTTAATTTCAGGGCCTGAAAGTCACTATTCCCAAAATAGCTGGTTGTAATCCCGGGCCCCAGTTTAATGGAATGAAAGGTTTTGTTCACTGCTGGCACAAAATGACTGGTGTCTTTAGAAATTTTACTGTCCAAAAGAAAAAAAAATTGTAGCAAAGTAGGAAGGGGCCAAGGGGTGGGGAGAAAAAAGTGTTGAAGGTTGACTTGCACAAGCAATGTAGGAAATTGTCCACACAGCACAGAAGAGACGGTTCCTGGGCCAAACCGTGAGGTAGTTTTACATCGAGGTGTTAATGGGCTACATTATTTTTTTCACGTGAAAAATTGTAAAATTAGAATTTAAAAGAAGAAGTTGGGGAAAGAATTTATAAGGAAGGAAGCGGTCACTCATCTATTTAAAGTCTATTGGAGGCTAATAATGAATATTCAGTTCCATGGCCGGTGTATTACGATAGCAGAGAGGGACGGGGAGGAAGGGGGAGTCGCGTTGCCAAGGTCCTGTACAGTCTCTGCAGCACCAGGCTTCCAGCTGAAGGGCCACCAGGAGAGAATATTACTTCGATTTTCATTAGAGCCTGGGGGAAGAAACCAGGGATGGGGTCCAAGTCTCCACTGAAGGCACTTGGTCCTGAAGTCTGGACTCGGTCCTGAAGTCTGGACTCAGTTCTTAGCTCCCAACTGGCCAGATGTGATGGAACACCAGCTCTGCATAACTGTTTCCTAGCGGCACACATCCTCTTCATAATTCAACATATAACCCGGACCCTAGAGATCAGGCCTTACAAGTGAATCCTTCCTGCATTTCCTGAGCGCTTCCACCAAAATCAGACTTCTGCCAGGTGGAATAAATAAATAACATTTCTGTACCTCATATTTTTCGCCTCCCCTCATGTCCTCACCATGAGCTATTATACCACAAATTCATACCTAGCAAAGGATTCAGAGGAGAAAACTCAAGAGGGTTTTGTAATCTCAGAGCTGGAAACATCATTGGTCCCCGCAAAATAACAAAAACTGTGGAAAAGTAATAAGTATAGATCTTTACAAAGTGGCATCCAGTCCCTTTTCTTGCTTATCATTGCCTTGAGTGATCATTTTCAAGGTATTTTCATGCGTGGATTCAATGTTTCCTAATGTACCAGCCAATGCACAGTAAATGCAAAACCTTGTTAAACAAACCTCCAAAAGTTCCATGGTTTGTAACCACAAAGCTCCCGTGTTGAAGTGTCCAGCCCCTACTGACCCCAAGTAAATTATTTGCAAAGATGCTACTGATATTTCTGCAATGAAGAAGTTGCTGTAGCTCATGGTAACTCTTGTTTGGAGACTCTGGGAGTCTTTTCTGAAGACTTATAAAATGTTGGGTCCCAAGGATCATACGGGCACCTGCATGAGGTCAAGAGGAGGCATGATATGGACGGGGATTTCCCCGGGGTTAGCTGTTGCCATGTTCTTGCAGCATCCTTTGAAGACCCTGGGCTGGGCACTGTCTAGATCTTGTCCACAATGGCAATTCCTAGTTTAAAATCTGACCAAAGGAGGCCAAACACAGCGATTCCACTTCGTTCTTGCCACATTGCTGAGAGATTTTAACTCCTCCTTGGTCAGTCACTGAGGAAGGACAAACGTTTGTCCTCCCACCAGTCCTGTCCCCTGCATCTACCTGGCACCCGTGGATACAGCAGTGCAGAATCAGACCCCAATTCCAGATGTGCAAACACAACTCAAAGGCATTTGGGTTTATAGCTCCCAGGCCACCAATTGCTGTCCTTCCTGCTGAGACTCCAGAGTAGGAAAGAAATGGAAGTCAGCCGTAATAGATAGAGAAAGAGGAAGAGAAAACAAGAAATGACTGGAATAAATATACCATCTCCCAGGAAAAAAATAAAGCAGGAAACAACTTTCAATTTTCGACATGCATTCATTGCAGCTCGTTTCCAGCATATTGAAATAAAACTGAGCCGCTCTCAAGAGACTGGAGAGTCTGATGTGGATAAAATGCAGCAGGAAAGGATTTGGGAGGAGAGAAACTACTGAGTACTTCCTTCAGCCTTACCTCAGATCAAGTATGAGCTTTCTCTGCCCGGGGATTGCAGGCCAGCCCCACAGAAAATAATACCATAGGAGGGATGTCCAACAAGTCGGACTGCCCACCAAGAAATAAGGGAGGCTCTTCACTGCAGCGTGCTCCACCAACATACCCAATGCTCTTGCCAGAGTATAAGGGTCCAATAACACTGCTTTGGGTGCCCGCATGGTATGTTCACAACCAGCGCTTCCATTGTTCACCTGAGCAGTGCCGCCCAAAGAGATTGCTGCTACAAACCCCCAAACCAGCAAAGAACCACCTAGAGATCCAGAGTTACCATTTCCAGGCAAATAAAAAGCTAGATTCCCTCAGACAAATTCTGCTGTTCAGGTCGGAGTAAGAGGAACATGAGAGGAGATGAAGAACACATGTCAGCAAACAGAGACAACATGAACATGCCTTCACACTGGGCTGAGCTTCTGAAGATTGGGTCCTACTGGGCAGATCCCCCAAAGAAGGGGCAATGGAGGAAACTGTAACTACCCTGTGTTTCTTGAGCTGACTTTCTCACTTTAAGTGAGCTGTGGATACCCTCCAGTGAAGTCTGTAAAGCCTTATTTTGGCTTTCAACTCAATTCCGTCAAATTCTATTTGAATACAGTTCAAGCCTACGGTTTCCACTGGGGCTTTGACCAGGAAAATTTCCTTGGGGATGTTTGTGGGAAGAAAGCACTATCCCTCCAACAGAAGTTCTAACTCTAAGTCTCACTCTGAAAATGTTTCAGACAGCATGTGGCTCTTGGGAGCTTTCAGTGACAGAACATGGGAAATGAAAGTGGATGTAAAGATGCAATGAGAAGACACAAGAAGAACCAGGTCATTTGAGTGGACCAAGACCTACTTGCATTGGTGAGACTGGTGCCTATCAGTCCAACATGACAGGGTCGACAACCCTTTTGGAGCCTCACCCATTTATCATCATAAAGCTTATCCACTTATTCTACTGGCACCCTAAAATGCACTGTCTTCTCCATTATGCCAACTCTGAGTCTTGGTACTGATTTTATGTCCTATGTGCCTGGCTCAGTTTCTGTTCTTGGTTGCACTGGGAAATCTTTGGAATAATTCCTTTGGAGCCTGGAAGATTACTGTGGATTAATGCCAAAGGCAAGCAAGCTACGGCTCGTGATCTTTGACGGAGAAAACACACACATAATGTGGAACTACGTTGCCACTCTTTTCTTTGTTGAGTAGATCATCCTGGATCTTTGTCTCATTTTGAGAGGGCCCAGGAAACTCACCAAGGGAACTAAGAGCCACCCTTTCACGGAATCATCTTTCCTCTCAAAAGGTTTGCCAATAAGAAGCTTCAAGAACTTAATTGCATTAATTTGGATGAACAGTAACTGGGGCCTGAGACTTCCAGAAGCTCTTCAGCACCTGTAATAACTGCTGAAGACAATGGGAGTTGCAGATGATCAGCGAAAATTGGTTAAAAGGGTTTAACAGGATTGCTCTTTTACAGTGCTCTAGCCCCAGACCCACAAACACTCCTCCCCTGCTGTCTTTTGGCAGTCACAGATTGAAAAAATATAAAAGCTACAACTTGTATGCAAACCACCCCAAAATCACCCTATAGCTATGGCTTATTAATGCAGCTCCGTTGACTCTGGTGCGTGGGGAATTTTGAGGGCAAAGCCCTACACTTGATGATTGCGACGCAGAGCTCATCATCTCTCTCTGCATAAGCTTCACCCTCCGTGGATTTCTGCCACCTCTTTTTCGCTCTTGCTCTCCGCACCAAATTCCCCTTGGCACAGGCAGAAGCTCTAACCGGAGACAAAGGGAATTTTTACAGTGCAGTGGGGCAAGAGAACTGAAAGGCACACTCAGCTTAACTTTCCCGGCATCAAAACTACATGATTTTCACCCAGTTTATGTTTTTCAACTCTAGCATAACCACAGGATACAGACGCAGTATGACTCGCATCCCTCTAACATATTTTCCACTTTTTTGGGTTTTAAATTATATATTTTTTTAATCAAAGAAATAGCTAAGTTTATCTCATGCTCCAAGCCCTGAAAATTTGGAAAAAAAAAAAACCTATACTCCCAGAGCACTCACTGTGTCAAAGAAACTGCTAATGGGGTCCCGTGTGTCTCAGGAAAGAAAGGGTGTTGGAGGGGATAATGAACGTGTACCAGAAGTCCAGAAGTCTGTGCTCACTGGAATTTGGATCTCTCTGGAGCTCGTGGCTATGCTTTCTGAATGAAATCATCTGCTGCTGAAAGGCAGTAATATTATTACTGAATGAAATTTTCTACCTGGACAGCCTTCTCCTCTGGGAAACAGGAGGAGAAAAAACAACGTGTAGGCCTTGCAAGGGAGAAAGCCAAAGAGAAGGATGGACTTGCAAAGATACCCCCATTCATCCTGCAGTGATCCTGTCCCCAGAGGCCAAAGCATTGCTGCTCTTGCCTGGCCAGAGCATGTGGAGACCTGGAGAGATGAAGGCAAAGTCCTCCACGAGGCACCTGAAACCTCACTCTGAGTTCACTCTTCACAAAAGGTAGGGGCAAAGAGGAAAGAAGGCCAAGCATTGGAATGGGCTGCCCAGGGAAGTGGTGGGATTACCATCCCCAGAGCTATTCAAAAAACGGGTTGACATACTGCTCAGTGACATGGTTTAGTGATGCTTTTCATCAGCGTGGTTGACAGTTGGATTAGATGATCTTAAAAGGTCCCTTCTAACCTAAAGAGCTCTATGATTCTAAGAAAGACAACTTCCAGCTTCAAGGGTAGATGTTCAATGAATGAATCATTAGGCCAAGTCTCCACCAGCACCTTCACCCCCCTGCAAGACCTGTTCTGAGGTGAGTGAGACAATTTTGGACCCAGCAAACTGGTCTCTCTCCCATCCTGACAGCCAAAGGTGCAAGAAGATCACCAGAGCTGGCCAGATGGCAATTCTTTCTATGAGGATGGATCTTATCTCGTGTCATTTTAGCTATTTAAAAGGCAGACATCTACTCTAAGCAAATCATTCAGTCCCCTCAGGTGAGACAGGCAGAGGGAAGGCTCCTCACCCACTCTGCCATCTGTGGGGTGAGCTCTCAAAGGAAAGCAACTTTGCTCTCTGAAGGTGCCCATCACACACTGCTCTGTGCAGAGGGGGCCTAGACACCAGCCCAGCCTGGGGACTGCCTCTAGACTGCATCTTCAACCACCCCACAACTACTCCCATCCAATCCAAGCTCCACGTAACGCATTAGGACTTGGAGATTTAGTTCTTGACCAGAGCTCAGGCATCCAAGACTGCTCCGAGGGGTAAGAGGGGTGAGAAAAGGGGCAAAAATGGGATGCTACTGGGCAGCTCATGCGCCCAGCTGAGTCAGGGCTGCCTCTCAGCCTCCTGTGCTGGAGTTTCCTTCTCCCCTGGTTGCTTTCAGCTGGGAGATGCCCCTCTGCAATAGCCCAATGCAGGGAATTAAGAAATATTTGAGATTTAAAGGAAGAAAACGGAGGGGTGCTGAAGCGTTCCACAGCATGAAAAATTCATTCCCTCCGTGGCTATACCCCTTAGTGAGATGATCAGTGACCTGATGAACATCAGGTCACCAGTTTGTGATAGAAATGGCTGGGCTGAGGTTTTTTTTTCCCCTGCTACATTTTTTTTTCTTTCCTGTGATGAAGGAACTGCACTAAAAATACATCCCACCACCTTCTCCAAGGGCACAGGTAGACATAACTCCACTGAAGCCAAGGTGGACGTAGCTAGACCTGCCAGCTGGGGAGCGGGTCCATCACTGGGAAACAACTTCACTACATACACAGGCACACGCATTCATCTCTTAAAAAATCTATTTTATATACCTTTAATTATATTTTAATATACATTTAGATATGAAACCTATATAAACCCACAGAGGTAGCTCATACTTCTCCAACGTGCTCAGTCCTGAATGGTTCTTTGTCTTGTATATGCAATTTATTTTTTATATCTATAATATACTTTATGTACATTTTCATATATTTGTGTATATAATTTTGTATATATTCAGATATGTATAAAAAAGCCACAAAGGTGGACACATATTTGTCTCATTTTCAACCCTGAATGAGCCTTTATTTTACTATAATAATCCCATCCTGCACTGCCTTGTAAAAATAATAATTTAAAAAAAAAAAGCCACCTTTGTAAAGGCCCACAGCCATTTCCATGCTATCGGTACCAGGGATAAGTTACTGAGCCAGCGAGCATCAGAAATTATCCTGGGAAGTGGAGGGGGAGGATTTTAACCCTTTCCATCCTGCCAGGGCCGAGCGGGTGTCTTTATATATCCCAAGTGTTTCTGTTCACCGTATCATCGCCCACGACCGCAGGCCCGCATAAAAATGCCAAGCAATTTTTAGCACAAGCTCAGCACAGCCAGATGCCATGCTCTTCATATGGCACAAAGCCCTGCTAATAGTCCTCGCTCTTTCACCTCCTCCCTCCCTTCTGGCCAAAAAAGAAAAACCAACCAACAACAACAACAACAACAAAAAACCCTACGATGAATGTAAACCTTCAAATCTTTCCATTGACTGTAATGAAAGGGTAGTTTAGCAGCAAAAATATGCGGTGGGGGGGGAGACACACATCGCTACTCGAGTTCCAGCAGGGGTTTGGGAGGCTGGCACGGGAGGGAAGGAGGGAGGGAGGGAAGGAGGGAGGGAGAAGCTATTTCAAGTGGTAGCGCACCCATAAATAAATAAAATATTGACATACTATGCCAGGATCTGGGCTGTCAGTGGAAAGGGCAGGCAAACGGGGAACACAGGGCACATTCAGCAGACCACAGAGGTGATTTAGGTCGAGAAAAGTGTTATAGATATATTTATATTTAAAAAAAAAAACACAAATATATGTATATATTTATTTATATTTACCTATTGGCTTTTCTGGGTCTGAGCCCGAAAAAGTTTGCGCACAGGAGCCCGTTTGCCCGTTTGAGCAGGGCTACGGCTGTGAGAGTTCACAGGATCACGGGCGTTATTTGTTGCCTGTCAGGGCCACTGGCGTGGCTATGGCGAGCCATGCTCAGGTCACCAACGATGGCAACCAGAAAACACTTCTCCAGCCTGCAGCGACCACCTCCAGCCGGCTCCCAGGTGGGTGGTGGAGAGAGTCCTCCCAGAAGGTGGCCACAGCATGGGTCCCTATAGCCCTCCACCAAAAGCCAGCTCTGCTGGTCCCGGAGGACAAGGGATCTGAGTCACTTCTGTCCTCCTGGGTGGAAAATGCTATATTGAGCGCCTACATCTGTCCTAGGTATAATCATGGGTATGGCACCGTTCCTGCAAAACATTTGCACCAGGAAGCAACTTGACACATGGACCAAGTTCCAAGTGAAGTGAAAGGCATGAAGCTAATTACCGGCAGGACCTGACATTTAGAAAAGGACTTTAAAGGGTTTTTTTTTTAAACAGGGTCTACACTTGATTTTCAGCTTAAGTACTCACATCCAAAACTGAGATTCAAAAAGACCTCTTTAGCCACCTGGCCCTGGAGATCCCAACATTTTCTAATACCTTCCTTCTTCAACCTGAAACCACCATGCCTGTGCTCCTGCTCTGCACATCCAGAACCAACCAGGCAAACACTCATCCTCCTGCCAAAGACCTTCTGAAAGCCAGAAACCAGCCCAAGGTAGGGCTCCACACGGAGATCTCCAGAGGCATCTGAAGCATCCTTAACTAACCAGAATAGGGCTGAGAGCTTTGTCTTCAAAGCACTGAGTGGAAAAAAAAAAAAGCCATACAAACCACCCAAGAGCTCTTTTGCAGCAGGCCTGATGACTAGAGCTCCTCAGAGCTAATCCAAGACTCTTGTTGCTTTAAACAGGTTTAAGCCCACATGAAGACACAGAGACATCTGTTTAGCACAGAGCTGGAAGTTGTTCTGGATGGGAACACATCAGAAAGAAATACAAAGTCCCTGCAGCCAAGAGGACAACCCACAAGTGAGATCCTGTCCCTGCAACCCAGCAGTCAAGGCATTCACCTCAGAGGGGGAAGTCCTGGATATCAGCAGCTTGATGTAAAACGCACAAGCAGACACCAGAGGAGGGACTGCCACTAAGCCCTGGCACAAGTGACATGTAAAGTAAAGCCCAAGCGGGTCTGGGGGGATCCTGAACAGGTCCCCACGATGGAGGCACGCGTTACCTCTGCATCCTGGACATCCTGTGGAGCTCCATGTCGTCGCTGCCCCGGAAACCTTTCGCAAAGGGGTTGTTCTCAATCTTTAACTGGGTGATCTGAAAGGGAGGAAACGCAACGGGTTCATCGCAAGTCCAAGGCATGGCCTGGGAGAGAGGGGATATTGTTTATTAAACCCTAGCCAACAGGGATGTGGGGGAAAACACAGCTTTCAGGAACTCAAGTCATCCTTCAGCCCAGGCATTGTCCACTCCAGGTGGACCTTCCTCTTCAGCTCTCCACTGGAAAAATACCTCCTGTCAACAACCTCTCGCTTCTCTCAGGCTTGTCCCATAACACGTGGGACTGCACACACACAGTTCTCTCTGGAGGAAATCTGCTTTCTTAGTTACTTACTTTTGTTTGGGGTTTTTTTTGCTGTTTGGGACAGAAAGGGCCTCACTGACCAGAGATGAAAGTCACGTTGCCTGAACAAACCCCAGTGACACCAACAGGCGTTTTCTCATCAATGTACAGCCTCAACAAAAACCTTACTTCCCAGATGCTCTCACTCAGACTGGTAAGTCTCACCCTTTCTGTATTTCACACCAGCTAAACCTACTCCAGCTGCTCTGCATCTGCCATCCTTCCCCAACCAGCCCCACACCTGTAGGCACTACATGGACTAACTACCTGTGTTACTGGGGGTGGGCAACTCCACCTCTGACCATCATGCCCTGAGGAATATTCATCTCCCCATTAATTCTAGAAGGAATTAAGAGCAACTGGTCTGCTCACCCAGTTGGCTACCTTCAGCATCTGAAGTTTGCTGGGATGAATCCCTCTCAGACTCCTACCTGTGGTCCACTTAGATCCCAGTTCAATATTTCAAGCAGCTGCTGTACAGAACATACCCTTATCTAAAGCAACCGTGTTGCTCAAAGGGGCATAATACTCCTTCAAAGACCTCCCCTGAGGACTTCAGAGATGGTTTTCTCAAGCCAGGGTTTGTCATTTAAGCAAATATTAACAGTGGACCAGCAACACCCTCAGGTGCCCTGCTGATCTTGCACAAAGCCTCTCTGCTGTGCCAAATTTGATGCAAATGCTCTGGTGTCTTTGCAGAGCAGGACAGAGTCTGGATCAAGTGTGATCTGCCCTAATTGAGTGCCAGCATCACTCCAGAGCTGGCATGGCAAAGCCAAGGCAGCGTGAGCTCCGGCTCATTCAGCAAAAACACAACCATAAACCCACTCATCTACAAAATAAATCTGTCCACAGCACACAGATGGAGTTTGAAATCAGGAAACCCCAGCCTTGAAGGAGAAGAAGGAGGAGGAGTGGCTCAGTCTGTACAAAGTCCCATAGCAGCCTTCAGCTTATTTTTAATATTCAAAGAGAAGAGGCAACAATTCCCCTTCTCCTCTTTCTCCATCCCTACCTGGCAGTCCCAGCCCTCAGCCCAGGAGTCAGGAGAACCACTTGGACTTGCCCAGGAGGAGACACAACCCTGTGTTTGCCGTTGGAGGAACTTCATGTGCTCACCGCATTTTGTGGAAACGCTGTTCCTTCCTTCCTATCAAAAGTCGGCCAAGGGGAAGGAAAGAGCTGGAGATTAACAGCGGTGGAAGAGAGAGAGGTTCATGTTCCCCAGGTCCAGCACACACAACTGGACTCACCTCTTTGCCAAAATTCAGAGAGAAAAATTTGGCTCGGCTACTGTCAATAGCGAACCCCGCCAGGTGTCTGCACCACCTGATTATTTTGCTATTTTTCTCATCTTATAGCACTTTTTTTTCCCAAAGGCCATTTAATTATTTGCAGGTTTTACCCAATTCAACCCCAAATCTCACACAAAGACCCCGTCACCTCTACGCTTGTCCACATGAGCGTTCTCATTAAATCAGGACCCAATTGAGTACATGAACAGGGCATTGGTTTGGGGCATTTTGGGGTTTTGATGGGGTTTTTTTTGTCACTCACTTCAGATTTCAGACAGGAGGGTGAAGGAACAAACCATCTATTTGGTCCCATTTGCTATTTGAGTTGTTCTCTAGCAGTAAAACAGGGGCACGTTTTAGAATTAAAAGCTCCTAATAATTAGACGACCCGCTGAGTAATTTTGCAAAGAAACCGCCTTATCGGTGCCCACTGGAGGGAGGTGGTGGCGTTTCTGTAATGAATAATAGGCATTATTTGACTTTTTGAATGTTTCTGTGCAATTGGCATTCTGAAGCACACTAAATGTACGGGTTGTCCTCCCTTGCCGAACCCAATGGCAATATTTGCTTGCATAAGTGAAGTCCTTCACTGAGCGAGGATTTACAGCATTGGCACCGGGACACAAACGTACAAAGGGCCGGATTCATCCCAACCTAACTGAAGGCATTTTAACCAAGGCGCCTGCACCGGGAACCTCGTCTCCCGGCGTCCCTGCTGGAATCAATGGAGGGAGATGGGGACTGCCAGAGGGCACTGGGGCTCTGAGGTGGGTAGCGTTGCCTTCGCAGGTCCCCAGCACTCTCTGTTCACTGGAGAAGGAGCCGGCAACGTGGCTAATTTAAGGACCTCAGCTGAATGGCCTGTTTGATGAATCAAGCCTTTAATCGCCCACAAAATGTCGGGCAAAATATCGTATGGGACCTCAATCTTCCAAATATATTGCTTTATGAGGAAAGCAGCCCTCATCGGGAAGACGCTTACAAGCAACAGTATTAACATATGTCTTGGTGGCAGAAAGCCCCATGTGAAGCACTGCTAACTTCAGCCTCCTTGCAATCAAAGATCTTCTAGATCGAAGGCATCTAGAAACCAGGGACTACATGTTTTCAGTTAGATCTCAGCTCTTTGGTGTATTTCAGATGGATATCAGCAGGAACTTTCAAGAGCAGAGTTTCTCTTGACAATAACCCACAGCATCAGCCCTAGTACTAAGCCAGGAGAGTCCAGGCCGTCTATAAAGGAAGAATATATGTTTAAACAAAACAGAAAACAGAGAAAAAAGTTGGTGAATCCCAGCTTTAGAAAGTAGCCCGTGGAAGATATTTTGTTTGGCCAGTCTTTGTCTGACTTACAAGCTATTTCAGAGGTGGAAAAGCAAATGACTGGGTGGAAATAACCTTCTTCTGGATCAGCTTTGCCATAGAGAAACTGTTTAATTGACTGTAACTCGTTGCAGGGGGTGGGGACGAGAAAAAGCTGTCAGAAAGTCAAACGACAATTACATCATGAAAAATAAAAAAAATACAACGTCCTGCAAGGTCATTAAGACAGGATGCCCAGGGCTAAATTAAATAGCACAGATTCAATAAAACTGTAGGGCTTTGTTTATGTATTTGGTACTGCAAGAAACCGATGGCGAAGTTCGCTTCTGACCACTGATTTCTAAAGCTGCTGCAGACCCTTCTGAGTCAAGAGCTTTCCAGGGTGAAGCCTTCCACATTTACACTTTCCAGGGCTTGTCTGACCTATGGGTTCATCTTCACTTTAACAGGAAGCGACAGTTCCCACTGAAATCTCGGCGCCGCTCCTCTGCGCTCCCTTTCTCTGGGCTAACTGACCACAACACGCTTCTGCTGAGACGTTTCCAATGGCATCTTTAGCTCCAGCATGATAAAATCTAGCTTTGCATCTACTTAGATCGAGGGAAGAGGCTTTAGTTCTGGGTTTTTTTTGTACAGCTGTGTATTCATATGGGTATGTGTGTCTACAGGCTCACGGATATTTACATGGCCAGGGACAAAACTACCACTTTGTATTACTTTTTGTCAAGCACTCGCTATAATAAGACTTTTCTCAATTGCTTCTAACTTCACGGAACTTTGTCAGGGCCGAAATGTTCCACACCAGGTGACTGCCCTTGGCTCCTTCTAATTTACTTATTTTACTATCAACTGGTCCCACGTTGGTTTTGAGCACTTCAGCTAAGGGACAACGCACCGCCCCTGACCCTGCTGGGCTCTTCTGAAACTGTCCTAAAGGCTGGCCATTTTGGAAAAGAGACTTCATGTTCTACAAGGAGGGGATACATAGTTTCTGAGCTCTCTTTTTGTTAACATCTACCCCACTTGGACAGCTTAAAAGCCTGAGTTGGGGCAGGGGGCAGAGGTGGGGGGATGGAAATACCACCCTTCAGGTCACCCTATTTAATCATGAAGAGGTTGAAGTGGTTACCCTTGAGCTGACTGCTCATGGACATCCCTGTGCTGCCCAGGTACATGTTGTCCCTGTCATGCAGGTGACCAGAGGTAGCAGAGATGGGCGAGGCCACTGCAGCTGGCTCTGCTGGGAGAAGCTGGGAGGCTGAGCTTTGGGCTTGAAAGCACAGAGCCTTTTTCTTTTGCACTCTCACGTACCCCGGGTGGAAAGCAAGTCAGTGTGGAGGAGGAAGCCAAACCAGAGCAGGGGGGAGAAAAGAAATGGATGAAGCTGAGAAGGTGCTTGCTGAGACTACGTACATCTGGCTGGGCTGAACAGAGGAGCTGGATGGGGAGCTGGGACTCAGAGCCTGAGGCAAAGGCCAGGGGAAGGGGGGGATGCTGGCAAGGAGGAAAAGATGGCAAAGCCAGAAGCCAGTGAAGGAAATGGGAGGGACTGAGAGCCAGTGGTTGGTGGGAGGTACTTGTGTGAGACAGAAGAGCTCATTGAAGAGGCTGTTGGCTGAACTGGGAGACAAGAACAGAGGATGAGAAGAGACAGACCTTGCACAGTGTTTAGTTGGGGGGAAGGACTCAGGTCAGGAGGCGGGAGAGAGATAGACCATCTTTGCAGAGCTTGGAGAGAGGTGCTGGATCAAGGACTGAAAGGGGCTGGGGCTCAGGGCTGGCTGAGAACCCTGTCCCAGGCCTGCCAGGGAGGCACGGACAAGACTGAAGACAAAGCGGCAGAGGGAGGCAGGACTGATTGAGACAGTGAGACAGAAGGACGCAAGACCTCCTGAAGGAAGCATTCACTCACCAAAGCCTAGAATGGGACTAAGCATTTGAGAGCAGAAAAGTGAAGAGCCCCAGTGAGGGTCAGTAAGAGGAGAAGAGCTCACCATTTCCCCGGGTGACCAAGGGCCGAAAGAAGCCACCAATCCTAGTGATGGAGATACAAGGTCTCACCTCATTTAACCCCAGGGAGTGCTTGGAAGACCCCTATTCAGAGAGGAGCCTGCCTCTACAGAGAAAGACTGCCTCTTCTTGCCATGAAGGTCAGAAGACATGGGGCAAATGGCCTCCATCGGGGCAGGAAGGGTCTGGAGGACACAGCAGTGCAGGGCTGATTTGAAGAACTGGACCAAGTCCAATCTCTGCAGAGAAGCACTCCATGGGATGCCAACCAGGCTACCACACTGGTAGCCTCTACTGAACTGATGGAGGTAACTACCTGCAGCCAAAGTCAAGGAGAATCAAGCACTCAGAGCAAAACATCCCAATCCCAAGGACCTGCTCTCCTCCAGCAACAGCTACCCCTACGCAACCCTGCGAGATGCCTCCACAGAGCAGCAAAAGGCCATGTGTTTGCAGGACAGACGCACGGGCAGCTCTCCAAAATTCAGCAGGACGGAGCACCAGTTGACTTGACCAACTCAACAGCACTCTTTTAATACAGGAATCTCTCTGGGGGTGGGGTGGGTAATGAAGCTATGTATTCAGAAAGCCCATGCAGCACATTTCCTCCGTGCCCCCGTGCCCCCTGGCTATCTGGGAGCACATCAAATCAACCTTCAGCCAGGCCCTTCCCTGGTTCTCTGCATTGCTGTGGCATGTGGAGCATTTCAGGATGCCTATAGCATCCCAGACGGGGCTAGCGTTTCCTTAAAAAGAATTTTGGCTACTGAGAATGTTAAATAAGTTTGGGGGGAGGAGAAAAAAAATCAGCATAAAACCGGATATCCTGAGGGGGGAAAACCAATATAAAGCCCAAGTCCAGCTAACTGGGGAAAGTGGGTTGTAAAAATTAATGAGAATAATTGTTGTGAATTCTTGCTTTTGAAAGAACCCTCATGAGGGCAGAACCTTAATTATTTCTGTCTATTAGGGTTCATTTCCTGGTCCTAAGCAGCGAGCTCGTACCTAATAAATACAGGCTAGTAACACAATGATTTAAGCTACAGCAAAATGGTACTTAACTGCAGGGGAAGTTAATATTTGGGAATCGACCCGATTGCAAGCACCCATTGTGTAAACAGCGAGGAAATGAAATGTGCACGTGACCTATTTTAACACCTCAATATTCCTGGGGTCTTTTGTCAAGGTTGCAGGGAGAGGGGGGAAGGTGGTTGGCCGAGCTGCTGACAACCCCAGTGAAAACTTTACCAAAACTTTCTTCTCAGCTTAAGCCTCCTTTTGGGGAGCAGAGCTGGGGAGGGAGGGAGCCCAAGGGGGCTTAAATATCTTTTCAGGCTGCCTAAAAATATCAGGGGAAATAAGCACAAAGCCCTGCATTGGGATTGCAGCTGTGCTATGGAAATAAATTGAAGGATCCGAAATCGGGCAGGTATTTCTATGAGCTGTGTAAGCACAGACTCAAATGCATCTGCAGGCAAGTCACACAATCAATGCTGTAACACAACTCACCTATAACATAGCTCTAGCAACCTAAACATGCATAATTTGTATATGTATATGGGGAAGGGGGGGTGCTGGGTGTATAAATACCACGTGTAAAATATGTTGGCACATACAAACCGCGTGTGCTCAGGGAGTTTTGCATGAAAGGATGCGCTACAGGTGATGGGTGGAAGCGAGAGAAAGAAATGGCTGTAAATAAGGGGGTTGATAAATAAAAACTGGGTAGTGCACCGACAAAGAACCTCGGGGATGGATGGGCAGAGCCTCTTGGGGACCCTCTATGCAGACAGACGCAGACCCCCCCCAGACTGCCATCGGTTACGGCAACGGGAGGCGCGCTCCGCTGGTGCAACAACACGAATCTGGTTTGCCAGGCGACGTCTCAGCTGTGAAAGCTGAACCCGGCTTTCTGCCCCGTGGAAAAGGACCCCACTTGCCACTCGAGTGAGCTGAGGGGACGTTACCCCGTCTGCACAGCCGGCATCTGCAGCAGCATCAGCTGCAGCCGCCTCAGCCCCGCTATTATCCTCCATCTGCACTGGGGCAAGCTACAGATTTTATTCCCTTCCCTGGAGGGAGATGCCATTTAAGGGTAGATCATTCCCCTGGTTTATTTTTACGGCTCTGTCTTTCTCGGTTGGGTCTTTCTTCTTGGGGCCGGAGCCACTTTTTACTCGGTCCCCCAACGACTGCGCGCCACAAGATGAGGAATGGCGTGTGTCGGGGCAGGGAGGGGGGGGTGGGTGGGTGGGATGTAAGTGTATGTAAAGTGTGTATAGGGGTGTGTGTGTGTGTGTGTGTAAAACACGCAGCGGTGTCTGCGTGCGTGTGTCTGCCGGGCTGCGAGCGCGTGTGTGCGCGTCTGTAGGGATTCACGCGTTTGTCAGTGCCCGTGTTTTGACAGAGACGGATACGCAGATGTCATTCCTTATCAGCCAGATGTTGTTGATTTACAATCAAATATTCCTGCTCCTCCTAATATGGCAGTTTTCCCAAACTACTGCACTTACATGTTTCTGCTTTGCTTGTGTTTTATTTGCATGATAATGTTTTCATTTGGGTTTGGGTGCGGTTGTTTTTTTTTTCCCCTATAAAACAGTCCTATTTTTCTTCAAAGGAAAGCAGTTAAATTCAGGTCTGTTTTCTCAGAGGGAAATGCCTTTAAAACGAGCAGTGTGTCCTGTTTTATTAACTCCCAGTTCTATTAATATTATATTCTTTCTCCGAATCCATCGAGCAGAAGTTAAACTTGATTTTATAGCATCCATGATGGAGTTATAATTTAAGGCACAATCTGGCGAGGGCTCAATTTGGATTCAGTTTGCTTGTCCGGGTTGTGCCAGCAGCTCCTATTTTAAAGGGCCAGGGAAGTATTTTCTTTTCTCCCTAGTTAATGGTGAAACACTCCTCCTTCTCCAGCCTACCTCTGCTCTGCTCTCTGCCTGTCCCTTACCAGCTGACGGCTGGGGGAAACGCAATCATTTCATACGGGTTTAGGAGCTTCCTACTTACATCTCCAGGAAAGCATCCAGGGTTTATCTGGGGTGTTAAATGCCCTTTCTCCATTTGAAAATAAAAAAAAAAAAAACAAAAACTAACCAAACTAAAAAAACCCAAACAAGTGCATGCTCACACTCTCTCAAGAGCAAAGGAACCATCCGACCTGCCTGGAAGTACCAGTAAAAGCTTGTAGTAGTCGCTTTCTATGCAATTTGGGGAGGAATTTGCTTGTTTTTATTCCAGAGGGAAGTTGGCTTTTCATGGGGCTCTACCCTAGAGAAGGGACAGTTGGTGAAAGGCATCGCTAAATACATCTGCTGAGAACTGCCCTGACCTTGAGCCTTCCTCCATCTCTGATCCTTACTGGGAGGGGAAGCCCTAAAGCCAAGCAGGGGATGGAGATGGGGCAGCAGCCCTTCAGCAGGATCCCCCCAGAGGGGACAGGCAGAGGGGGAGACAGCAAGATCCACACAGCAGCAGCCCCAAAAAACCAAAAAAAACCACCAAAAAAAAAAACCCAAAACAAAACAAACCTTTTTAACACGTATACTTTTTCTACTTTGTTTTGCTTGGGGCAGGCAGGGAGCTGATTTCAGGAGCAGAGCCTCCCTTTCCTTCCAGAGCCTGCTCGCTGCCAAGCCCACAGCCCCCCCACTGCCTTCCCCGGGGCAGGAGCCCTTCCCCAGACAAAGAGGGGGGCAGCCCGGGTTATCAGTGCCCCAGCCACGGAGGGGAGCGCCGGGCTCCTTTCTCCAGATTACAAGGCTTTGACCCATGCAGGGAGGGGGGGGGGTGGAAGAAGATAAAGCCAACTTCCTCACTTGGTCGTCTCCTCTCTCAGCAAACCATCCTGTTGAGCTAATTCTCCCCCCTCCTCTCTCAGCTCACCCTGAACCCCGTCTTTAGGCACTTTGTCTGTGTCACCAGGAATAACAGAGGGGATGGGATGGGTGTGTGGCGAGGGGAAAAGGAAAAGAAAAAGGGGGAAGAGCAGAAGGGGAGAAAAAAGGAAGGGAAAGGGGGCAAAGGAGGGAAAGAAGAAAAAAGGGAGGGAAAGACAGAAAAAGGGAGAGAAAGAAGGAAAAAGGGAGAGAAAGAGGAGAAAGGGAAAAGGAGGAAAGGGGGGGAAGAAGAAGGAGGGAGAGAAGAAAAAGGGGAGAAAAGCGGAAGAAAAGAAAAAGGGGAGGAAAGAGAGGGGAAGGGGAGAAGGGGAGAAATAAGAAGGGAAAAGAAGGAGAGAAAAACAGGGAGTGAGAATGGGAGAAAAATCAGGGGAGAAAGGGGAGGGGAAAAAAAGGGGCGAAATAAAAAGGGAAAAGAAGAAGGGGAGAAAAAGGGGTGAAAGAGGAAAAGCAGGGTAGGAAAAGGGTAAAAGAAGAAGGGGAGAAAAGGAGGGAAAGAATAAGGAAAAAGGAGGAGAGAGAAAAACGAGGAAAGAAGAAGGGAGGAGGGGAAGAGGAGGGGGGAAAAGGTAGGGGGGAAAATGGGTAAAAAAAGAAGGGGAGAAAAAGGAGGGGGAAAGGAGACCGGAGAAGGCGGCGGGAGGGGGGGTGAGGAGAAAGGGAGCCGATGCCCTTGGGAAGACCCGCGGGAGGGGGGAAGGAGCGGGGACACGTTTTGCCGGTGCGAGGGCCGGCCCAGCCCCTCACCTTGTGGTTTTGGTAGGAGGTGACAGCGATGAAGGCGGTCTCCGGGAAGACGTGGGTGCAGAAGGCGGTGTTCTTGGAGCCGAAGCCGTTGTTCTCGTCCGCTTTCACGATGTGGAGCCGGGGCTGGTATTTGTGCATGGAGTTCAGGATGATCTGGGTCAGGAGAGAAGGAGAGGACATCCCGTGGGAATGGAGGGGACACAGCGCGACGCACCCATCCCATCCTATCCCATTCCATCCCCTGCCCGGAAAGGGGGAGAGGAGGAGAGGGGCCCTCAGGTCCTCGCACCCCCTTCCTCAAAACCTTCACCCTCTTCAGGGATCCCCCAGACTTCGGTGCTGGGGTGGGGGGACACGTCAATCAAGAAACCCCCCTACTCTTCCTTCTCCTCCCCCTCCCTCCCCTCAACGAAGGAGCCCATAAGGGCCAGGTGATGCTGTAAAAAGTAAGTCCTTACCCCCTGCTGCCCCCTCCAGCCTTGGGCTGTGCTGCTGTGCCACCCACACCCCCCGAAGAGGTGGGGGTTTGGAGGC
>VZTM01010353.1:109840-122681 GCA_013400555.1 Jacana jacana | reverse complement strand
CCCTCCCCGCCCAGGTGCCGGTCAGCCCCCCCCCAGCTTTTGCCACCTTCCTTCAGCCCAGGTTCCACTCGGGGACGGGAACGGCTGGAAGGGGTTTGTGTGTGTGTGTGTCCTGTCCCCTGCAGGAGCTGAGTCCTTCTCTCGTGTCGTCGTCCATCGTCGTTCCCCCCATCCCTCCACCCCCCGCCCCGACTTTCCTCCAAGGGTTTTTTTTTTGGGGTGGGAATGCCCAGGTTTGGGTTAGGCCGCGTGGGCAGGAGCAGAAATCCTTGCCCCTTCCCGTTATCCCCGCTCGGGGCAGCCGGGGAAGGTCTCCTCCTCCGGGAAAGGGACCGGAGGTGACAGCAGGGGACAAGGAATCGAAATAACCCGTTTCCTACACCCCCCACCCCAAAAAAAAACCCCAAATCCCCAAAACCCCAGGGAAAGCGAAGGGCGGCCGCAGGAGGCACCCGGACTCGGACCCGCATCTTCCACGCGTGTTTTGGGTGGGAATATGCCCTCCCCATCGGGATTCCTCCCGGCTACTGGGCACGGCTGGTAGTGGGGGCGTTGGAGGGTGGGGGGATAAGTCACCATCGTCCCTCGGCTGCAGATCAGAGCCGTGAAGGGCACACGGCGGGGAGGCGGGCAGTCGCCCCTGGGGCTATATTTGGAAAAGAATTTGGAAACCCTTCCAGCAAATCTGGGCGAAAGGTACCGACCCGGTGGGAGAGGCTGTCCCGGGGGCTGCCCCTTGCCTTGAGCAATCCACCCCCCCATCACCACCCCTCAGCCGGGTGGCAGCATCTTGCTCCCCACCCGCACCGTGTTTATTCCTCCAAAGAGAAGAGAGAAACTCCGGTGGCCAAACTTTTCCCCCTGCCCAAACCCCGCAGAGACAAAACGCTTCATCCCGCTCTGTCCCCACGCACGGCAGCCAAGGCTGAGCAAACGCCCTCGTCCCTCCCGGGTTAAGACTTCAGAAAGAGCATCTAACTTGTGCCAGCCACGTTTGCTTGCTTTGCCTTATAAAAAACTTAAAATAAGAATAAAATAACGAGAGAGGGAGGGGACCCTACTGTGGACCTCGACTTTTGGGGGGAAAGAGGGATGAAGAAGAGGTGGTGCCTCTCTGCGCTGCCCTGCCTGACAAAAAAAAAAGCCTTCTTGGTGTATTTGAACCAAAACCCTAGTTTTCTCCGTATTTTTCTCTCCACCCACCCACAAAAAAAAAATAAAATAATAAGAATAAAAAAAATTCCCCACCAAAAAAACCACCGCCACCAAACCAAATACCCCACAAGCTAAATAGCATGGATTTGGTTGGATTTGGGTTGCCTAATGGGATTCCTCCCCCCCCCGCCAACACACACACGCGCCGGGCTCTGCGCTCTATCTCCTCATTTTCCTACAGCCCGAAGAGACTGGAAACCACAGAGAAAATAATCAAAGTGCAGCATGTTTTCCCACAGTAGGAATGCATGTTAGCACTCTCTCCACGGCTTGATCCGCTGTTTGGGGGGGGGTATCCAGGCGGAGATGGTTTCAGGGAGGCTCCTGCACACATGCAGAAGGCCTTTGGGTGTCCAGAAAACACTCTGGACCTAGGGAGGTGGGATGGTCACGGAGGCGGGATGCCCACGGAGGCGGGATGCCCACGGAGGCGGGATGCCCGTGGATGTGGGATACCCACAGAGGTGGGATGCCCACGGAGGTGGGATACCCAAGGAGGCAGGATGCTCACAGAGGCGGGATGCTCACGGAGGTGGCATGCCCATGGAAGCGGGATATCCACGGAGATGGGATGCCCACGAAGGTGGGATACCCATGGCCTCGGGGTGGCAGCTACAGGTGAGGAGAGCTGCGTGGATCCGTGGATCCGAATATTTCAAGAGATTATCCGTGCACAAACAGGCACAGAGCCAACTTCTACCCACTGGCGCCAGCGTATTTGCCTGGGATGATGCTGGCAGACCCGTGGGCACAGCACCCACCCGTGCCCGTGGGTGCTCCTCCTGCGCTCGGCCCATCGGCGTTGCCCTAATAACTCATCTGCTTCTCTGCCGAACACCCCCCCCTCGGCACGATACCCTAAAAAAGGGTGGAAAATAAAAAGGGAAAAGCAAGATCTTGGGGAAGGAGCGGAGCCTTACGGGTGCGGGGCTCCCCGCCACGGGCAGGCTGCGACCCGGGGAACGGGTGAGCTCCGGGGGGAAGAGGGGAGAGGGCTCGTCCTCCAGCAGAAACAGGTTTTCCAACCCCTCCCTCGCTGTCAAGCACATGCGTAACTCCTCCTCTGTCTGCGGAGCGGCTCCGCTTCGGCCCCCCCACCGCCCGGCTCCCGCAGCTGGGCGGCGTAGGTAGCTCCAGATAAGTGAAAGTGGTATTTTTATAGGCTGATAAAAGAGACTTATCTCGGCTTTCCCGAATCTGACAAAGATTCCCCTAATTGGTTATTTGCCCACAGCAGCCTCCCCAGCCCGGGGCCCGGCAGACGCTATTTTCAGCCTCCAACGGGGGTGTCGCGCCCCCGGGACCCTGTTGGGCTCCTGCTCCCCGGGTTGTTCCCTTCCTAAATCCTCCAAGGTGGCTTCTCCTCACCCCCACACCCACCCGCAGAGGTTGAAGGTGGGACAGCCCTGCATTCCTGGCCAAGGGTAGAGCTGAGCTGCCACTGGGGACCCCCTCAAACCCCGGGGGGACCTTCTGGGGCATCAAACCTCAGGGCTGAGTCTCTCAGCCCTGTCTTCTCCACAGGAATCACTCCCTCAGGATTGCCCACAGAGGAGGGTTTGTCCCTGCAGGCCGGTTCCACTAACCACCCTCCACATCTTGCCGCCCATTTTTGCAACAAAACTGTGTTTTATCAACTAGAAAAAAAAAAACAAAACAACCAAAAAACCTCCCAATAATGCACCTTCAAGCAGGGCAAAAGCTCTCTCCTTCCGATGGGCAATGTGTGGAGATGTGAGGATTTGCACCAACCCCTGCCTTCTCTGACCCACCAAGTGCTGAGATTAAATAGAAATTGAAGCCCTGGGATGAAATACAAAAAAGCAAACCGTGTTTCACCCCCTTTTTCCATCTGGCTCCCCCAGGGATCCTGGATCCCCCCGAAACACGCTATGACCAGCTTGCTGCCAGCCCCAGCTCCGCTCCATGCATCAGCTGAGATTTATTTTTCCTCCCCCCTCCAATACATTTTATTCACCAGGCTACCAAAAATAAAATAAAAAATAAAAGAAAACCACCAAACCACGGAGGAAACGTGTTTCTGAACACCCAGACCTCGCATCCCAAGCCTTGAAGCGAGGCGGGAAGTTGCCCACTAAACTTATTTCTCATTTTCCTTTCATTCTTTTTTTTTTTTCTCCTCAGGAAGGGGGAAGGGGCTGGGGGATTAACAGCCCATCTGACCTACCAGCGGTCTACGCACATGAATCAAACACAATCAAAGGCCCCAGTGTCAGCATTAGCTTGACCCCTACGACTGGCTCGGGGCTCGGTGCGCAGGCGAGGCCTGTTCTGGCCAGAGCAGCATGAACCTTCCCCCGGGGTTATTAATGCCTGCCAAGGGCTCTGCCAGGCCCGTAGGGTTGGGGTTACAAGCCAACCTCAGCCACCCTGGGGCGTGGGGCCCACGGGGATGGACCAGGCTCTGCCCTGTTCTGGCAACACCAGTGGGATGGTCCTGCTCGGTTGAGTCAAAACAGGTCTCCCCGTGTTAAACCATCCATGTAAAGTCATGGAGAGAAGGAAGGAGGGTGGGATTTTTTTGTGGGTGTGCGTTGTTTAGGTTTGGTTGGTTGTTTTTATTTCCCTTTTCCCTTGTGTTCATGCCTTTTGCCTTCCCATGACTTTTTTTCGGTATGGTTTCCCTAGAGTGGTTTCGGAAGGAGAAGCAGCTGCTCACGTCCCATTGGCGCCTCTGCAGCCAGGGACATGGGGCAAAGCCAAATTCCACAGGGAGAGGCAAAGTCCTAGCCCTCCCAGCTGGTGATTTGGGACCCACATACCAGTGAATGTGCTCCAGCCCTGGCTTTGAGGCTCAGCAGGGACTGAAGCACGGAGGAGAGGGGCTTAATTAAAACCCAGACAAACTCTCCATTCTTTGTTCATGGATCTTCAGAAACAGGAGCAGCACTCCAGCATAATGCATATTTTTCCCCTCTCAAAGAGGAATGAAGAGGACTCACATCAGTGAGTTCTCAAATCAAATCCCAAGCAGGAGAGTGGTTTGTCTGCAGGAGCGGATTCTGATACCAGCATTTCAGAAAATGTCCTGTGATCTCTTCTCTTCACACTCAAAAAAGGGGGACACAAACCAACAAGTGATCATTGGGAAGAAGAACTGTTACACCATCCTGTCAAAATCTCAAGCTCACTCTCCACTTCAATGTCATTTTTAATGGAAATAGTGCAACCTCCTCTTCTCCCTGCCTGGTCCACCCTGGGCTATTTTTATTTCTTTCATGCACGCTTTAACTTTAACGCTGGCTTTTGCTTTTAACCTGCTTCTTCCAAATATATATATATATATATTTATATAAATCCTTCTATTAAAAAAGTAGATGCCAACAGTCTCTCAGCAACACTTGGCTCTTCAGCTTCAACAGGTTAACTCTCATTAAATCTTGATTTACTTTTTGCAACAACAGGATGAGCAAAGGCTCCTGTAGAAAACACTGGTGGGAGCTGGGCATGGCTCTGCTGGTTGGGAGGGCCGGCACACAGCTGTGAGCACGGACTGTGTTCTCCTTGTCTCTCACCAGGGGTGAGGAGGGAGCCTGCAGCAAGGCTCCTGTCAATCCCAAGCTGCCAGAAAGCTCAGCCTGCTCAGAAACCAGCCTGAGCTTCCCAAGAGAGAATTCCAAGGGAGGCTGTCTCTGATGGTTGGACTCAATGATCCCTAGGGTCTTTTCCAACCAAAATGATTCTATGGTTCTATGATTCTATGGATGTCCACCATGTCCAGAAGTTTCAGGGCCAAGAAGAAGTGTGAAGTTGTCTTAGATCATCTCTGCTGGTAGGCCAGGCACGATGGAAAGAGCTCACAGAACTCCCTCTGCCAAAGGCTTTTCTGCCATCAGATTTCAGAGGAACAGCATGTTGCCAGGTTCCAAACAGCAGCCCAGGCTGCCCATGAGCCACCCTCCTGCAGCTAGCTAGGCTCCTTGGCACAGCCAGAAAGGTCAAGGGGATGTCCACCATGTCCGGGATGCACCCACCGCACGCACTGCACTCATAGGGCTAAGACCTCACCCTAAGGCAGTCCCTGGTTGAGATCCTCCCTGCCCCAACTTCTCCTCCTTACAGAGCTGGAAATATCAGTTCCTTGACACCACACAATCACAGGACAAGATCAAGAGAGTCCACTTCAGTGTCAGTGGGATGAAAATACCTACATTTCTAACTGCTTTTTGAAACCCTGGGAGTAAGCTGTTGCTCATCCCCTTCGGGAGCTTCTGAACCGGTTCGGTGGTGTCTGTGCAGTCCCTAGTGCATAAATGTCCTTATTGCACCATGTGGTCTCCAGGCCAGTAGCATGTTCCACACTCGTAGATGGTCCCAGAGCAGTACCCAGGTCCTGTCAGCCCTGATTGCCCCAACGTGGCAACAGCAACATCTTTGGGTCTCACACACTGGGCAGGAGCATGAAAAGTCCAAGACCAGAAGCTCTGTGGCCATTTTGGGCCTTGTTTTTAACAACTATGACCCCAGCTGTGAACTGGTAGAGTAGTTGGATGTCTTTCACACGATGGCGTGACTTAGTCTTGCCTAGGAACAAGTTCTCTGAGATCCTGTGGTGGGCTCATCCGCTGTGGAAACCAGGGCCTTCAGAATCACGCAGCTTCGCAAAGGGATGTAAGAGACCAAGCAAGCATCTATTTTATTCCCTCCCAGCCCCTCTCTTGATTCCATCCAGAGCATAGAGCTGGCTACATTAGTAAGGCTGGAAACTCGGCAGCCCTCTAATTTGGGCAGGTCTTACTGGCAAGCGCTCTCAAATCCATCTGCTTCTTACAGACCCAGTTAAACTGCAGCCTTCACACAGCGCTCCCTGCAACTGCCACCGGAGCCGAGAACAGAAAGTCAAGTCAAAGGGAACAGAGGTGGAAAAGAGAGAAACTGGGCTGGGACCGCAGGAAACAGAAGCAATTCTGCCATGAGAACAAGCCCTTCAGTATCCATTAGCTGGATTTAAGTGGTACTTAGGGCTTTTACAAGCCCTGTGCATCAGAGAGGATTTCATCGGAGGCAGAGAGTAGCTGCATTATGCTAAATCACCCACGATGGATGTACCAACCCTGAGCAAGGTTCCTCAGGCCAGGACCTTGAGTAAACCCTCCAAAAGGCTTTTTCTTGCTTTCAAAAGACAGAGATTGATTAGAAGCCATAAATCTAATATACCACAGCTGTCTGGGGACTCCGGCAAGGAAAAAATAAAGCAGCTCCAGCAAGGAAAAGCCTCTTTCCCCAAGAAACCCAGAGTATCTTCAGAGGGTCCTCCATCTAGTACCAGTCAGGTTGTGGTGGGATGGAGGTACCTCGCTCATTGCAGCATTTCTCCCAAAAAACCCGATAGCTTTTCCACTTCTACTTCTATGGGAAGTCCTCAGCACACATTTGGCGCGGTTTACAGGATGATGATGACAATGTGTTTCTCCTAAATAAAATACATTTTTAAAGAGTACATGTGCAATTACTTTGGGTTTTGGCCTGTATTCAGGAAAGAATTTCCCCTCGGGTCGGATTTGGCAGGGACTGGTAAGGTTTTCTTGCTTTCCTCTGTAGGGTGGGCCATGGTCCACTTCCTAAGATCATCTGGACATTTTCACCTAACAATTTCCCTGCTACTGCCGGGACCCGGGACATTGGCAATGCCCTTGATCTCTCCTGCATGTTGGAGTTTTTGTGGCTTTTGGTCTTTTGTACTAACGGTCTTAAATTTGTTATAGGGTGTCGGGAAGTGTTTTATGGCCTGCAGCGTATGCGGTGGATGTTCTGGGGGAACCCCTCTGGATTAAGCGGCTATTACACAGTCACCTGTAATTGCGAGCGCCTGCGCTGGATGAGATGAGGCAGGTGGTCCCTTCTCATGTGCTGTCACCCCTCCCTTATCTTCCAGTAGCAGGGCTCCAACATCCAGCTACCCAGCGCTCACACACGCAGCGCAGTCACGTGTGACACCTCCCCGTTCTCTCATTCGAAGTGCGGTGCTTTATAAACTGAGGTGACGGGGGATATTAGGATAATAAAACAAGGTGGAAATGCTGGGACTGGGAAATTATGAAACCTGGGCTCTGCTCCCGTCTTGCTACTGAACGTGGGACCCTTCACTCCCTCACACTCCCTCAATTCAGCTTTTAGAACACCCTCATTACCCCAGGCTCCTTCTGAAGTCAAAAGAAAAGAGCTGTGTCTGGTCCTAAGACACCTCCCTGCAACAGTAGGGTTGAGTTATCCCTACATTTACACTGATAACGAAGAGAACCTAAGTAACCAGATTGTAGAGTAGGGCTGATGGTTGGACTTGATGATCCCAAGGGTCTCTTCCAACCAAAATGATTCTATGATTAAACTGAGTACCTACTTTTTGCATCTCTTAGTCCTGACTAAGATGCGAGATGAGCTCAGCGCCACGAATCTGAGCTTGGATGTGTCTCCAGCTCTCCTACTCCTACAAACAGATCCATCCACATTAAGTGCAAGACCTTTGAAACCAAACAGGGCATGAAGTGGTACAGCATGAGGCCTCCCACTCTGACACAGGGTACCGGTTTGGGTGTACATTTCATCCCTGGTTGCGTTATTAAGGTCTCCACACAGACAGAGTAGGAGAGGTGCTGCTGTCTCCTGGCCATTTCCAAGAGGGGAAGGTAACAGAAATGAGAGACATCTCATGCAGCAACACAGTCCTAAATTGCTAAATTTCAGCCTGGGCAAAAAAAGATGCCCATACTTTATGGATGAGACATCATATCTGGGTGCTTCTGCTCCGCCTGCCTCATCGGCCTCTCACAGACAGCAGTGATTCTGTTTAAAGCACGTCATGCTACTTTAGACCCTTTTAGACTTCCCCACCCAGAGGGGACACAGACAACTCCAAGATCACCTCCAGAAACACAAAATACTCAATAGACAGCGTTGTTGGTACTAAGCCACAGGGCTTGCTTGACATCAAGAGCGTCTGTGTGCTCCACTCACAGAATCATAGTATCGTTTAGGTTGGAAGATACCCTTGGGATCGTCCAGTCCAACCATCTGCCCCACTCTACAAAGTTCTCCCCTACACCAGATCCCCCAACACCACATCTAATCAACCCTGAAACACATTCAGGGATGGCAACTCCACCCCCTCCCTGGGCAGCCCATTCCAGGGTCTGACAACTCTTTCTGGGAAGAATTCTTTCCTGATGTCCAGCCTAACCCTACCCTGCTGCAGCTTGAACCCATTCCCTCTCATTCTATCACTGATTACCTGTAAGACCAGCACCAACCTCTCTACAATGTCCTTTCAAGCAGTTATAGAGAGTGATGAGGTCTCCCCTCAGCCTCCTCTTCCTCAAACTAAAGTGTCCCAGCTCCATGTCCTGAGCTCTGCTTCTACCAAGACACTCCGCACAGCCAGGAAATCTGCTCCAAGACTGGCAACAGATCCAATGTGCAGCCAGACATATCTCCTCCTAAATCCTCCAAAGAGAAAAACAAACCAGCATACAAATGCCAAAACATTAACTACTCCCCAGATTACTCAGACTACTGCTAATTAGTATAAATTTACAGCAGCTGCACTACTGGATGCGGGCTCAGACTTTAAACTCTGGAAATTACTAGAGAGTATAATTTTCTACAGTTCTGAACTTACAGAAATCTCCAGGAATGCTGCAGTATACTAACTAACTTCATCAGCATTTCTAAGCCTCCTTTATTCTGCTTATACTGGGGCGACCATGAAGCTCACAGGCATGAAATCCACAAATGCCTTCCCCTCCCAAAGAGTCCTATAGACGGCGAGTTCAGCGATGTGTGTCCGGAGAACCACACAGGAGAGGGTGTGGAGCTCTCTAGCCCGCTCTCTTACACCTCACCTCGTCCATCAGCTCTTACTGATCAATGCCGAGAGCTTTGGAGGTCTTCATCGTGTTTGGATTTCGTTTCTCAGTTTCCTGGTGGAGCAACCCAGCAGTGATTTTCAGCCTGCATTGAGAAGGCTTGGTGTTGGCAGAACATAATGCAATGCAGTTGGTTTGGGGTAGGTTTGGGTTTTGGGGTTTGGTTTGTTTGGTCTTTTTCTGGCAGGACAAGCTCTAGATCTGTTTGCCACTGTTTTTTAGAAAGGTGGTTTAGGGAAGGGGGGGTAATACAAGCCTTGGGTACCCGCCTGAGTCTGCAGCACCCATTGGGCTCTGCTATCATCCACCTGCCTTAGCATCTACGTGTCCCAGCAAGACCACAGGGCTTCTGTGGGAAGTAAAACACAGCCATCAATCTAATACAGTGTCAACTAGCAGATTATTTTGTTGCACTGAGTCACCGGCCACCACAATCTTGCTGACCTTCCTCCCTGAGCAACTCTCACACGCTTAGATCCCGCTTCCCGCTCCAGAACGGGCCATAAAGATCCTAAACAGCTTATGTGCGCTTAAAGAATTGATACCACAGCACCAGCAGGTAGGCAGACAGGTAGACAGACAGACAGACACGATGATAAGCCATACATCTGGCATGTAAGTATCATGGCAGTGGAATTACCATTCCCCAGCCAAGTTTCACGCTTTGGGGAGTTGTTTTGACGTGCTGTCAATGCCGCACCAGAATAACCTGATTTATTTCCCTCCTTCTCTTTGAAAAGGTCTATTTGGTGCCATTTATTTTGCACTCACTTACTCGCCATCCTATCAGGAGGCGGGAGGTCAGCCAGGTCACTCCTAAGAGAGTATCACGTTCTGTACAGAATGGAGAAAACGCTCCCCGTTAGTGGGAAGGGAAGAATTCGTGCTGGGGCCTCCTTTCAGGCTCTGCTCTCCCACAGTGGGCTCGTATCCCTCTTCCCTTCCCACATCCTCGCTCTTCCTTTCAAATGGAAAAGCCAGTACCTCTTCTGCTGCTATCCCACCAGCAGCAATCCCTCTCCCTGAGGAGCTCACTTCAGTTTTGCTTCATTTGCGCCTCTGCCAAGCCCTGGCTGGGAATTCTCAGGACTCCCATCTCAATCCATCCTCACGCAATACAATCCTTAAGTCTTTTCTGTCTTTGTGTATAAAAATAGATGCCGGGTCCCAAGTGGTGGCAAGAGGAACTGAAGGCACCAGAGCAGACAGGAGGGAGAGGCACGGCTCACCTCAACAGGCATCGTTGCAATGGACTAAGGGACTTTTAAGCATAAAGTATTCGGTGAATACCCATATTGGTGTATACACACTCAAAACCACAGCACTCGTGCCTGGCACCCACTTCACATGTCAGCTCCCGTGCTGGTTTTGTTCTGAGATGGGAAACCTCACATCTCTTCAAGCCTACCTCAGTCACCAAGAGATCATTGTCCCTGTCTGGCAGGAGCTGCCCAGGCAGGGACAACTGCCTCTGTCCCACCAAGGCAAAAAACCTGTTGTGACAACAGGTCTCCTGCTGAGATGCTTAGAACAAACCACGGCAGCAAAAGTGGACTTGGGGATCAAAATGCAGTGACTTCACAGGCAGACAGCACAAGAGGGAAACCATGACTGAGTTACGTGACCTTCTTCTTCTGGAACGTGACACGGATGGGCAAGGCTGGCACAGGAGCAGAAGGAGAGTCACAGCCTGATGGATCCAGCCATAGCAGAAGGAGCAGCCCAGGGAAGCAGCAAACACAGGCAACTGTCTGAGCCACTTGACTTCAGTGGCAGAAGCTCAGACCTGCTGGGGAGCAAGGCAGGATCTCCATCCCGCTGAATAACGCCTGTTTTATCACTGCCTGCTGCACCCAACCAGACTTTTGCACTCTCTCCTCGACATTTACATCAGTCAGGAGTATTGCCTACATGCCCCTACGAGCACGGCCAAAGCTCCAGCAGGACAATTTTAACCAGAGGCTCTTCATCTGGCACCTTTGCTTTGTTTAGTTCATGAGTTGGGGAACATCTAAGCTCGGTACCAGGGGGTGACTGGCCTGGGCATTAGATCATGGAATAACACGAGCTGTGTGTGCAGCTGAGAGCCAACATTTGACACCTGCCTTCTTCCATCTCCACAGCTCAGTACTTCTGCAGCTCCAGCCTACAGGGCTTCCATTCAGTTAATCACCCTCACACTTGATAGCTACTGCCTGGCCAGCTGTCCTGATGTTTCCAAACACATGAACCCTCTTCCCCTGGTTCCCTACGCAGAGGAATGAGCCCTGCACTCCCCACATCGTGCACGTGTCTCGGAAATCAGCTGAGGGCTGGAAGAATTACATATGGTTGAGATAAGCAGGGAAGGGCGAAGTATAGACATCTATGCAAAGGTCTTCTTCCCCTCCAACCCCTGCCCTGGGCTCAGTCAGTGGCAGAAGAGAGGACACGGCCTTGCTGTCTCCAAAAATATTAATGAAAATCATTAAACAACCCCCCCCCAACAGTCAAAAATGGGAAAGCAAATACTGTTGGGAATAACAACATCACCCCAGAAAGTATCAAAGAACCCGGGGTCTTGGTCTAAGGTAACATAGAAACAGCCAGAGGAGAAGAGGGAGACATTTCTCGCGTGCAGGCTGCGGGATTCCCTCTGGAAGCGCAGGCGGGTTCGCTTCACTTCCTTTTCAGCTTTCACTGAAATATCAAACAAGCAGAAAGGCCTCCCATTTGTGCTGAGAATACAGCTATTGAGTGCACAAGCTCTCTCCACATCGCATTGAAGGCCCATTTCCATTCAGCAACCAGCCTCTTTCGACTCCCATTCCTGTTTCGAAAACGAGAGGAATCTGAACTGAGGAGCTAGCTTTGACAATCCTTTATTTGCAAATCTCGTTGCCTTTCAAAGGCATTTTAGCTAGAAAACCTCACCAAATGAGAAAACAAAGCTCTTGCCGATTCCTGCATCTGCCTAGAGCAAGGACTTCCCCAGAGGAGGAACCGAGCTCATCGAGGAGGCTCTCTCCTCCTGTTCCCTGCTGACGTGCCCTCTTTTCCCTTTCCCACTAATTCACTCTGAGCTCTTCCACATCCTTTTTATTTAAAATCCAGCTGCTCTTCCAGCCTCCGCTACCCAGACCTGTCTCCTCTTCTACTCACAGAGGGCTTCTCCCAGAGCTGCAGAAGCACCATTTCCTATTCCGTGTATTCTTCCTAAATTAACACAGGAGCTAGAAACTAGGGGGGCCAGGGGGGGGAAGAGAATAGTGGATGAGGATGAGCTTATAGATGAACTTTCAGACCATAAATTGAGAGTCAAGACCAACAACCAATGCTGCAAAACCAAGAAAGGCTGAGGGAGAGGTGGGCAGCCTTTCCCACCTGTCCATGGACCAAGGGGCAGGAGAGGATGATGGCCACATTATGGTGAACAGACTGGTCAAAATCCCCAAACTGGGCTCTTGGAGATGAGAGTTGAATAAATACTGCAGTGCCCTTCTTAATTACTCTTTTCATTACCATCTTTTAGTTACCTCAAGCGGAGTGTGTGAAGGGATTAGTAAGTAATGTTCTCTTTTGTTAACTTTTCTGTCTGCTTTTGGCTGCTCTGCCAAGATCTGACGCCCTCCAAAACCAACAGAAAATACGTGAAACAACAAAGACTTCACCAGCTCCACAAGGTGTTGAAACAAGAGCGGTGCAAAAAGGCTCAGTTGCCTTAGTTTGACGGAGTGGAGAGGAGAGGAGAGGAGAGGAGAGGA
>VZTM01010353.1:81168-96746 GCA_013400555.1 Jacana jacana | reverse complement strand
GGTGTGGGTGAGGAGAGAAGGATCCAGATCCAGTTTATAAACATCCATCTCCAGTAATGAGTCCTCTAGGAAGAAATGAAAAATAGCCCAGGCCTGGTAAAGTCAATTAAGTTGCTTTTAAATAAGAGGTTACCCAGAGAGGCCAAGAGTTAACATGTAAAGGCCTATTGCCAGTGCTGTAAAAAATAAAAGGAGGCTTGAATATTTGAAGACATTTGGTTGCTATTATAAACAAGTGGATCTAATAGTGTGGGTACATTCATAGACTAACTGTAGAAGTTGGGCATCTTATAAGGACGCCCTGAAAGGAAAAAAACTGCAAGGTTCCCTGGCTAAATAATTCCAAATGGGTCATTATAAAACCACTGATACAACACGTGTGGTTGGGACACAGCGGCATTTATAAGAAAAGCTTTTCAAACCAACCAATAATGAGCAGCTAACAACAAGAGCACAAGCCAAAGGTGTATGTAATCCGCAGAGAACACATGGCAAAGCTTTACGGTGCAAATTCTTATAATGACCTGGAGAGCAGATGGCCCTGACACCAGTTCAAGCCGCTTGGAAAAATCAGTGAAGGTTTATCACGTTCCTGAGGTTCGGAATTGAGAAAGTGAGCTTAGTTACGGCACCTTCCAGGGAGGAAAGGGCTGTATTTCAAGAGGCAAGTAAAGAAAAGAAAGTCAAGACAAAGGGAGGACAAAGATACTCCTCTTCTGGAAAGGCTGAACTTGTCTCCTCAGAGCAAAGACTCGTTTTCATTTGGGTTTGAAGGAGATTACAGGGGGTTGCCAACATAATCTGGGCACACACCTGTAATTCTTGCAATGACAAGTAACTCAGAGGCGGAAGAGGAACCAAAGTCACCCTTTCGCAGAGGTCTGTGCCCAGGCAGGGAGACCTTCCAAAGATACCATAGGCTGTCATGGAATCATAGAATAGAATAGTTTGTATTGGAAGGAACCTTAAAAGACCATCTAGTCCAACCTTTCTGCCATGAGCAGGGACATCTTCAAGTAGATCAGGTTGTTCAGAGCCCCATCCAACCTGGCCTTGGATGTTTCCAGGGATGGGGCATGTATCACTTCTCTGGGCAACCTGGGACAGGGTCTCACTACCCTCACAGCAAAGAATTTCTTCCTGGGATCCCATCTAAATTTCCCCTTTTTCAGTGTAAAATCATTACCCCTCATCCTATGGCTCCCCTCCCTGATCAAGAGTCCCTCCCCAGCTTTTCTGGAGCCCCTTCAGGTACTGAAAGGCCATTATAAAGTTTCCTGGAGCCTTCTCTTCTCCAGGATGAACACCCCAACTCTCTCAGCCTGTCCTCACAGCAGAGGAGCTCTAGCTCTCTGATTATTTTCATGGCATCCTCTGGACCTGCTCTACCAGTATCAACTCTTCCCATTGGAAGAAATGGCAATGCTGCCCTCTGCTCCAACTCTGGAAGGACTGATCTACTCCCACAGCACCCCAGTGCCTCTCTGTGAGATGTAACACATCCATCCATACCAATGGAGCTGTGTCCACAAGATTTGTTAGTTTTTTAAGGGAAAACAGTCACTGTTTGACTGGCACAACTGACAAAGCCACAGCATCCCTTCCCAACAGCAGATTCAAGACATCTGGCAGCAGTTTTGACCACCACAGACCACACCTGCCACAGCCTGATGAGCACCTCAAAGTTGGCCACTGACCTGACCTATTCATCCCCCTGGACCACATAGTTACATATCTGAGCATCTCCTCATCCTTCACATGCTCATATTTGTACCACAGAATGGTCAGGGTTGGAAGGGACCTTCAGAGATCATCTAATTCAAGCCCCCTGCCAAAGGAGATTCACCCAGAGCAGGATGCACAGGAACTCGTACCCAGGCAGGTTTTGAATGGCCAACTCATTGCATCTCCTCACATCAGCAGAACGAGCAGCACGAGCTCCAAGAAGACATCCCATACCTGGCTTTTGTCCTGCAGATTCTTTGAGTGAAAGAAAAGCTGGGTGGGATGAGGGAGAAACCGGTTCAATCAATGAGGAAGACCTATCCAGCCTAACAGTGCCTGCTCCTGTGGAGAAGGAGGAAAGGCATCGCTGCATCTCCACCAACTTCAGCTGAGCAGGATGGAGACAAAAAGATATATTCATTCATCCAGAGAGACTGCAGATGGGAAAATGAGGTCCAAGGAGACAAGAGGGTTCATGTTTTGTGATCTCAAGAGGCAGACAAACCTCCAATGGAAACGTTTTCAGAAGCATCAGTATAAACTTGAGTCAAGCGTTAAGCTACTCCTGACTGCCCACCCCACAGCAGCAGATCACCTCTGCCCGCATTAGACCCAGAGGTGAGTCTGCCCCAGGCGAGGTGAAAATGTGAATTCCCAGGGGCCACAGTATCCCTGCGCAGGATGCGCCTCTTTGGCACAGAAAAGGGGAACCTGGGATCGAGATACCCATTTTGAAATTAAAATCTGACGAAAACAGATTGCTTGCCCAGCGGCCAACAAGTTGCTGACTTCCAGCACTGGTTTCCTGCGCGCTGGGTAAGCAGCAGGATGGTGGGACCACGTGCCCCTGCCTTTCCTCCTGCCTGCCGGCCTCCTTCACACCCGCCTGTCAGCTGCAAGGCAACGCCAGATCGGCAAACACAAGGTCAAGCGAATTAACGTCACCAGAAAGGAAACGGGGTCAGAGCTAAGCAGCGTTCCCCTGCATCGACCGCAGGCTGAGAGCACGGATGGGGGACAATGAACTCAGCAGCTTGAGGAGGAGACTACATCTTCAGCCCCCTTTTTTTCTTCAGAGGGAGGGGGAAGGAAAGGGTAGGCACCAGAAATCGTTCCTACCTCACAACACCCTACCTCACAACACCCACCCACCCAAAGGACCATGCAGAGACACAGCCCCACCATACCTGTCCCCAGGCAGAGCCCCAGTGATCGTAGTCTGGGTTGGAAGGGACCTTCAAGATCATCGAGTTACAACCCCCTGCTGTAGGTGGGGACACCTCTCACCAGGCCAGGTTGCTCCAAGCCCCATCCAGCCTGGCCTTGATCAGACAGAGAAGGCTGCTCCCACCCCAGCTGTGGGAGGCAGGAGTGGAAATCTGCCTCTGTTTGTTTAAGCCACCAGTAAATTAGTGCTGCAAATCTGCCAGGCTGACCCTGTGGTTTCAGTAAGATTTTTTCTGGCTTTCTGGTCTGGGGTATTTTACATGCAGGTTTCCTTTCTAGCCCTTGATAAACATTTCTGACCAACTACTCCAGAGGAACAGGGTGGGGGGAACATTCCCAAATCCCAGCGCGAAAACCCCAGCACTCCCCCCTATCCTTCATGTAACCACTGCTCTTGTCACAAGAGTCCTACACATGGCTCCCAACATGGGGACTACCTCTCCCCTCCCACAGTACCCGTGTGCCACGGGGGTGCAAGAATGGTCAGGGTGGGGGTCTGCAAGTGCGTACCACACCATGGAAGCCATAAGATTATTTATTAACTGGTGCCAGTGCTATCAAAGAGGAGAGCAACCTGGCCACACCAGGGAAAAATGGAGAGGCTGGGTCCATGGGTGAAGAAGAGTCAGGTCTGGGGAGATACCAACAAACGGTGCCCAAAAGACCCCTAAAATCTACATCCAGAGATTGTGCAGAGCCTCACTCAAGACCACTGGAGACCCCACACTATCTCCTTGGGTCAGCAGGCACAGAGGTGACCAGACATAGCTTGGGCAGCACTCCTCATCCTTGCCAGACATGAGCAGAGCAGACACTTGCGACTCTTCCAAAACTGTGGCGATGGGCTCCACCATGGAGCAAATTCACGGAATAAGGAACTAGATAAAGCCTTCTTGGGTCTATTTTGTGGGTGTAAAGCCCTCTTTTTTAGGGATATGCTTAGAGGCACAGCATACAGGGCTACAGGTCATTCCCATGGACTCCAGCTTGGTGCTCTGTAGAACAAGACCCCAGTGGCTGTCCTGTTTCCTTAAGGACAGGAGATGGTCTCTGCCTGCATGTACCCACCTCTGTTAGTTCATTTGTCTCTCTTGCCTCCATTCAGTTGTTGAGTGTTTGTTCCCATTGCCACCCTACTTGTCAGCCCATTGTCACTCTTACAGAAACAAAGCCCCTGTGTAACGTGGAAGGGGGGAAAGTCAGTGGCATTTAGCCAGCCACACTATTGGACACCAGAGAATCAAGGAGAGAGCATCCTTACAAAGTTAGAGCCTCATCAGTAAAGCTACACACATAGAAAGAGGTTCACTGGAGTAGACACCAGAAAACCCCTCTCTGCAAGAATGTTTGCCAACCCAGTTCCTCCAGTTTCACTGCCCATTTGCCCTTTCCAAGCCTGCTTTTCAGATCTCCCTCTGCAGAGGAGGTCACCAGGGAGAGGGGGCTTACACTATAGAAGGGCTGATCCACCATTGCTCGTGCTGACACAGTGTGGAGGAACCAAGTTGGTGAGGAACCACAAGCTGAGCTGCTCTCCGAGGGCATGGGGTGACATCTCATGCAGCATGAGTGCAATGGTTGGGACAGTCACAGTGGTGCTGCGAGCTGAGGTCTCACTGGTGGGGCAAAGAGCCATTCTTGGACTAATGAGCAAAGGATGGGGAGAAACAGACAGCATCAGGCACAACACAGAAGGCTGGCTCTAGGGACATGCAATTTAGCAGGTGCCTTGGCAGGAGACTGCCACGCAATCGGAGAGCTGTCATCTGTGCCAGAGCCCTGGGCAGCCAGGCTGGCTGCTACTGCAGAGGGCAAAGACCTGCCATGTCATGCTGAAAATCTCCACACACACCCCCAGCCCTGCTGAAAAAGCCCAGCAGCAGCAAGCCAAGACCTTGGCAGGTCCTTCTCCTCTCCCTCCCCACGGCACAGGCAGCCCAGCCTCAGTCTCACTGGTGTGGCTGGCAAGTTTAGCTCGTCCTGCAGCACCGAAAAGCATCAAGCCTGCACTGGCTGTGCTGCTCCCAGGTAATATCTGTCACACACACACAACCCTCCTTTACAGACACCTCATCCCTTCTTCCCCACACACAGCGTCTCTCCTAAGTCCCCCTTCTGCTAAAATGCGAGAGCGGGAAAGAGGAAAGGAGTGGAGATGCGTGACCAAGTTACAGTTTGGCTGGTGGGTAGGGCTAAGCCAGGTCCTGCAGCTGGAAGGAACTGGATGATGTCCTAAATCCTTGGATTCTTGAGGTCAGCAACCCTCTGCTTGACTTTATTCAAACTTCATCCCTGGGACACTTTACCTGTGTAGTAGGAAGGACGAAGAGCTGCTCTGTGTCTGGATGAGCACCAGCCCTTTTGCTACCACTTGGGCTTTGCTAAGGTGGTGCAAAGGGACACGGACCACTCAGCCTAGGGGACAGAGCAACGGGCAAGCTCTCCAAACCCCCATCCCTGCCCATCGCTTTTCTGTGCCTCACTTTCCCCATCCTCAAAAGGAAAACCATGGCTCTTCATACAGGAAAGAAACCTCTCGTATCAGCCAGGGGACAAAAATCCACTTAGCACTGCATCAAAAAAGGAAAAGTGCCCCTAGAGAGAGATCAGTCAGCACAGGGTTGTCCCCATGCCCCAGCTTCGATTAGATCTTCCACCATGGAATAAACAACTCTCACCTTGCCCTGACCCCAGGGAGTCCTACAGCCCGCCTACGTGGCAAAGCCACCAGCATCCCCACGTGGGCAGAGCCGGGAGCCCCCCACTTGCAAGGATTGACCGGGAAGCCTGGCCAGAGCCAAGTCCAGCCGGGATCTGTGCCTGCCTCACGGTGAGTCCCATGTCACCAGCCCACGGGACACCTGAACTGTAGAGCCTCTGCTGCCTTTAGCTGCAATAAGGCAGCTCAGCATGTGGAAAAGGGGAGAGTTCGATTGTCTCACCTACATATAAATAATTGTGCTTCTTTGGGATGAAATATCTATTAAATATACGACAGGCTGTGCTTCGTAGCTGAAATCCATGCATTCAGCCTGCCTGTAGATTACTTCTGTACTACTTGTCAGGCATCTCCCCCAAGCCAAGGGGGAGGGATCCATCTGAGCTACCAATTAAAGCCTGGCTCTCATTAAAGGCACCATTGTAGGGAAGGGGAGGGGGGGCAAAGAGACGGGGGGAGGGAAAGAAAAGAAAGAAAAAAAAAGAAGAGAAAAAGATAATTCTGTCAGCACAGACGTCTCCTACGCTGAGGGGCTTGCAAAGAAATAAACCCTGAGCGGCTCTTATACCATTTGCAAAGTTGTAGACTGTAAATAAACAGAGCAGAGCAGTTCCCCCACCTAGGAGATACCACAAGTCAGTGGACAGCAATGACAAGCCCGAGTCTTGCCGTAACCGGTTTATCTTTCTAATCCTCTGGATTATTAATAGTAGTAGGGCTGTGATAGAGTCCAGAGGCCGCACCGTGACAGACACCACTGTGTGAAGCATCCTACAAACACGGGGGGAGAGGCCAGTTCTGCCTCTCTGGGGGTCGTGAGGCAGAAGGTTGGGGACAGGGCAGGCACAGAAAGATTAGGTGAGGTGCCCGAGGCCACTGGGTGCACTAGTAGCGGAGGAGAAAAAAGATCTGCTTTCTCCCAAGCACTTCTCCTACCCTGTCAAGTTTGGAGCAGGGTTCTCACTGATCCCATCTCCCACTTTCCCCTTTGCAGTCCTTCAGGAACATGGTGAAACAGAATATGGCAGCAGCCTCCCCTGGTTTCCATCAGGTGGCACAGCTACACTAAAGGCAGAGAGAAGATCGGGACCACACGGCATCCAGCCGTAAAGGAAAAGCTCAGAACCTGATCTGACACAAAATGCAGTTCCTTTGCTATATTTTTTAATGGGGTTAATCTGCCATCAGCTCAGCTGACACCCCCTCAGCCAGACCCTGCTAGCTCTGCTGCACGGGATGCAGGAGGAGCCAGCAACTGAAGAGATGGAGGTGAGGAGAGGTGACTAGCCCACCCCTCTCCACAGCAGCTGAAGGACAGCTAGGACATCAAAACAGGCACAAAACTAATGAGAAAAACCTCCAAACCAGCATGGAAGGGTAACCCCTGCTCCACGCTCGCATTTTCGAACTTCTCTTCCCCTAAAACACCCACAGCCACAGGGAGGTAGACATAAGGAGCAACAGCACCCCACAGTATCTGTTGTAAGACCAAGGGTGTGAGTCCCTGCAAGGGCAGCAGATGCAGGGCTGGGAAGAGTCGTCACCCCACATCATGGTTCAGCCCATCTGTGAGCCTGGTCCCAAGGAAGGATGGCAGCATCCCATCGCCGAAACTAGAGACAGGAATGAGATGGGCTTGGAAGAACAGATGTTGCCTAGGATAGGATTTCTAGTTCTCTTCTTTTACTCAAGTTTTGGGTGGGTTGTGGTTTTTTTAAGAGAAATCAGTGTTTTCTAAGTGCTATGGTAAAGAGGAGGTTTCTCCTGCTTCTCCAGCCTCACTGAGACCCCAGGAAGCCCCTGGATGTCCAAAAGGAGAACCTAAAGTTCCACAGGAGCTCACAGCCATGTCAAAGCCACAGTTTCTGCCTGCCTGCTGCCCTCCCACCTCTTACTCCCACTTTCTGCACTAGAGGGAACCCTCTTGCTCCTAGTTCTGCTCATACCTTTGGGACAACATGAGCTGGGTGAATGGGACAGCTCTTTTCCAGGGGACATATCTTCTAAACTACCCGCCGCCTCAGGATGGGTCCCCAGCCCCGTTGCTGGTGAGACGCCAAACGCTCTGAATGCCCTCTGCTTCCATCCAGGTCACGGCTAAAATTCCACATCGCCTTTTTCCTGCATCCTCCTCCTTTCCCCAAAGTTGAGCCTCTCGCTCCGAACCCGCTGTCCCTGAGACCATTCGCTTTGCCTCTCGCCCATTTGACTTGGCTCCTGCCTGGATGCCCACAAAAGCCTTGAATTTCCTGCTGGCTCAGGACTGCTCCAGCTCAGCCCCGTTTCCTCCAGAGGCAAATGGGTGCATTCACCGTAGCAATAAAAACCGAGCGACGTTCTGGGCACGGGGCCTAATCCAACTCCCGGTGAGGTGGAGGAGGGTTATTCTGTTCAAGGGCCCGGGGGAGGCTGAGGAAGGTGGGAGGAGGGTCCATGCTGCAGGGATGGGACAGTGACATTGTCAACCCGGGGGATGTCTTCCAAGGTCACTGGTGGGAAGGCAACAAGCGGTAAATGCCTTTTCCATGGCGTGGATGCCCCCTTGTTCTCAGTCATGTTTTCTCAGCGCTGCCTTGTACTTCTTAAGCAAGCTATAAATTCAGTCATATGGGTTTTCTCTGTCCTCTATTTTTTTTTTTTGACATCCATTTAATGACTTTTCTCTTTAATATATGGCAGGCATTTTCCTTCTAAAATACCTGAGGTTTAGGACAGGTAGTAAATGGAGACCTCTCACAGAACCACTGGCCCAGAACCCAGTCTTATTGGCGCTTAGAAAAGGAGATCCATTTTTCCTCTCTGCTCTTCAATTAGCTGTAATGTTTGCCTTTAAAACATAAAATTAGAAGCCTTTTTGGAGGCACAAAGCAATATTATACTCCAAAACACATTTTTATTCTCCCCTCCCTGCTACCAGTTTAGCACAGCAGATATATTAGACAGCTGGTTTCTAGGCACCGCTCTCTTCTGAAGATTTAGGGTCCAACTTTCAGTTCCTGTGAAAATAATGACCTCCCTTGCTCTTTATAGGCCTGTGCTTGATCCTACCCATATTAGCAGGACCTTTCAGGTCGAACACTACAGGATTTAGTGCTGGAAAGCAGAGGCACTGAGCAGACAAACATCTCAAAGTCCATCCGACTGAGCCATTCACTGAACATACAGGTCACAAGTTCCTGTTCAGTATGTCGGGACTTCTTATGCACCCAAGAGCTGCTTTCTTAAGGAAAGGCATAACACAGTCATTCTCACCCACCCGGGTGTTTCTTTACAGAGGAATCAAAGAACAGGGATGGGGAAGACCTGGGGAGTAGGTCACTGGTGGGGCATGGTGACTGAGATCCCAGGAATCCATCCTTGAACGAGGCTGTTCTGAACGTGAGACTGGGTCTACCACCAGCCCCATTCAGCCCTAAACCCTGCCCAGACCAGTCTCAGGCCACCATTGCCCACCGTGACAAAGTCCTGGTACAGGAGCCATATCCAAAGGACCAGAGACCTGCATGCAGCTCACGAACCACAGGTTGCCTAACCTTGATTAAAAAAGACCAGAGTACAACTTAATGCTCCTACTGAACCTAAGCAAAACCCTTCCCTCTCTGGTCCCCCCTTTTTGCATCTAGTCCAGAGAGGCTTTGAACCCATCACTACTCCAGGTAGGCAGCTTAAAATCAAATCATAGCGGCTGACACTTTTGGCCCTGGAGGTCTCTGCTTTGATTATCATGAGGCTGTCCAACACAGCCACGGCCACCCATTCTGTTGTGAATCTTTAGTTGGGTGGTATTACAAAGGTGAAGCCAACTGAGCTCAGAGGAACAACTCACCAAGTGGGGACAGCCAGCTGGTCCGTCCCATTCTCCTCCTGCCATTGGCCTTGCTCTCACAAATCCATAAATAAACACGTTCTAAGACAAAAAGGAGTTGACATTCCTATTTTCTTAAAGTGGTTCAAATCACCCACAGCATAAGGGAATGAAAAATGTCCCAAGATGGGAGCTATTGATCTCAAGAGGCAGTGAATGGTGCTCCATGTTGGATCAAAGGGGAGTACAAAGCAGAGAAGAGCCACTTTCTCCACCACACTCTGATGATTTTCCAGATGTCTTTCATGGGAAATAATGGCACTCAGAGCACTGTTAACAAAAAGCAGCCAAATCACAGGAAAGGGAGTCTTGACTCTTTTATCTCACTAGTGTTACTCATCCATCTCTAGAGCTAGCTGATAGCAGAATGATTGATTCAGAAATTACAGGAAAAGGGAAAAGAAAAACAAAAACCCAAACCAAAAGCCAACGAAACCACTAAGACATATTAGCAGATGTACCTGCCCCAATAATCCTGTCCTTGCCCTCAATCCCTGTTCACCTTCCTCATCTGTTGGGACACAGGACACAAGTTTGGCGACAGCAGTGACCCGAAAAAAAAAGCTCCAAGTAAATGAAAAAAAATCCCTCTTTCCCTTCCCAAAAGAATTTCCCACTTTCTCCTCATTTTTACCAGAAATTTAATTTCTTCCCCTGTAAGTGCTGTGGCCCCTTCAGCCTGAAACAAGAGGAGGGAGGACTTTTGACAGAAAAAACGCTGCCCCAAAATGCAGAAAAAATCTCTGTGTGTTTAAAACAGCCAAGCCTGAGGTTTGGCAGTGATGTGAGCCCTTAAGGTCACCTGCTCTGGTCCCGGGGTCCACCACTGCTTGGCCCCCCATTGTTTCCTCCTACCAGCCCTCAAGTGTTTGTTCCTGGGCAGCAGGAGGTGTTCCATGGTGCGGATGCTCTGGGAACCCTTCTGGGGCTCGTTACAGGATTGTCCAGGAATGCAAGGCTGAGTGGTCGAGGTAGTTCCTCTCAGACCATCTATACATCTAACATAAAGCAGGTGTCTTGCCCTCCGGCTCTCAAACCTTTTGAAGTTCACCAAGTGCTCCCGGGCCCTTACTTCACTGAAGACAGAGGTACTTCTCCTTGCTTCTCCAAGTCTTCTCTAAGAGGAAATGATAAGGGCAGCTGAACTCAACATCAGATCGAGCTGAGTTGAGAACTCATCAACAGGCAGCCCGAGTGCCTGAAGTCACATGTGGGCAGCAAGAGGAAAGGGGCTAGATTTTCGGGGTGATGAGCCAGAGCTGTCCTCCTCCTTGTCTTCACCCAGATTTGTGAGGGTTCAGCACTTCTGAGAATGGCTCCCTTTCTATTATTTAGGTGCCTAAAACCGACTGGAGATGCATAAATTTAGATTTGCCCCTCCGAAGCTTGAGTGCGGAGCTTGACGTTCAAGAGCTCATTGAAAAAACATGGGAGGTTGGGGGTGGTTTTTTTTGCGTGTGTGAACAGTGTTCATTGACATGTCTGAAGAGCTCCAAGTTTTTCCACTCCCTCTGAGTTGTTTTAAAACTATGCATTTTCACCAAAACCATTCACCCAAACCAAAACAAAACAAGTGGACTGTTTTCTGTCAAAGTTTCAAAACCACCGACCCGCTTACAAGGCACAGCTTAAGAATCCCCCAATTAATGAAAATGTTAAATCAGGGGCAAAAGTAAAAATCTTCAGGAAAACCAGAGAGAAGTCAAAAACAACTCCTCCAGGAAAGAGAATTTTGATTAAAAATAATATCCCCGTGAGTAATTTATGTTTCTACATAAGGATTTAAATTGCAGAAGCAGCTAAGTAAGGAGGGTTTTTAACGCCATCAGCATCCAAGGGTGGAAAACACCAGATTTCAAATTCATACATTCTATATGTGAACATCTTGTTTCTATTTAATAGAAAAGGCCTTCTTTCTCCGGGATTTTCTCTCTCTCTCTCTTCCCCTCCTTTTTTCNGGGGTGGAAATGGAGACAGAGGGTTTGTTTTTTTCCAGGCCCTCTGAGAAGCAAACCGTGGGCTGTGTTGGAGGCTCTCCGAGCATGACAGAAAAGGGATTAAAGCAGGTGACACTTTGAACTTAGCTTAGATAAGTGACCCTCAAAAATCAACAGTCCAAAAGTTTAGTACACAGATTCCCTGGGCACGTCTAGGCGGGTCTTCGTCAAAACCTTCCCGACTTCGGTTAAGTCAAATTAAAATAAAGAAGACAGGTCGCTCGGCTTATCTCCTAATATTGTTTTAGCCACTTATTAGCGCTAATGGACAATTAGTGGCCGGCGCAGATATTTTCTGGAAGGCAAAGCAGAGCGAAGGAAAAAAAAACCAACCCCTTTCGCTCGCTTCTGTGTGCGGGAACCTCTTCTGTGGTTGAATGTATAAAAATAGCAGCCAGAAAAGAAGTGTGAAAAGACACCAGTTAAAACAGTCCAATTTTCCAGAGAAGAGTATAGTTGAAAACAGATCCTTCTACGGGGTTCAGAAAAATCCTCCGCGATGCACTTGAAGCGTAAGGAAGTCTGCACTTTATAAACAACCAAAAATATATGCCCAGGATAAAAGACCAGGCTTTTTGAACTCCTGGCTGGCGTGTTAGGAAGACCTTTAATGACATTAGCAGTTCTTCAAAACCAGAAAGGCCGCATTATTTCTGCTCCTATATGGTCACCACATGTAGCTTTATAAAGAGGAAAGGGGGGGGTGTGGGGGGGTGAGAATAATAATAATAATAATAAAAATTAAAAAAAAAAAAAAAAGCCCTCTTCATGCCAATAAATAACTTGCCAGAAGAGAAAATATTTACCACCGCTTTTCAAAATTCTTTACGCGTGCAGTAAAATCCTCCTCTGAGCAAATGAGCCCGTAAAAAAAAACCCAAAAAATAACCCGAGGGAGGCGTTTCCTCCAGCACTACCGGCGGTGCGGGCCCGGCAGCTCCGCTCCCCTCCGCGGGACTCCGCGCCCGCGGCCCGGACTCGGCCTTTAGTTCCCTCGTTAACACTTCGGGAGCTGGTGCGGTTCTCAGCACCGGGATGCGCGGAGAGGGCACCAGCGGATCAAATAAATAATAAGAAGAATAAGGATAATACCTGACAATAGCTGCGCCCTTTGCCTCCGCCGCCCGGCGCGCAGGGCAGGGCGATCTCCCTCTCCGCGGACGCGCTGCTGACCATGAGCATGATATTAATGGAGTTATAATTGAGGGCTAACAGACACGTCCAGCCACCTTTGGTGCTCGGGCAGGCTTGCGCGCTTCCTTAAGCGGTAAAGTTTCATTAAGTCGGGACCTAAAAGCCAGGTTCCTCCCCCGCCGAGCCGAGATTTTGGGGCATAAAAATTTATATTCCCCGGCTCCGAGCAGCGAGAGAAAAACACCTACCCCATCCCTGCGCCTCGGCTGAGCGGGTGCGGAGCTCCCCGCGCACAGTACCCGCTCCTTTCTGCCTGCAAACCCTTTCAGCAGAGCTGGGGCTTTTCGCCTTTCAGGGCCGTCAATGATTTCTGGTTTTGGGGGATTTTTTGGGTGAGGGGGCGAACAATCTCAAACACACGATAAATCACCTCCAACCCCCGAGCCCGGCTGTTCCGCGGGTCCGGCTGGCCGGGGCAGCGCGCATCTCCCGCGCCCTGAGCTCTGCTTGGCTTCCATCCGCATCTCCCCTATAAAGGGAATTTTTACAGCCCCGCGCAGTTACAGAGAACGGGGATTTAATACTTTCCCCAAAGTTCTCTCCTCTCTCTTTTCCCCTTCTTGCTCCCAAACCGCGTTTTTTAAGCACGCCGCGCGTTTTCTACCTTTTTTTTTCGCCTCCTAAATGGGGCAAATCTGTTTTGTTGGTGGGGTTTTTTTTTGTTTGGTTGGGTTGGGGTGTTTTTTTGTGATTTTTATTTTCTAATTATCAGGGGGAAAAAAAATACCCGAAGGATTCCAGCTTAAAACCACCCGTATTTTAACCCGCAGCTTAAGGGTGTTCGCTCGCTGCCGCCGCACCGGGAGCTCCAGAAAGTGGTTTCTGCGGGAAGAAAAACGATAAACAAACCCCAGAGTGGGCAGAAGACTTTATCCCGGGGACAGGCCTGTTTCCCATCTGGTAATTCACCAAATCGTCTTAGTACAAAGAAGAAAAAAAATAATAAAATAATACATATAAATATATATATATATGCACAGACACATAACGAATTAAACAAAATAATTAAGGCAAAATACGGGCTTTTTGTCTCTACAAATAAAAGTAGAAGGCAGCAGAAGGTACCAGCACAGGAAGAGGGAGCTGGTGTTTCTATGAACTCTCAAACAATTGTAATTTTCCCTTTTTCCAGCTCCAGCCCTGGAGGCTGGGGAGGAATTTTGGCGGAGGCCGGCGGTTCTGCCCGCTCGGAAAAGGCAGAACAAGATCCTTCTCCCGGAGAGGGGGAAGAGGGCAGACAGTGGCACCCTCGGTAGGTGACAGCACCCGGGAGCACACCTCCACGAATGACATTTTTATTTTCTAGTTAGTTTAGTTAGTTTGCTCCCCCCCTCCCTGTTGGTGGGGTTGTTTTGTTTTGTTTTTTTATTTGCTTCTTTTCGCTTCTTTTCTTTTCGCTTCTTCTTTTCTTTTCTTTTTTTCTTTTTCTTTTTTGTTTTTTTTTTTGTTTTTTTAATTTTTCCTCCCTGAACTCTAAAATCCTCTCCTTTGGAGTCGCTCTCCCCACGGTTGGCTGGGCACAGGTTTGCTTTTCAGCCTGCGTGTCCCCTCGGCTTTTAGAAAATACCGAGCTGAATCGATTCTTCTCCCGTCCCCTGAAAAAGGGAGAGAGAAATCTGTGTGTCCATCCCGGGCAACCCCCGAGGCAGGAGCACCCTTTTCTCCATCACCGACAGCTTTCCACGGCGGAATCCCCTTTTACCGAGGGATTTACAAACTAAAAATACCCCTGGTGCCATGGTTTGGGGAGGTTTTTTTCTTTCCTTTTTCTTTTCTTTTTTCCTTTCCCTTTTTTCTTTCCTTTCTTTTTTTCATTTCCTTTCTTATCTTATCTTTTCTTTCCTTTTTCTTTTTTTTTCCTTTCCTTTCTTTTTTCTTTTCCTTTTTCTTTTCTTTTTTCCTTTCTTTTCTTTCCTTTCTTTTTTTCCCTTTCCTTTCTCTTTCTTCTCTTTTTCTCCTTTCCTTTTATCTCCTTTTCTTTGTTCTTTTTTCCCTCTTTTTTCTTTCCTCTTTCTTTTCTTTTTCTCCTTTCCTTTTCCCCCCTTTTCCTTTCTTTTTCTCCTTTCCTTTTCCTCTTCTTTTCGCCTTTCGTTTTCCTTTTTTTTTTCTCCTTTTGTTTTTCTTTTTTTTCTGTTTTGTTTAATAACGCACAAGCCTAAAGCAGGGGATGCCCCAGACGCTGCAAGTGTTAGATTCTCCAAAGCTATTTGCAAAAGCCCTAAACAGGCCGAGTAATAAATATCGATTTTATCCCTCACGGTCTTCCCCTTTACGTCGGATTTTATTTGAGTCTTATTTGGTTTTTAGGCTGGGTGAAAGGGAACCGTCTCCAGCCCGGAGAACAGGGATAGGCGACTCGAAGGGTTTTTCAGAGACAAAACGCCCTTTTCCTTCCCCAAACACTCGAGCCCAGTTCTGTCCAGCAAACTCTCCCAGTTACTTTCCAGGAACAGGAAAGAGGGGAGGGAGGGAGGAAGGGAGGGAGAACCAAACCCCAAACCCTCTTTGCCAAACTATTCGCAAGAGCACTTCAAAATAAATGAGTTGCCTACTAAAACTTAATGTTATACAAGATGTCCATTTGTCTATCTTAGATTTTAAGCAGCTGTTCGTCTGCTCAAATCCACGCAGACACACACACACACACACCCGCGAATTTAACTGAAGAGGGGGAAGCAAAGAGATAAAACAGAGCATTGCTTATATTTTCCCGGCTCCCACCCTCGCCTCCAGCTTTCCGCGGGGCGCTGGAGCGGAGCCGCGGAGCGGCCGGCTCTGCACGAAACAACGCCGGGTCATTAGGACGGGACCGCTGTTTTCCCTCTAGAGCCGGGTTTAAATTGTTTCTTTG
>VZTM01010353.1:65972-79077 GCA_013400555.1 Jacana jacana | reverse complement strand
GCCCCGTCGGGCCGCCTCCTCCCCGGCCACCGCCTGCCCGAGGCTCCGGCCCCGGAGAAGCGAGATGAACATCCTTTGCTTTCCCCTCTTAGCCTTAAATAAATAAATAAATAAGCACGCCTGGACCCGAAAATCCGTTTCCGAATAGATTAACAACCCCTCCTGTGTTAACACCAGCTCTGTTCTTTTTCTTATTAGATGGCGGAGATGAATGGGGCAGTGGGGGGGGGCAGGGGGGGGCGGGAGAAGGAGCGAAGCGGGCGGGGGAAGGTTGGTCACCGTTATCTGCGTTCCACATGTTCGCTGTGGGTATATATAAAATATAGGAATGGAGTCCCCTTTAAGTAGTTCTTTTATGACTTGTTTTAACAGAAAACACAGAATAAGCCAATGTTTGATATTACAATATAAAACACATTTGTGGTATGCTGGGGGCTGGTTTGTTCCTCCCTCCTTCCCCCAGTTCTGTTCCTCACCCAAATCTGGTCCAGACCCCATCCCTCTTAGTCGAGCGGGCACAGACCTTCCATCCCCCGGAATGGAGTGTCCTCCCCTGGTCTGCAGCCACACGGTGGTTCGGTCCCTTGAAAGAGAATTTGGGCTCACAGCTCGTACAAATACAAACCTCTGGTTCTTCATTACTATTTGCTACCAGGCATAATGTTAGACTCTTAATTCTCCATTTATATGGGGGCCTGGATTCAAAAAGCCTATTGGAGCCTGATAGAACAGAACAACATATAAATCTGAAATCAAAGCCAAGCGTGTCCTAATAAAAACCCACCCAATGCAAAAATCTGGTGGAGAAACAGCAAACCCATTCTCCACCAAGCCCCCAGTCCATAACCACATAACAATAATTAAAAAGAAGCCCAAGCCCTCAAGCTGGCCACAAATAGAGTCCCAAACGCCATGCACAGTCTTGAATGCATGGGCAGGAATTCCAAGTGTCAAGAGAAAAAACACAGTTGAGAACTCGCCTGGGGGGCACTTGGCTTTTGCAAAGGGCTGTTACCCAAGAGCAGAAGCAGTCGTTTTCACCCACACTGGGGTCTCAGCTCCACTCTAAACCTAAGCTCAGTCTCCTTTGGCAAATCCAAGCGCTTCTAGTTTGACTACAAATCGCAGGGTCTCCTCGTACGGTCGGGATAAGTCTGTGAGGACGTAATTAGAGCCAATTGCAAGCCATCACTGAAATTAAATAGGTTTGCTTGACCCCATGCTCCACAGTTTGAGCAAGGTCCCCCTTCAAACCAGAGAAGGGCTGCTGAAGAGTGGTCCAGTGAGGAAGCACTGGGAGGTTCAGACACCACAGAAATAAGACCAAGGACATCGGGGACAAAACAAAGCAGCATTTGCACCAATTCACCCTTAAAATTGCTGTGGGAAAAGGATCCTAATGCAGGTGAAACATTTCAGGGCACGGCATGCTGTAACCAGCCATCATGTTGGGTTTATGCCTGCCTCAAAAAAAAAGAAAAGCAGCCCTTCCACCTAATTCCCTGCCCTTGGAGGGGGAATAGGTACAACTCCTATTTTAAGGGCCAAATATTCCTTTCTACTCTCACGAGCCTGACCACCAAGCCCCGATGACAGTTGTGTCTTAGCCTAGAAGGCCCCAATTCAGAAATGAACCCCATCAGCAAACCACTTCAGCACCTGCTTAACTTCGGGGCTGGATTAAATCGGCCTCCAGAACATGCTTTCAATTTATTAATAGTTTGAAGCAACAGGAAACAGATTGCCAGGGCGTGGAATTTAAAAACCAAAAGTGCATTGGGATCCCTAAAAAGGGAGAAAACACCCCACACCCCAAAACCCAAGAGAATTATTTAGGTAAAAAAATAAGGCAAAAAGGGATGAAAGCCTCCTCAAATAGATATATTTTAAAAGCAATGCCTCTGCCCGCCCCCTCCCCCTGCGAGCATATTTCAAGCACTTTGGATGTTTGTGTCTGTCTTCCTTTCAAGGAACCCTGAGCACATGAATGGGCAGAGCAGCAGAATGAATGGGACACTTCAAAGAAAATGAAAACCATTACTGGGAAATCTGTTTATAGAGAGGATGAATGATTACGAGAGAAGATGCCAGCAGAGAGAGAACACAAGTGAGGGTGCTCTCTGCACAGCGCACAACGTCACTCAGAGGGGGTTCAGACCATTCCTCAGCAGAGCACCCTTAGATAAATTTTGGGTGAAAAGCCTCCACTTTCCCTTTCCCCCCCCTTCCCTCCCCCCCGAGTCTTCCCAGTAAGCCCAGAGCCCCCTCCAATGTCATGGGAATGGTAGCATTCCTGTGACCCCCATGCACCTGCTACTGAGCCCCCTGTGGGGTGACTCCCCCCCCTCCCTTTCCCAACGTCAAGATCGAATATTAAAAGAAATTATTTCCATTGCCTGGTGTAGATGAGAAATGGATAAACAGCGTGTCACTGGCGTTCCAAGTGGGTAAACTCCCATTTACCCTCGACACCACCCCATGGAGACCCTGCCCTGAGAAAGGCAGATTTTATCTGAACCTTACAACATTCTCACAGAGTCTCATCCATCTCCACTATTGCCTCACGCCGAGTCTGTAGAGAGCTCTGCATCAACGTGTGCACTGCCCTGGGACCAGAAAATTAGTACTGGTTCCTCTAGACCCATACACAACCTGTCCCGAATCCTTCTAACCCAACTGTTGTCAGCCAAACTGGGAGGTGGGACCTTCTCTTTTAGGGAAGAAAGGGGCTGACAAATATTGCCTTTTTGGCACCAATTGTACAACCCATACAATCTTCCTTTCAGGGAGCTTAAGAGATTTCCATGCCTCCATTCAGCATCTAAAGCACCTAGGTGGATCTACCAAGGCAGGACCTAGTCATCTCAACTTTCATCAGCCTCACGCTGGCAGAACATACGTGCCCTGACATGTGCCAGCTGGACAAACACCTTGGTTTTCCCCCAAAACAGTGCTAGGGCTGAATCTTGCTTGCTGGCAGATAGAGAAGAGAAAAAGGCAAGAGATATGGACCTCAGCAACAGAACAGTAAGACCCTGTATAGGAACCACAGCCTCATGCTAGAGTGAGGAGATAGCAGTAGAAAATAGCCCTCAACCACCCTTGTTGGTTTTGGCATGGAGAAGTACAAAATATTTCTGCTTCTTCGAATACTGAGAATGTTTGTACCATGACCAGTATGGTTTTCCCAGCGCTCTCAGGAGATGCAGGGAGAGGAACACCAACATCCCTGGGGCTGAGCCATGCAATAGGCTACCCTCAGTCCTCCAAGGGCTCGAGGAGCAATGCTAAGGCAGCATCATTCAGAGCACTAGCTGATGGAGCCACCTGCTTTTCCCATGCCACTGACTTCTTCAGGAGGAAACAAACCCTTCCAAGGTACATCCAGAACAACAGAAGACCCTCAAAGAAGCTTGGTGCCTACACACAGGAGTGGCCTGTATTCTCTAGGGTCAATTTAGGAAGGCAAGGGCAGAGCTGGGACCACACTATCACCTAGGTGATGCTCCAGGACCTCCAAACAGCATCACACTCCCAAAAAATCAGCGACTGGTGGCTCAGTGGCAAATGTAGCAAAAAGTCCTTCCTCAGAGCCTCTACTGACTTGAAGTCTATCCGTTCCTCCTCTCTCCATAGGAACTCACTACCTGCCACTTTGGCAGTGAGTGATTCACCACCCACCCACACAGCTTTTTTGGTGGAGCCTTGCTCTGCCTTTGACGTAGGTGGGCACCATCAAGCCCTCACGCCACTCTAATCATCTCCCATTACAATTTGGGCTTCAGTAATCGAAAGCGAAACATGAAAGCGGGCTGAGCCCCAGCAGAGCGTGAAGGCAGCAGCCTGTGCCAACTCGCTTTCAGTGGCTCATTTCACCTCCTCCTCTCAAGGCAGGGATGGAGAAGCACGAGTCAGTGATGGATGGGCACTGTGTCAGCAACCCAATGCAGATACCCACTTGTGGTGCTCCTATCTCTCAGATACTCCCCCCAGCATCTCGCTGAAGTGATCAGAATTTGACTCATGTCTATAAAGAGGTTCTCACCTCTTCTTATCCATTTAAGCATCTGATTTAGGTTGTTCATTTTACAGACTAAGCAGATAAAGTCCTTTCTGTCTCTGTGCCTGGACACATACGAGCACAAGGCACTAAAGAAAGACCAGAAACAATTGCCCATCGGCCTCTCCTGAGCTAGAGTGTACAGTGCTCCAGGAAGGGTGGTACTGTGTGACAACTGCCATCAATTCTTAATTGCCATCCCAGGAAACATCTCCAACTTCTTACAAAGAGACCCATCAGGTGAACCAACCACCAGCTGGTACCATAATGCTAGCGCCAGCCTAGAGGTACCACCAGAAGAGAGGGAGAGGAAAACGTAAGCACTTCCCATTCCTCGTTCAAGGGCAATCTCCCGCCAGCATCACTCCATGTGGGCAACCACAGGAGCACAAGGAAAGCTGCCAGGCTTCTGCCTGTCCTTCAGCTCAGTGACACAAGCAGGAAGTTCTCAGGCTTCACTCCCATGGTCACCCAAGCCCCTCCCTGCTACGTATTTATCTAACAAGAATAAATGACTGGGAACCACACATTGCAAAGTTCTAAATACATCTGGAGAGGTAATATCATAACAAACAAGATGAAACCCAAGCTCCAGTGACTTATGACATCATCACAACCCCCAGATATGTGCATACCCTTGGATGCAAACCCATAGCTTTGTTTTGTTTGAGGTCAGTGTGTGTGTAGCTGCCTTATTTGAAATAAAAGCTAAAAGACTTTGGTCTTCTCCATCAAGCTTGTCCTCCTGCCTGAGGTCAGCTCTCATATTTACTCTCTGTGTTTCAGGGGTATCCAGTCTTACCTTCACACAGACTACACTGCCAAAAGAAAGGAGTAGCAATTAATGTTAGATAAGTAAAGGTTGGCTGAAAACCAGAAAGTGTTATGAGGACATGACAGAAGTTATTGAGCTTCTTCCTAAGCAGTTCAAGACAGTTGAAAAGAGTGAGAAGGGGCAGGGGGGGAATATCCAACTGCATTAACTCAGTGTTTTATTTTAAACCTGACTCAGAAGGATGCTGAGCATCTCCAAGTTTCATTAATATCCGAAAAACACTGAGGAGTTCAGGATTGCAGCTCACCCTTAAGAAAGCAAGTATAGAAGGGAAAATTCCCCAAAGCCCTCAAGTCTGTGATGTAGATACACCACTGGAAGAAAAAGAAAAGAGCAGAATTCAGGCTTTGAGGTCACCTTAATCCCCCAAATCTCACATTACAGTACTTGTGTTGAGGTACATGGCTAATACTAAGGTTTCATGGGCTACTGTCAGGACATCTCAGAACAGCGTGAACATCCACACTACAGCAAAATTCAGCAGGACTTGGGATACCAAAACTCATCCAGCTTCCTTGGAATACCCAATCTGAAGTTGGGCGATCAAACTGGAACCAACACTGGAAGTGACCCCACTCCAGAGAGGGCAGAGGCTGCCACGTTAATTTTTGCAGAAATGTCAGGAATTGCAAAGTGTTTCATGTCAGTGTTTTGGCACTGTGTGATCCCAGAGTGCTGCTGGTGGCCTAAGGATGGACTAAGCATCCTCCCAAGGTCACCTCCAGCTCCCTCACCAGCAGCTTCCACCCACAGCTAAGGTGCCAGAGGGGTAACAACCCCCAAGCTGGGGCCAAGTAGGGCAATTCTTGAGCAATGGGCTGCATAATCACCTCAAGGAAAATCAGCACCAAAGGTGTGAGGGCTTTTCTCTTGCTTGAAGCTCAGCTGGCATTTCCCCAGGGCACCGTGGCAGGTTGGCATACCAGCTCTGGGGGCTTCTTTTCCCCACGCAGACCTTTTCCTGCCCTAACCAGCAACAACATCCCCAAGTGGAAACCAAAACCTAATCCTTCCCCGCTTCAAAGCTGGGGCGAGACTGGTAGGGGGAGGCGAAAATCAGCCCACTGGGTAAAGTGTAGGGTTGAAAAAGCCTTCTCCCCAAGCTTTGTAGGGCTGGAAGTCAAAAGAATACAGCTGGCTCCATGCATCAATGCAGGAAAGTGAATTTACTGACAACAGCTTTGCTTTTCTTAGGGGTTTTTAGTGGTTTTTTTTTGGTTTTTTTTTCCAGTCTGCAGAGGCAGTTCTGCAAGCCACATGCTGGCCTGAGTCTTGGGAGGCCAAATCAGCATTTCCTTCTCCTCAGCACAGACTTCCTATCCAAGACGGGCATGTCCTTTAGCACCTCCATCCAGGTAGGGAGTTGTGGCACAAGGTAAACGCACTGCAGAGATTAACACAACACAGTTTTGAGATCAAGCGGCCTATGGGCACGAAAAGCTGGAGATTCACAGCTGAAATTTTGCAGGAGGTTCCTGTTCCTACAGCCAGACAGCACCAAACCAGCTCAAACCCTCACAGAGGGGCTTTTCCAGAGCCCCAAACCCATCGTTGCTTCTGATATAAGCCAAAGGTTCAAACCCCTCCAGACTTCGGCAAAGCTTTGCTCTGAGATCCAAGCTCTAGGGCTTGGGTTTTAATGGTGTATTTACTGATGAGGTGAAATATGAATCTGGTTTTGACTTTAAAAAGCCAATTGTATTTTGGGGGTGGAGGGAGGGGGAAGGGGTGCTCTGACCTGACCTGCTAATCTCTTTTTCTTCCTTTAAAGTTGTCTTCTAAATCTGAACATTAAAGGTGATTAGATACCTAAGGGACTTCCCATGTCATTAGTTAATACTTTAGAGCTTGTTTTGGTTCCAGCTCGCAGTAATGCAGAGCCCTTTCGATAATACATCACCCTGCTCAAATATGCCTGCACAGTCTCCAGATGATATACCCCACCGGTGTCTGCCTCTGTACAGCTCGCAGATTGGAAGGGTCGGAGACGAGTTTAATTTAAAGATGAGCCGCCCTTGGGCTGCCAAAGGAAATGGCGTGTCAGCTACGTCAAAAATAGATACTGTTGTGCAGATATATGGAGGGAGAGATGGACGCTGCCAGTGCTATCAATTACCTGGATTGCCTTTAAATGTCAAAGCAAATCCTTACCCATTCCTTCTCTAAAACCTAAATCACCGAGAGAGACAAGGTCAACCCAAGCAGGCTGGAATGCTGGGAGAGGAAAACATGTACATAACGTTGCGTGTGTGAGGGGATAATTTGTGTGCACACAGGTACTGAATGAGCATTAAAAGCATATTGACCCACAGATTCCAATTCTGAAATTGCATTGTTGGGTTTTCAGGTGTCAACAAAAACATCAGTACCCCCAAAAAAAGATCCTCTCCAAGTCAATAAAAGCGACCTCTTGGACTAAATATCTTTAAAATTCTCATGTCTCCCCCATTTTCCATTGTTTCAGTACTTTTTTACACTCCTCCCCACCCCAGGGGGATATAGGTGCCTTTGACAGACTCAGAAGAAACCCCACAAATCTAAACTGCCTTTGGGAAAGACCAGACTCTCCCTGTATATACTTTTCCCCCCCTCTCGCTGCTGAACGAATAATACAAGCATAACATATGTGCACCTAACGTATCAGCATCCTTCGAGGCAGACCTCCTGGGAAACAGCATGAAATAATCCCTCGGGAAGGGCCCCAGCCCTTTCGGGAACAGGATATGGGGAAATTGAGGAGTCGGGGGGGAAAGGGAAATCATCAAATCCTACAGGTGGGTAAATAAAAGGAGACACGGTTTATTACAATAGAGAGGCAAACATAAGGTTTAAGCTTGGTCTCTTAAGAAATGAGGTTTATGCAGTCAGTCTGCACGTGGGATGCATATATAAAATATAAATAAAATAAACATACTTATCTCCCCCGTCTCCAATAACTTTCAAATTTGTTGGCCAGTTCCAACCCAGCTTGGTGGAGGGGGCAGAGGTCTTACAGTTCCTATAAGTTTTATGAAAATAGGGCCCTCTCTCCTGTATCCTGAGACCTATTAATGCCCACACTGAAAGAAATTGTTGAGCTCACGTTGCAGCTTATTAGTAATATTATTAGACACTGGAGAATCCACAGGGGAGAGAGAAATATTAAGAAAGCCCCAATGGCAGGAAAAGCTTCAGTTGGAGTTTGCACCTTCTTAGACACTAGAGGATCCAACCGCAAGACACCAAAGCAGTTGAAACCCCCATTTCACTGCATCTCCTGCTAATAACCACTTTTTACATAAAGATATTTTGTCTATTCCCAGCCTGGCCTCACAGCAACCTTGACGCCAGCCAATTAAGCCGAGCTGTAATTTACAGCTCCCTCCCTCCCTTCTTCCTAGGAGGTGGTTAGTTAGCGGTGCCGGGACGCACAGAAGGGGAATGTAATTCACAGGAGGGCATTTATCACCTGCATTTTCACAGAGGGCACCGACCAGCCTGATTTCTGCCCTCTTCTTCCTTCAACAGGATCGTCTCCTCTAGATAACTCCTCACCAGGCCAGCCACCAGATGTCCGCTAAGGGCTGATTTCAGGGCAGCGCATCCGAGAGCCCAGCCGCTTCCCATGCACGGGACGCAGGGCAAAAATGTAAAGAATTTCAGATAAACGCATTTGGAAAGCCACTTAGGGCTACTGGGGAGATGGAGGCAAGAAGGGCAGGGGAATATTTGTGCAGCGAACAGGCAGAGAAGGACACTATTCGTCTCTCGGGAAACATGCCAGTGAGCTCCTCTCGTTCAAGGCACTGAATTTTGGATGGGGAAAAGAGCCTCCAGCACCAAAGGCTTTAAAAAAAAAAACCAACAAAAGGAGAGCTGTAAGAACAGGGAGGCCACAGAGGAGGTGGAGGACATGGAGGATTAGCTCTGTGTTAAGACTTGCCTGAAAACTTCCAGTGGTTTGTCAAACTGAGGAAAATATTCAACACCAGCAGGCTTTACTGTGGTGCCACACAGGTACTGGGCAAAGGAACAATCACTTTTGGTACCATCACATACCCATGACCAAGAGTGTCACATGGCAAAGGGAATGCACCTGGAACATTTGCCTTCTCGGTTTCTAGAGGAAAAGTCTGACAAAATAGCTGCAGGGTTTTGGATGACAACCATACGGCCACCACAACAGGGGTAGAGCCCTGACCTGCTCTCCAACCCTACAAACCCCACCTCCAGCATCCCCGGGGCATCTGCTCATGAGGTGTCAGCCTAATTGTCCCCTTTTCTATCCATTCCTACAGCACAATGAAACACTTATGGCTCCCTTCCTACAGGGGCTGCTGGTCCAGTTGCATCTCCATATGTCAGGCTAGTTTTTGGGGGTTTTTTTTAGGTGGTTTCAGTGCAAAATAAGAAACCATTTTAAGTTCCATGTATCTCTGACAGCTGAGAGTCAGGATGATGCAGGCAGCTGTGGGAACAAGGCAAAGAGTCAACAGTGGCCTGAAGCAGAGCAAGCAGAAGCCAAGAGCTGCCAAACGCCGCTCTTTTACAGAAAGCTTTCCCACAGAGTAGAGGGCTGAAGGAATTATGGGAAGGAGAAACTCATTACTACACCAAAGCATTAGGGTGGGTGATCCCATGGGAGCCAGGATGCCACTGGTTTCAGCAAGGCTGGGATCCATCCTTTCCTCTTTCACCAAATTACTCTGAAAAGCCTGGAAGCAACCACAACCCACCAGCTCTGCACAGCAAGTGCGGCAAACATTGGTCAAAGCCACCTGTCCTGAGCACCCTGGGCTCCGTTCCAGCCTTCAGAAACCAGTTTTGGGGTCAATGGGAAGTTCACCTTGGCCCTCAAGAGAGGGGAACTTACCCATCCAATTAACAGCTAGAACACTGCTGCTTCTTATACATGTAGACTCCCAGTGGTGTTGGGGTCTCCATGAATAATTGATGGCCAGGTGGAGCTGTGGTTATCAGTATGACTGCAATACTGTGCTGGGTAGAAATTTCCAGTCCCTAGAGGAGTAGAAAACTCCTTCCCTCCTCACACAGGAACATTACGACCCACTAACACGCTCTCGTTGTTCATTTGAGCCTGCTTTCATGCACTGGACCCGGACTCCCCATGATGGCCTACAAGCTTTTTACCCACTACGGGCTCTCGATTCTGCAGTCTCAAAGTTGCAATTTCCCCAGGAATGCCTGGAATTTCCCCCTTTATGCAACACACATTTGGCAGGTTCCCGCTTTGATGAGCGAATATCTTCATTTACCAGGGGAAGTATTCCCACACACATGCTATCTCTTTGAACAGCTCAAGCCACCAGCTTAAACCCAAGGCAGATGAATCACCCTTCCTCCTTCTTGGGGCCTCTTAAAGCCCCTGAGATACTTTTTAAAGGGTGCATGTTTTGATTTAAACCTCACAGCTCAGAGTTGACTGTCTTTTCTTCAATGGCTTGTTTGCCACTTTGTGGAAAGCTCTGGGTTTTGCCAACTAGTAAAAAAAATAATCACCCTTTTTTTAACATTAAATCGTCAAAGCTTCACCAGGAATCCTTTTGCAAGGGAGAGTCCCATTTCTTGGTTTATTAGTTGGGAGGGGGGATATTATCAAAGGGAAGGAAATAGTAAACTGGGAACTGAATATTCATACTTGGGGAAGAAAAAAAGACCTCTTTGGAGCATACCTCTCCTTTGTGTTTTCCACGAACAGGATAGCTTGAAGAAACTACTAACCCCAGTGGTGTATTTTTTACTGGAATGAACTTGTTTCATTTAAAGGTGAAGAGTCAGGACAATGGAGGAAGTAATTTGTCTCCTGGGGCACCTTCCATCCTCGGGTCCCCTTAGGAAGACAGGAGAGTGCACTGAGGGATTCCCTTCCCTGGAGGGCCTAACGCTCTCCGGTTGTTTCCTGATCTCAAGGAGGTTGGACCTGAAAGATCTGAAGATCACACTGATCACCAAAGCAAATCTCTGGGCCAGATGCCAGCCAGCATCCAGTGGTGAAGCTCTCGCAGCTTCAGGTGGAGAAGCAAGTGAAGAACTTGTGAGCACAGGGCTCTCAACAGCAATCCAGGTCCCTCCAAATGCTCAGTCTGCCATCATACCACTTAGCCTCAAGCTTTTATGGAAAACCACTAGTTCTTAAATAATCGTGCAAATCGTTTCACCAGCTTAAAGGTTTATCCTGGGCCATACCTGATTCCCCCAAGCACTTTCAGGTCACTCTGCTGGGCTGCAGCAAGAGTCCCTCCGCCCAGCAGGGTTAGGAGTCAGAGCACTGCCATCAGCAGGGGAAGGAGGAGAACTGCTGGGGACCAGGCAGAGATTTAGGATCTGTACACCACGCTTCTGGCTTTTGCTATTTAGCAACGTCTAGGCTGCTATTTTGCTTGGAGGACTCCCCAATTTGGCGTAGCTTCGTACCTACAGAGAACAAAAATATCACCTCTCCGTACTTGCAACTTCTTGGCAACGTCCCTGGCTCCATCCCAAGGTCATGGGCTCTTTTTTTGTAAGAAGAACAAAAAAAAAACCCTATACTAGATAAAATACTGTTTTTCCTGAGAGACTTCCCATCTGCAGGACTTGGAAAGCATGGATCGGTGTTCAACAGGGACTCAAACCTGCACCTTGCTTTGCCTTGGCCTTATAAATGTCAAGCAGAGGATGAAGTGAGGGACAGCTTGGGAATGAGCTTCAGTACAGCAAAGCCATCATCCCACTTCAAGGCACCAGCAAAATCAGAAAGCCGGTGTCAGGAGGAGATCAGAAAACAGGGTTTTTGCCTCCAAAAAGAGATGCCAGGGCACTGGTTTCATTTCCTCCTGAGTGCAGGTTGACGGGAAAAAAAAATAAAAGATCATGAAATATTTTCCAGAATGGAAATTTTGAAATGCTCCAAGATGGATTTTTTTTTTTTTTTAATGTGGGGTCCAAAAATCAGAACAAAATTGAGTCAGAATAAAAACAAGGGCAAAGGGAAAGGGGAAAAAAAAATAAGTATTTCCATTTCAAACTGTTTCTGAATTTCAGCTGAAGCAGGACACATCCCCACAGCACCTTCCTCTGCAGGCAAGAGAACTACTCCTTAGGGAAACCTCTCTGTCACCACATTCGACCAAGAAACCAAGTGTCCCCTGCTTGAAATACATTCAGAGAAACCAGACAGAAGTCACAGCCTCAGACCCCGAAGAGAATACACTTCCATCCCGTTGCTTGGAGAGGATGAAGAGATCCTTTTGGATTTGTCTCCTCGGCAGACAACTTAAGGGTCCCACCTCCCAGCATTTGAGATGGGGAACCAGGGATGCTCCTTCGATAACCTGGGCTGCTGCAGCTTAACGGGACTCCCTGATGCGCCGAAGGGAGACGGGTGAAACACAAAAAGGGGCCGTGAAAGCTGCCAAACTTCGGGTTGGAAGAAAAATATCCCTGCTTGAAAGAAAATAAGTAGGCAGTGACATCACTGAAGCGGGGTGGGGGTGGAATCCGGCCCTAATTCACGCTCCACTGTGTTGATTTCTGATTAAGAGGGGAATTAATTAACCCTGAGTTCTGATTAAGGGGGAAACGGAGTTGGAAGAGGCGGGGTGGGGGGGTAGGGGATGATTTTCCTGGGGAATCCGGCAGCGGGATGATGTGTGTGGGACAGGCACAGTATTGTCCCGAAATCCGCATCATTTCAGTGCCCTCTCGTGGCCACCGGTCCCCGCTGCAGCCGCACCGGGTCCGACCCGCAGCCCCGGGCAAGGGACTGCATCTCCCGGGGGAGAGGATGAGGGGAATCATAGAATCCTAGAATCATTCCGGTTGGAAGAGACCCTTGGGATCATAGAGACCAACCATCAGCCCCACTCCCCTACATCAAATCCCCCACCACCACATCTAAAGGACTCTGAAACGCATTCAGGGATGGCAACTCCACTCCCTCCCTAGGGAGCCCATTCCAGGCTCTGACCACTCTTTTGGGGAAGAATTCTTTCCTAATGTTCAGCCTAAACCTACCCTGCTGCAGCTTGAACCCATTCCTTCTCATTCTATCACTAATTACCTGTGAGAAGAGACCAGCACCAATCTTTCTACAATGTCATTTCAAGCACTTCACAGAATCAGATTATCAAAGATTGGAAGGGACCTTGAAAGATCATTTAGCCCAATCTCCCTGGCAGAGCAGGAACACCTAGAGCAGGCCACACAGGAACACATCCAGGTGGGTTTGG
>VZTM01010353.1:27847-65754 GCA_013400555.1 Jacana jacana | reverse complement strand
GTAAGATTTATGCCCCAGGCCCTTCCCCAGCTCCGTGTCCCTCCTCTGCACTTGCTCCAGCCCCTCCAGATCTCTCTTGTGTTGAGGTGCCCAGAACTGGACACAATACTCAAGGGGTGGCCTCACCAGTGCTGAGCACAGGGGGACAATCACCTCCCTACTTCTGCTGGTCACACTATTTCCGATACAAGCCATGATGCCATTGGCCTTCTTGGCCACCTGGGCACATTACTGGCTCATGTTCAGTCAACCAGCACCCCCAGGTCCTTTTCTGCCAGGCAGCTCCAGCCACACTTCCAAGCCTGTAGCCATCCATGGGTTGGTGTGGTCCAAGTGCACTTGGCCTTGTTGAAGCTCATGCTGTTAGTGTTGGCCCATCAATCCAATCCAAGTCCCTCTGCAGAGCTTCCCTGCCCTCAAGCAGACCAACACTCCCACCTAACTTGGTGTCATCTGCAAACTTGAATGATTTTCCCAGGAACATCCCCAGAACCTGCGTGCTGCTAGAGGACAGCAAGATATTGGGCTGTGTCTGGGTCACCGTGTTTATTTGCAGTTTCTCCTCTGAATAGATATAATCTCTTTCCAAGAATAACACAGGTCTTCACCTGCCATAGCAGTGACTTTCACCACCTCAATAAATCTCAGATCAAAAAGTCTTTTTTCACCTGCTTTCTGACAGAGCCATCAAGGAGCCAAATCTCCAGTAATCCCTTCCTGAACAGCAATACTTCCACCTTCTCCTTCACATCACTAGATGCCTAATAGGACTGTCCCCCACTCACTGATGGTAAAACAAACCATCCTCTTCAAAGCCAGCAGCTCCAGGCTGTGTCCTTTCAGGCTTGCCAACAGTGCCACAACAGGGACCACATCAGTTCTCCCTCAGACAGGGGAGATGGAGTGATGCTGCAGGTTGGGAATGTGCCTCCACATGCATGGAGCAGAGCAAGGAATCACCCCCCTCCCCTCTGGCCTCAGCATGTTGCAGTGTCTCCAGGGGAGGTCAGTGGATGAGGACCACAAGCGAGGTGCTACAACCACACCCGGGTGTTGCCTTGGCTGCAGGGAGAGGCTTGGGATGGGAGCCAGTGGTGAAAGTCTCCTTGCAGGCCTGCCAGATCTGATAGCGCAGTTAAAAAGCACAGCTTGTTCATGCCACGTGATGAAATAATACACAATTAGAAAGATGGTTTGCCCTGGGCAGAAAACGATGGCAGGAATAGAATCACAGGAAGGATTGGAAGAATAGAGTGAATAGGAAAGACTCTGAGGACCTGCTTCTTCTACAGCAGGACATTTTCTTAAGACCTCAAGACCCCTTGGCCATCGTACCACCTTCAAGCACTGATCTAGGTATGTCTTGCTTGGTTGTAAACACCTTCAGTGCTGACCTGCTGGTACAAGCCAGCCCTTTCCCCAGGGATAGCAGCAACATTCAGAGCCTTCCTTACACTGTGCGTGATCTTGCCTGTTCTTCCAGCCTATTTTGATAGTTTGCTCAATTTCCACATCAGACAGACCTGAGAAGACACCCTGCCTTTGAATTCCTAATTCTAATGGCATCAGCATTGATACATGGTCCCCCATGAACTCTAAATGGTCCCTTTTGTCCAAAGAGCCTCGACCCTCCAAATTCATGGCAGAGTAACCCTAGACTAAATGTCAAGAGAACAGATTAAATCCAAAACAAATCCTGTTCAGTTGGTAGTGCATGATTTGAGATTTACCCTCCAGGAAGAACAGACCCATCACCTAACCTGGGAGTTAACATGCTGGAAATCCATCCCATACGATCTCTCCCAGGCATGGTGTTTCCATGGGAATACAAGTCAAAATCTCTCTGCATTTCAAGGGTTATATTCCTAAACACTCATTTTGTTCATGCCAATTGCAAATCACGCTTCAAAATCAGCTCTAACCTACTAAGTTTAGAAGGGAAAAGAACAGGAACTTGTGCAACAAGGATGGGAACTTGCTGAGCAGCAAGAGAGGGATGCTCTAAGTTCAGTCCACCCATAGAATTGAGACTGTTTCATCTTAACCCAGCACATTAACGTTTACATTCCCCACCCCAACACTGTTGACATGTCAGTCACTCCCCCATTAAGTTTCCCATGAAAAGTATAGTACAAAGGGTTAACAAAATAAAATAAATGTTACAATATTCTCTATTCAGAGGATAAGACTAAATTCCAGATGATCTTGGGATTTCTAAGTGGGAAGGGGACTCTGCCTTGAGTGTTTTCAGCTCAGACTGTTTTCTGTTTTTATAGAGTGGTATTTTCTGTGAGCAACCCCCATCAGCTCTCCCTGCCACACACGCTTTAAGAGGGGGGAAATATTTTTCATTTCGAGGTAGGAAAAGATTTCCATCATATGCTCTAGCCAAGGAGTTGGTGTTGCCCATGGACAGGTGATTTACCAGGACAAGAAAGCAGCTTGGTTTCCCCTCTCTCTGCCTTCCACATTAATGTCAAAGCACAGGGAATGAGGGTCATCCCAAGGGCAGCCGCTTTGCTCTACAGCTGTCCAAAGGCCCTAAGGACACAGAGAAGAATAGTAAAACCTCCAGTTCTCTTTGGTTGCCCCTCATCCTTGGGTCCTATAGTAAGGGCCAGGGTGAATCGAGTTCCCATGTGGTAGCACCTTCCTCACATCTTTCCCTACAGACACTATTTTATGGCATGGAAGAGGTCAACTTTGCTGTGGGTCCTGCGGAATGGGAAGGACTATTGTGCAGGAGGGAAAGCAGGGACAAAGGATTGGGTTTGTGCCTGTTATCTCATCCTCCAGCCTTGCTGAATTGGAGCAAGGAGTGAATCTCTGGGTTTTGACTATTTTAAGGGGGGGAGAGTATTACCCTCCCTCTCTTTTGCCCCCGTCCCAAAGCAAGAACAAGGGAAAGGATCACAGCTTTGTATTTCTTCACCTGACAACGCCTCAGCCTGCCAAAATCCTCCACATTTAGCCTCAATTAGGCTACTCCCAATAGACAAGGTTAGAGGATGACCTTATTCTATCAGACCCAAGGGCAAGACAAGGCAGGACTCAGGGCCACATTGTGGACAACATCCAGGGTCTCCACCCCTCAGCCACCAGGTCTGGAGCTGGGTGGAATCCCACGACCCACATACAGGTTTGCTTGTGAGTGACATGGGTGGGAGGAAAATGCTCTCCTGACACGAGCCTGTTCGCAGCCAGCACTAAATCTACCCAGGGAGGAGCAGGAGCAAGCACTCTGCGGAGGCAGACCTGTAACACCAGTTATGCAGCACCTATGCACAGAGCTGAGCCTAAGGCTACACTCTCACTGCTCTTCAAATTCCCCAGTTTTATGCATTTCTTCCAAACTTTGATGAAGGATCTACTCCTCAGATCCAAATCCCTGCCTGAGGCATCGCAGGATGGAGTGAAAGTTCCTTTCTGAGGCTGGATTTCACTGTCTCCAGCCTGTTTGCACTGTCCCACCCACTTCTCAGCCCTTGCCAGGAACATGGGTTTCTGCAAGCTTGTTCTTGTGCAAGGCAGAGCCCTGGAAGTGTCAGAAAACGTGTTTTGTTCCCAAGTTCTGCTTCGGTGGAGGCTGGAGGTGGAATAGGAAGACGTTCCCTGGGGAAACCCGGCTTCAATACAAACAGCTCCGCTTGTCACCAAACTGCCACGTTCACTGGGCCTTTTCCAGCCATGCAAAACAAACAAGGAGGAGACAAGGTGCTCCCAAGCCCAGCTCTAAGCTATTCCCCTGCTGGTGCAACTCTGGGGGCAGGAGGAATGAGATGCTTTATTTTGCAGCTAACTCTCCCAGCAGGAGTGCTGGCCCTCCATGCAAGCTCACCCCCCTCCGCCACAAAACCAGCTACGTGACCTCAGACAGGTCTCTGCTGTGTCCCCAGGCAGGCAAGAGGCTGAAAACAGACCAAACCCTTCAGGACAGGGACTATCTTGCATGAGGTTTCGTCCAGGTTTTGGACACACCAGTGCCCAGTCAACTTGAGAACACTTTTCAGGTATAACCATGCTGTTTGCAAAGCCCCACTGCAGACCAGCTGGGTGAAGAACATGGGGTGAAGGAGGAGAGGTAGGATTTGGTGGCCTGGTGAGCCCAGAGCCTAGCGTGATGGGGATAGAGGAACTCTGTGGCACAGCAGATTCTCCCTGGGCACCAGAGACAGAGCACAGTTCTGTTGGTTGGCAGCAGCTTACTAGACTCACTGCTGGCCCAAAGAGGTCAAGGTTGTTTCCTTTTTGCTCCCTCTCACTCCATCCCAGAGCTGGATGGGTGCAGACACTTCCTTGCAGGCAGCACAGGGCCACGGGCAGACAGGCATGCCCAGTTCACCCACAGCCCTTCCATCTGCTCTGCCAACAGAGGCTTCCCAGGTGAGCAGATGCCATAAACCTGTTTTGAATTCAAGTCCTGTGAAACCAGAGCTCCCACAAAGGGCTTTGTATTGAAGTGTGTGTTGGGACGGGGGGTCTTGGCAAGGAGGAACCTTGAGATCAAACATGCTCCCAGCCTCTCCTCAGACCTTGCCTCTAGGACACCACTGCTCAAGCTGGCTTCTCTCCAAGGCAACTGTCCTGATTGCAATCTACACTACAAACAACGGTCCCATTCTGGCAGAGGCAATTTGCTGCCATGGCTATTGCACACCCTGCAGGTTCAATACATCACGGTGACAGATGGACAGTCCCAGTAACAAGTTGCATCCAATGGAAGAGGGTAATCAGAGAGGTCCCGGATATAACACAAGGAGTTAAAGTACCAGGACACTGAGTTGGGCTCATGTACCCAGCTGTTTCAAGCTTCTTTGAACATCACTGCTTTTAATTACAAGGTTTTCTACACTCCTCTATTCTCCCCACACCACATTGTGAGTCATGGCTTGGACTACCAAGCAGACCAGGGATTCCCATAATAGCTGGGGGTAACACCCCCACCTCCCACCCTCCCCATACCACAGCCCCCCAGGAAGGACAGACCACTTGGCTGCATGGCAAAGATACAAATATGGGGAGATGCTTCCTTTAAACCTTTAAAGAGATGGTTTAGGTACAACCAGTATTGCCATTCCTCTTGAGACACTAGTGGTGACAAATCACATGAGAAAATTCAGCTATCAAGGGTCTGAAAGGTTCTCACTCAGTCTCAAAGATGCTTGAACACCCCCACATTGGCCATATATCCTCAACATGATGCTTTACCAGAAGATCCTCAACAAGCACACCCACCCCTTCTCTCACAGTTGCATTGTTCTGGTGGCACATTCCCACTTCCCGTAACTTCCCAGATTGAGATGTCTGACCCACTGATTAGACCCTTGGACACCTTCTCCAGCAACACAGCTTCAAAATGAGCTAAGAGGCAGAAATCTAAGCTATTTCCATTTCAACCTTCAAAGCAGATACTCTAATCAAAAGGGAACACTCCAGTAAAGCGTGTATGAACAGGGAGCATCTGGTCTTTCCCCTGGCAGCGCTGAGCCTTAACGGATGCAAGAAAAAAAAGAAGCTCCCAATAAAGTCAGGTAACAAAAAGGGTGTCTCAGCACGGGTACAATTCTTCTTTAGAGCCCACTGAGTGTCAACACACTTCAGATACAGAAGCAGAGCTCTGCACAGGGCAATACACGTCTGGGCCAGCCGGTTGCATTTGTTTTAGGAAAGCAGCCCTTTGTTCTCCAGACCACACGCTCAGAGGAGGAAGGCAATCATCTGCTTCTCCAGGGATACCGATGCACAGCGAGATGCTTCAGCTTAATGGAAGTGTTCCTCTGGGTCAAGTGGCAGAGCCAACTGCTTTCTTAATGTAGCCATCCTCATTTCAGAAAAAGAGAGGTTCAATTAGCAGCCACTGAGCAGGGAAGTCTCCTGGTGAGCAGTCATACATCTCTTGGAGATCATGCCCCACACTGGCTCAGAGAGCCCAGCTTTTAGTGCAATAGCATCACTGCAACCTCTGGCTTCACCCTGGAGGTACCAGAAAGCTTCGGGGTGGAACCGTTGTCTCACAGAAGCATTTGCTAAGCCAGCATGAAAAGATTAAGCCACCAAGAGTGACAAAACATATGTTAACAAGACTGCACCTACTCAACAAGGATGAGCAACAGAGCATATCCACAAGTGAAAAGTTTCTCCTCTCTGGACAGAGATGTTCTCCCACTCCATCATATCCTGGGTGTACAGCTTTCAGGTTTTTGTTTTTTTGAAAGAAATACTGGCATCACAGAAGCTTCACAGCTTCATTTCTCCAGCTCTTTCCCCCACAATTCACATTTTCACAGCTCAGCTACTACGAACCAACAAAGAGATCCCTCTGTCCCTGTGAACTTGCTCAGAGGCAAAGCCAAGCTGCAACCCAACTCTTTCATCTCTGGAGGGGCAGTTTGGAAACCTCTCTATAAATAACTAGCTCTAACTTGCCTCAAACCACCTACAAATTCATATGGTACCTAATTAACCTTGTGACAATGCTGCAGCACAAGTCCTTATAGTACCAGCAGCTCCCTCTGCAGTAACCAGTAGCCTGAAAACTATCCAGTGATTAGCTCATACTGTCAAATTCTAGTGCCATGTAACCCAGCTCCTGAAGCAATCTTTGGTTTTCAAAAGCTTTCAGCCCGGGTAGTTTCCAAACAGAGCACTAAATCACCGATCTCACCAGGCAGAACCTATTTCGCAACTAAGCTTTTTTTATTTTTGTGGGACAAAGCCAGGAGATCAGAACATGGCCTGCAGGTCTGAGAGCTTGGGTAACCTATACACTCCTGACGTGACCCTAATAAATAATAATGAACATAGTACAGGTAAGGAGATCACTATAGACACCGAGAGACTTAGCTACAGGTGTGTTAAGCACAGCAAAGCTGTGAAATGTGTACTAAGGGATTTAAAGGTCTGTGCCCAGGCAGAGCAGAAGACAGCCCCTGCTTGAGAGCAATTGTAGATGCCAGCCCTTTGAGAGAGAAAGCGAGGACTCCAATCCAAGTGGAACCAAAAGGGTGTTCAATAAACCAAGAGCAGGTTGCCAGCCTGAAGGGTGAAAGGCTGCTACAGCCTCTTCAGAGAGTCAGGCAGTGTCTAAATTCACAGTATATCCTGGAGTCAAGAAACAGAGACATCAATTCTGACAGAATTTTAGGTGTCAGCCTAGGTTTTTTTTAGGTTTTTTAGGTGAAGCTCAGGCTCATCTTTCCCTTCTCCAAGAAGGACCAGCTCAGAAACGCTGTGTTAATATTTCAGAGGACTCCAAAGGCATTGAAATCCATTTCTGAGCCAACAGAACCTCTATGCAATCATTGATCCCCATTTATATCCCAGTCTTTAAGAAATGGCTACTGAATTGAATATGCTGCAAATGTGTTGCAAGAGCTGACACCCATGGTCTAAGAGATACTACCAAATTGTATTTGGTCCAATCAGAAGTATCTTCTGCTGTAAAGCTGAGTGATTATATTTCTTTGGTTTGTTCCCCCTCACCCACCTCACCAAGGTGAGGAGAGAGGAGAAGAGCAGTAGAAAACTAGAAATGGAGAAACCCATGCTCTCTGCCAAAATCAGCAATATAAGAATCACTAAACTGACAAACTCTACCCAGTATGAGCCCCTGAAGCAGCTCCTGACAGGGAGGCATAGGAACCCAGTTAAAGATACTAATCCAGAGTCCAAGAGCACACAATCAAAGCTTTCACTAATTTCTTGTGGTGTTGTTCTGTTGGGTTTTTTTCACCAAGAAGTGCTGTCCCAGTATTCTGCAATAAGAGATCTGGGGTAAAATCTGGACCATCAAATCTAGAGCTGTGGCCTTGAGACCTTCTGCTCAGCTGCCACATGAGCTCATGATGCACCCGGAAATATTTTCAGGAGTGTTTTCAGAAGCAGAATAGCTTCTGTACCCTCAGCCGAGACCCATACAACAGCCAGCTAGAGAGAGAACCACAAATGTGCTCCAGAGGACCTGGCCTGAAATCCCAGCATATACTGGTGAGCCTAGGCTTTCTATACACTCCAGCTACTGGAACTATTTCTGAGTCAAAGTTAGTGGTCAAAACATTTATCCAGTGTATGGGAGACCCAAACCTAACTCTTTTCAGAGAGTAACACCTGCCTGCCAGTGCAGTGCTACAGCTACACTGAGCTTTACAAAGCTTGGCAGGGAGTTCCCCAGCTTGCTCTGTCCTTTGCTCCCACTCAACTCAAAAAGCTTCCAGAGAAGGTAAAGTCAACAAACATTAAGCCAACACCCCTTTAACAACAAATCCCATCTTTTAAGACAATAAGCATCCCTCAACCTATTCTGCTTAAACCTTGCTTCTTCCCCTGTGCAATATCAAAAATAGATTCCAGCTGTCAATGAAGGCTCAGGTATTTTTAACAACATCATCCAGCTATAGGTGAAGGATTGCTCAAGTCCATTTAAGCCCTGTCTACCTATAGTTCCTGCTGCCAACCTGCATTGCCATTACATGCCCAGCCCAGTTCATCAGATCCGGGCTTACAGAAGCTTTCAGAAAGGAGAGGGCTCTGAATTCCCCCGAGCATCCACATCTGGCCTTTGAGGATGTTTTCACTAATTTAGATTAAGGAAATCATCCGACCGTGGATTTGATTAGAAATGCTCTCAAGCCTCACTTTTCCCTCTTGATTCCCTTCCTCCCCTCCCACATACAGAAGAGCAGGAAAAGCTGCCTCAGTGCAGCTTCATTTTTAAATCAGACATCAGTTTTGTTTCCACTAAAAGTGGAAACCCAGACATAAGTTTCAACAATCAGCAGTATGTAAAGAAATCTACTTCTGGCCAGGACTCTGGGCTTCTCTAATAACTTCAAGAAAAGCCAAAAAAAAAAAGTCTAATGCAGAGCCAAACCATACCACTTGGTCTCGCATGGGATCTCATCAAACATCTAAAGGCATTTGAAATTCCAGGAAGGGAGAGCTTCCTCATTCTTAAAGGAATATCACAAAATGTACAGAAGGAATGAATTTGTTTCATTGCAAGCCCCTTATGATTTACCCCCATAATCAATATAACCCAAAAAGCTTTGAAACAGCCTGAGTATTCCAAGCATTCACCTGCAGTCTATGGGAGACCTAGGACACCATTCAATTAAAAGATAATAAAACATGCTATGTTCAGCATTTGTTTGTTTGAAACTCAAAAGGGTTTTCTAATCTTTCTGCTTAGCCTATCTCCTACAAAAGCCATAAATCTTCCTCTTCTGGCTAAACCAAACCATATTCTTACTTTTAAATCACATGAATGAGCTCAAAGACCAGAGGAATTTGCAAGCACTGACCCTTTTTTCCCCCCTTTCCAACATACCCCATGGCCTTTGAGAAGTCTCTAAAAAAATCCAACTTCCAGGAGCAGAGACCTCTCGCCTTCCATTTGGGAAATTTGCTTTTTGGAAGACACCCTGCTCTTGCCCTGCTGGTATCTGCACAAGAGCATTCTAGAGCTGAAAAGGGTATTTTCTTGATCCCATAAATACTACTAGAAGTCAGAGCTACGTCATGCTTACCTGGACAATAGCCAATATACATTGGAAAGTCACCCTGAGAACACAATTAGATGCAGGAAAGATGTCACTAATAAACAACCAACTAATATGCGAGGGAGACAACTGAGATAATGACAAGTGGTACTTCATACAGGAATAATGAAAAAAGACTAAATTCTGGGCAGTTTAAGCACAAGAAATAGGCATGTATCCATCCTGGCTGCATTTCCCCTGAGGATCCTAACACACCATCATCCACTCTTTCTGGAAAAGCACCTTCCCAATGCCAAAGGTGGTCCTGCAACACAGGCCCCCATCTCAGGGGGAAAGGCCTCCACACAGATAAAGCCCATCAGCTGGAAAAGGCACCATTTGGTTGGAAAATCAAAGTGGAAAACCCAGGGGGCTTGGTAATGGGGCTAGAAAGCATCCTTCCACAAAGAGCCTGGGCTGTGCCTCCTCCCAGGCTGGGTACAACAACTCTGAAGTGGGTCATCACACACCCCACTGGACCATGAGAACCCTGAACCCAAGGCCTCATCTTAATGGTCAGGAATTAGCTCTGATATTTTGATAATCTTTCAATCTCACCTTTTAAATGAGGGCAGTAATGGCCTTTGCTCTTTTGGCTTTAAACACTTTGGAGGAAAATATGGCCTCCCAGATAATAGGAGATGCCATCTAGGAGACCAGTACTGTCTCCATGCTGAAAGCAAGACACTCAGGTTTGTTCCAGCAGATGGTTTAAACCCTCACCACCCCAACACACCACAGTGCAGAAGAGGAAGGAAAGCCAAGAGCAGAAAGTGGAGAACAAGGCGAACGAGGCCTGTGAGTTTAAACCGCTTTTGCAATCCTCAAATATTTTTGCTTCCCTCAGGACCCATCAACCCTCCCTCCAGACAAGCAGCAGCGAGGTGGTCTCCCCCTTCAGACAGCTTTGGATGATAACCAGCAAGAACATTATGTTTAAGCTTCAAGAACTGAGCGTTCCCACAGGATTCATGGATGGCACCACAGAGCCAGAAGGATGCATTAAGTTGCTTAAGTTCTGGCACCCACACATATTTCCTTATGATAAAGTCCAACACAGGCAACCTTCAGATGTTGTATACATATTGTCAGCACTCTGGCACAGCTCCCCTTTTTTATGATTTGTTTTACACAATCCCCAAGTGTTTCATAAACACTAATTATATCTCCCAATTCCTCTAAATGAGCTGCCACTGCTCCACATATGAGGAAACTATGGCAAAGTGAGGATCTCTGCTTCCCACCATTGCTCTGGTGGAAGTGAGCTGGCTGAAGGAGCTTTACCTCCTCCCATGAATGAGGCCACACAAGATGCCACATTTACTGGATTAGCTCTGTTGCCACCTGAAATGGGATTAGAGGTTTCTAGAGGAGCAGGGTAGGAGCATTCAATGCCACAAGCTTCTCAATGGCCATGTGGTTCTAAGCTTAAATACCCCCCTAATAGTATAGAGAGATCATCACTCTCAGCATCTTCTCATAAGCTATACCATCTGCTGAACACTTCAAACTGGGTCCGGAGTTCCTAGACTATGGATTCCTATCCCAGCTCCCTAGCCTAAAACTTGCACATATCTTCAAAGCCATAACAGCACGAGCAGTTCTGTCACGATGCAGATATCCCTCGTTTGTATTTTGCCCCAGAACATAACTAAACAGGCTGTAGCTCCCACCTGGGTCCGTATTTTCTTAAAAGACAGCTCTGCCAATTCTTGTGTGCTTGCCAGGCAGATGGTAGTGCCAGCAAATATCAAAAGAACCAAGAAGACCACATGAATGGGGCTGGAATCCAGAAGAGTTTCCAGGTGAATGCTACCTATGTGCAAAGTTTTTATTTTATGATTGCTGACTTATTTGCAAAATATGAACAATAAGCCCCAGTACTTAAAGCATCTAGAAGTCACTCCTCTGGTTTCCACCACCTACTACTGAATCTATAACCACACGTTGTTTCACGAGGGATGATGGGCGTTGGGAAGATGAACAGAGATACTAAGCTCAGAAGTATTCTGTGGAAGATAAACAGACACAATACACCTGGGCAAAGAGTGAGGCCTCAAGTCCTAACAATGTTCCTCATCACCTAGACAAGACCTTTTCAACAGCTGGAGACAAGTGGAACATGACCAGCTTGGCTCCCTCCCTTCCCCTGGAGCACACGGAAGCAGCAACAGGCACTGCAAAGCCAACACTATCTCCCATCATAGACCACTGCCCAGCAAGAGGGCATTTCAAAGCCAATGGAGCACACTAGGTAGTGCTGTGCTTCCCATGGTTGGATAGGAAACCAACCTTAAAGAGAGGTTCAGAGGTGGTTCTGCTAAAAGGAAAAAAAAAATTTAAAAATAGAAATAGAGCTATTGATTTTTTGCTAAGCCTTGCTAATTCCACAGCAGTCACCCATCCCTCTTCCAGACAATAAAACAGCACCAAGCTGTCACTGATGGGGAACACACCCACACCTCTCAGGTGAGCTCCAGTGCCAACACTGCTGTGGTGTTTTAACCCAACAACCCCGAGAAGGCACTCCTTTCAAGATGAAACAGTCCAGGCACGGGAGGTTTTCCACCAGCCTGGGGAAAGGCTGGGATGTGACCCAAGCCCTGGTTTTGCAAAAAGCCTTCAATACAACAGCCCTAAAAAAACAAATTTAACCTGATCCAAGGCTCCACCATCTGAGCTAATTGCTTTAGCTCCAAGGAAAATGCAACGAGATACTAAATTTGCTGCCGACTTGCTCAGTCATTTGCGCTCCTTATCCCTTTTCTCCTTTGGTCTTGGTGTTACAGTAGAGCTGCTGAACCTCCCTGGACCTGCAGCCAACAGGCTGCTGAGACTGTCATCAAGGACCCAAAACCAGCCCAAGCCACAAAGCCAGCAACCTGTTAGCAGCAATATTTTGGCAGGAAACTTTATGGAAACCCATTTTCCCCCACAACTACGTTGCCCATCACACAGCAGCTCAGCTGTAGATACCAGCCTATGGTCTCTACACCACCCATAGCCACAGATCCCACCAGCTCTGCACCTCAGCCCATCCTCTCCTCTTTTTCACATGATGGAAAAAAACCCATGGAGAAAGGAAGGATTATCACTTATGGCCCTGCAATGCCTCTTAGGGACAAGAGTCTGCCACAACAGGCAAGTTCTGCACCATTAACCAGAGCTGTGAGCTCTCTAGAGAGAGGAACTCACCCTGAAATATACAGGTAAAATATGCTGCCATGAAATACACCTAGTTCACATTAAGTTCTTAAAATATTCTAAAGCACTAGGGTATTATATATATATATAATATAGAGGTGAAATGATACAGACCTCATTTGATTTCAGACAGAGAGGTCTTCTACCAGAAGAAATTCCTTCTCTTTACAGGAAGATGTCACTCCTAAATAAGAGGAAAGAAGGATAAGCAACTTCATTCTCCCAGCAAAGCACAGCTGGCAGGAGTTTAATACCCAGCCTTCATTTATTTGGGCATCAAAACTCTGCAAACATTTACTGTGCTCTGAGAAGAAAGCACCAGGATTTGGGGCACACGTCATGCATTTACTACACCTGGCACACACCAAAAAAAACCCCACAAACCAACTCCTCCACTCTTCAATAACAGGAGAAAGATAAGACCAAGAGGCCAGGACAGCCTGTCTGCCTCCAATCTGCCCCAGAGGCACAAGGAGCCACTGAAGATAGAGTTTGCATCCTGGATTTCTTAACTCTTCGTGGGCAGTTTGGATGGGAACCACAGGTTTGCTGCTGCCACCACCACTGCCATCACTCTGGAATAAAGCAGCCCATGGCAGCCCAACAGGCAGACTTTAGCTGACTCCAGAAAGAAGCATGTGCAGGATAGCATTTGGCAATTGGGGTTTGGTTTGTTGGGTGGGTTTTTTTTTTTGCATTGCACCTTACATAAGCATTCTACTCCTAAATTCCACGTTTAGGCAGTTAAGCTTGTGGCACATACATCCACGTCCTGTCATAGACTCAACTCTGTGCTCCATCACAAACAGAAATTTGGGAAAAGGAGCCAAGTGGAAGGAAGCAAACCCTATTGCATTACTATACAAGCACTCAGTGTGGGCCAGAGGGAATCCAGCTACTGTAGGAAGAGCGAGTTTTTGGCTCTAACCACACACATCCAACCTTTCAGTGTTGGCAATACAAGCTGCAGGCTGAAAAATCCTGTTGCAGCTTTAATTTCTGCCTGCCACCTCAAGACAAATAACATCACATACTCTAGAGATTAACAAGCAACAGCACCCTCTTGTTTCTCTGTCTTGAACCATGAAACAGGAAAAGCTTTATTCCGTCTGAAGTGAGAAATGTCACGATGAACACGTGGTGGGCAGGAGGAACGTTTCTAAGGCATCCAGAACTGGGCTTTCTCAACTCCTCTGCCTGAAAACTGTACTGGTAAAATCCTTCAGAAATCATCAACCACGACCTTATGCTGTCCATTGACCCCAGCCTCTCTGGCAAGTTGGGCACCTAGATCTTGGCCTAGGTGGGAACCGATAGAGCAGAACAGATGGAGAAAAAGCTTACATCGGTAAAGATACATGTTTATGTGCTTTTGGCACTTCGTACAAAGGCTCAGGTGAGGGGTGCAGTCCAAGACACCCCAAGACAGGGGACTGCACCCAGCAGTGCAGTGGCTGAGTGGAAGCCAGAGGAGGTCCTGACCTGGGGAAATCACAGAACCCAATTCCTTCTCGAGGTAAGCAGCATGTAACCAAAGCATTCACCCACTTCTCAGAGGAAGGTGAAAGATACTCACTTGCTTCATTCCTCACTCTTTGCAAAGCAGTAGAATCATAGAGTGGGTTGGGTTTGAAGGGACTTTCAAGATCAAGTACCAACCCCCTGCCCTGGGCAGAAACACCTCCCACCAGACCAGGTTGCTCAGAGCCCCATCCAGCCTGGCCTTGAACACCTCGAGGCATGGAACAGCCACAGCTTCTCTAGGCAACCTGGGCCAATGTCCCACCACCCTCACAGCCAAGAATTTCTCCCTAATATCTAATCTCAATCTCCCCTCTTTGTTTAAAACTGTTGCCCCTCAACTTGTTGCTCCACCCCCAGATCCAGAATCCCTCCCCATCCCTTCTGTAGACTCCCTTTAGGGACTGGAAGGGGCTCTAAGGTCTTCCCTGGAGCTTTCTCTTCTCTGGGTTTGAGCAACCCCAACTCACTCAGCTTGTCCTCACAGCAGAAGAGCTCTGATCATCTTCATGGCCTCCTCTTGACCCAATCCAACAGAGGTCCGTGTCCTTCCTGTGTCAAGGACTCCAGAGCTGGACACCCTACTCCAGGTGGGGTGTCACCAGGGCAGAGTAGCATTCTATACTAACTGCTCAGGCAAGAACATGGGGTAGCTGAGACATCACAGTGATCGGAGCTAATCTCAGACTCAGCTGGGAAGGGAAACCCATCACCATGGACCCAGAACAAGTTGAGCTACACCACACAACACAGCCCAGCTGCCCAGAGGAGCAGCAGTTGTTTGAAAGCTCCCCATCAAGGAGGAGCTTTACACCTGCTATTTCCCTCTCTGGAAATGCAAATGGCCACACAGGCTGGGAGGCAGGTCTCCATCTTCAGAGCAATTTGAAGGCTATTTGTTTCATCTGCCTCTCCTGCAGGACACAGTGACATGTGGCTTGTGGCATTACACAGCCTTCAAAAGCTTCCCCACCATTGCAAGTTAACCTCAAAGAGGGAAGAACACACCAAAACAAAGAGGCCTCTAAGCAGAAATGCTGCCTCCAGGGAAGTTACCTTGCCTACTTCTCCTTCCTCCTCCATCTTACTCCCTTCATAAAACTCAAGTTCAAGTCCCAACAGGTACCACTTTTAATGTTCTCAGAGCCGCACAAAGGAGCAGGGTACACGTGCTACTGAGCTGGAGTTACACATTGCCCCATCTCCTCCCACTCCCAGCACCTCCCCTCTGTGCCTCTCTTCACCCCAATTTCCAGGACACCAGTTTAATGGAGACTAATGTGCACCCTCCAAACATGCACCTCACTATTTCTGGAAAAGAAGCATCACCTCATTTTAATATTAAAGGATCATTTTTTTCCTCACCCTGAGCACATGAAGTTTAAGTACTGCTCAGCAGCCAGCGCTCTGTGCCTGTTCCACCAAGTCACAGAAATCACCCCAAGCTCCACTTGAAGTAGCACAGCTGGTTATTTTTTTCCCAAAAAAACAGCTGTACTTGCAAGGCTACTCTAGGTACAACCAGCTGGCCATATATGCAGGGCATTAAGAGGACTTCAAAGGTAGGGATAACTTGTCAACTAGATAAACATACAGCAACTTTAAATAAAAAAAGAGAGATCTTTGACAAGCACCATGTTGATGACTAGCAGGATCATGAGCTGGGCATTCAGATTCCGCTCCAAAGGTGACCAATATTGCCAAAACCCTCAAATATTCGTAGAACAGGAGAGAAAAAACAAGACAGGCAAACCAAACTGTGTATAACCAAGGATCTGCAACTCTCATATTTGTCTAAGTGAATTTAAATCATTCTCATACTGGACTGAAAAGAAAAGCAGCTGAAGTTTCCCTTACTTGGGGACTGGAGAGGCCAATAAATATCAGATTCTTAGCCTTAAATCATAGAATGGTCCAGGCCCGAATGGACCTCCAAAGGGCATCTAGTCTGACCTCCCCTCAGTCAGCAGGGACACTCTCAACTAGACCAGGTTACACCACCATCCTTCCACTTCATTTTGGGACTTGCAGGCAGAATAACAACTTGGCCATTGGGACATCCTAGCTGTAACTGGGATATCTTAGCCCTGTCCCCCCCTGCTTTTTTAGCCCATTTCTGATGCTCCCAAATTCCCACCCTGCACCTTGCACCATGACTAAGTACACAACTAAAGCACAGGAGATGCACTTCCTAGACTTTTCCTCAAATTACACACGTCCTTGCCTTGAAAGTACTTTGCTCTTTGGCCCGTAGTCACTGGCACAGCACTGGGATCAGCTGGCAGGTTCCGCCTCTTTCTGCTGGGAGAGGCAGGAACTTGCACTCTTATCCCGGTTGCGGATCAATCCCATGTCTAACCACAGGAATAAAAAAAACTCTTGATTTAGGACATGAAGCCTTGTTTGACTAACAGAAACCCTGAGAGCACCTTTTGGGAACAAGCCAAATTCATATTTCTGTCATTTTCCCCCATCTTGCCTGTCCATATATCTGTCCATGCTCATTTCATTAGCAAATCGCCCCATCTATTTACTCAGCTATTTGTCAGGGTGGCTGTCACTCTAATTACCTCCATCTACACGGATTGCTGTTATCTGTCTTGTTTGCAACCCACCAGCCACCAAATATGTTCTTCCCTTAACTGTAGACACTGATGTTTATCTGTGAGCCTGACCTAGGGAGAGATGTTCTTAGACAAACCGTTTCAGAGCAGATCTGTGAATTGTACTGCCTCTTTAAGAGCTAACATCGATGACGCCCTTGGAAAGCCACTCCTCACCAATCCCCTGAACAGTAAAGAAGTCTCAGACCATGAACATCACCTACCTCTACAGCTACACAGGGCACTTGGGGACAGCAATGGGCTGTAACATGCAAGCCCCTCCAAGCCAGCTGCAATCCATGGACACATCTGAAGCAACAGACAGCCACAAAGCATTGACATTCACCTAGATTTGGGTCGATCTCCACCTGCACATGCTGTCTCCCTATGCTTTTCTCACAGGTGCCTGTAGGATGGGGCAGCCCTGCTGCGCTGTGACACCACAGGGATGTCCCTTTTTCCTTGTGTGATACCTGAAATACTGTCCCTCAAAAAGTGTCACACCCCTCAAACTAGTTCTGCCTTAACTCCTTCTCTACATATTCTACTCCATTCCTTTTTGAAGGAACCCTACAAATTTCTTCTTTCTTGCTCCATTGTAGTTCCTTTCTCACCAAGGGGAAACCAAAGCCAAACACCACATGAGTTAACCCAGCTCAAATCCAAGAGCATCCAACTGGATTCAAGGAGGAGACAAGGCCCCTTTCACCAGTAAACAAGCACACAAAGCACCTCACAGACATCTCTACTCTTTGCTTGCCCACCTCTCTTCCTCTTCAAGGGCTCCTAGGCTAGAAACATGCTAGAAATTGTGACAGGGATTCATAGGAATGTGCCTCAAGCCTGCACACTTGGATCACAGGGTCAGTTATGGGGAAGCCTATTCCTCTCTCCAGGAAAGGAACCTCTTTCACCCAGTGGCTATGACAGTTAATCTGTGCTGGCGTGTCCAGTGGAGAAGCAGCCCATCATCCACATGGCCCAATTCAGCAAAATTTGCTTCAGAAGGCAGCAGAGCCCCAGATCACCCTGCCCACCTGGGGTGCTTTTCTTTGTCTGCTTGTGACACAAATGAGAATTGACTCAGAGCTGCTGATGAAGACCTTGGGCACCAGCCAGTGTGACTGGTGGATCAGTGGTGGGGAGATCATAACAGCCATATTCAACAGATTGTTCCAGCTGGGATCAGTCCACATCTCAGCTTCTGCACACAAATCCCATCCATGGAGCCATACACAGCACCAACTGGAGGGCTACACCTCCTTCAGGCTTCCAGTATAATCCTCTTGGAAGCACACACCTGTGCAGAAACCAGTTCCCTCAACTCCTTAAAATATAGCTTATAAACAACCCCCCAAGCCCAGCAGCAGCAGTCAGACCCAAGGTCAGAACAGCATCCTGATTCTAGCTAGGACCATAGGTCACACCTGAGGGTTACAATGGGGCCCAAACACCTTTCCCATCAGGTTTTCTCATCCTCCAGCTGTCTGTTGTCACGGTCATTCAGAGCTCACATGCACATCCACCCCAGACATTTCACCTGGTGAAGTTTATTCTATTATCCAGTTATTCTAGCCACATTTTCTTGGTGGCAACACCAGCTGGATCACTGCCCACCTCAGTATCTTGCAGCTTCTGCATCAGTTCTTAGGACCATGCTGTGGACCAAACTGCATTTTCTACATGTCCTTTCCTCCTACCAGGTTATTTCCCAGCCAGATCTGTCCCAACGTGCCCCACAGACAGCCAGGTCAGTATGGGTCACCTTCAGCTGCTGTTGCTGCTTGATGGTGGGACAACTCCTTAATTCTCAGCAGGTATCAACAGCATGTTTTCTTCTCCCTGTGATCTCTGGGAGAGACACTTAAAACAGGACTCCTGGAAATATTGTCATCCTCACAAGCTGATCCAGCCCCTTAGGACAAGCCTAAGGGTTCAATGGAGAGACCAAAGGCCACAAGAACTAGTCTGTCACAAGGAAAGAGCTGCTGAGATCAAGGGCATAGCCAGTGTCTGAGGTCCTTCAGAAGGTGGGAAAATTTCTCAGTGAAATAAATGCTAAGCATGATCTTTAAGGCATGGAGAATCGACAATCTCCTTTTTAAGGCAGGCAGAGGATTTCACGTGATCTCTCCCTGAGAGGTGCATGCATGGGTGGAGGCTGAGAAAGAAAACCCTCAGCCCTGGAACAGTGGAGCACTGCCAGTTGTGATGGGTTTACGATAAGCTAAAACACATCCATAAGCATTCAACTTCAAAAGCAAGGAAAGAAGGAGAGGAGCTGCACAGAGTCAAACGCCTGGGGCATCCCATTTTCAGTCAGCGTAAGGAGGCTATTTTTAGAAAGCCCACGTACACCTACAGGAGCACTGAGGCTGGAAAGGAATTCTTCATTTTAATGGTCCCCTTTCTTCACAGCACCTCACAGGTAGCATTTCTGCAGAAGCCACTCCTACCCTCTATCCCCAAGGAGAGCTGTCTGCAACACATCCTCCCCGAACTAATACAAGATCACAACAAATGGCATTATTACCAAAATGCCATTCCAAATGTAGATGCAGACAAGCTTCCAGCCAGGCCTCAGTTTCCCTCTGCACGACAGACTCCTGCCCACTTCCCATCTCCGGTGGTAGTTTGCATTAGCCTGTGGGAAAAACAGCCGGAATACTCAAATGGAGACCTCCAGCTATGGTCTGCCATGGGAGACACACACCAGGTGGGAAACCTGTTCATGAAAAATAGGCACATGAGACACCTGAACTGCAACTGTTGCACTAGTTGCTTCAGGGGCAATCTAGAAGGTAGATGAGTATCAGATCCAAACTGACATTTTCCAACATTTCTTCATGTTAGAGACCCATCAGCTCAGGAACATTACAGCCTAAATGGACCCAGGCAGCTCACACTAACCACAGTATTAGCATTTTCGGTGGGATGAAGGGTAGGGGGAGTTGTTCCAGGGGTTGACGTGCTGGGCTTTATCTTGTCTTGTTTCATTCCAGCTCAGAGGGACACGTTAACATCAAGGCAAAAAAACAATAGGTGGTCAAAACTGGAGCCGGGTTATCCACCCCAGCATTACCCATTTCCAGATGCCTGAATGCAATGAGAAGTTGGCCAAAAGGGGAGACCTGGAGGACACAGCAAAGGCAATCACAAGTACCTACAGCCTCATGGAAGGGCCAGCCTCCCCCGAGTCTGAGCCTGGCACCCCCTCATCCCCAGAAACTGAGTAATGGAGTCCCCAAAACGTGGACACCTGCTTCCAAAAATGAATCTGTGCATGCTATGCTTCCATACTACATTTCTAATCCTTCTGTTCCTGCTAATATCAGGAGAAACTCCGGCAGAGCAGATACTTGCGTTCCGCACTCCCAGTCCATGCTGGCTTGCACCTTAGAATCGTGGAATAGAATCATCTAGGTTGGAAGAGACCCTTGGGATCATCGAGTCCAACCATCAGCCCTACTCTACAAAGTTCTCTCCTTAGATCCATGAAGTTGCCAAGAAACCCCCAAATTCCCATTTTTTTTTCTACCAACAGCAGTCACAAAGGTTAGCAGGATTCAGAATTTGTATGGATTTCTATGAGAGTCTCTGGTGGCATCACAAGTGGTTCAGCAGATCTATCAGCACCAAATCCTTGGGGCTGGTAGCCACCAGCTCAGGGGAGAGCTTATCCAAAGACTAAATTACCTCATCTCCCTGTGACAGTTATTTGGTTTTTTTTTTTTTTTCCAGGTGGCTTTTCATTTCTGCTGGAACAGGAGGTAACAACAGGCCAAGGTGGCACTGCTCCACCCCATGTCCTTAACTTTGCCCCCTGTGTTTCTAGTTTCCACAGTTTCTACCAAGCACAAAGGGAAAAAAAAATCCACAAAACAAACACACGTTAAAAAGCAAACTATTGTTCTTTGTCCTTGCATATGGCTGTTTAACAGATTGGCACAGTGAAGGTGGAAGAGATAAATGAGGAATAGAAACCCACCTCCTTTTTCTCCCCAATTTTACCATCCCTCAAAACTCATTTGGAACCAACCCATCTTCCCATCTCTTCCACCACAGAGGAGCAGGGCATTTCCTTCCCCTCCAAGGGACTGGGGAAACATCCTTCCGAAATCCCTGACTGTTCAAATCTTTCAAGATGGCAAAGAGAAGTAATCTTCTCTTGAAAGCCCGATGGCATCCCTTTTAAAATGAGCACTGTGGTTTGGGCTCAGCATTTTCTTCTTGTTTGCATGCCAGACACACACACACTTGGATGGCATCGTGTTTCCCAGCTGAACCCAACCACATCCCTGCACCTGCATAGCTAGCAGCAACAGGAGAGGTCTTCGGCACGCAATTCAGATAGAGATCTACTCGAGCAGCTTTATTGATGTTAATGGAGTTCCTTGGGATTTACACACACGTAAATCAGAGCACAGGTGGATGGTAAATGCTTGCAACTGGCAACAGTATACAGGGACGGCCAATTTCACCCCTGGTATAACACTGATGTCAAAAGCCAGGCACCAAGCAGCAGCTGTGTTCACAAGCCACCTTAGTCAGGCAAATCAGCTCATTGCAAATAAACCTGCAAATTCACACAGCATCCCTCGCTGGCCCCAGCAGTGAGCTCCCCAGGTCCAGGACCCCACCCAAATGGCCTGTGTTGGAAGTTTAAGGCTTCAAAACAGAATCATAGAATCGTTTTGGTTGGAAGAGACCCTTGGGATCATCAAGTCCAACCATTGACCCCCACTCTACAAAGTTCTTCCCTACACCAGATCCCCCAACACCACATCCAATCAACTCTGAAACACAGTCACAGATGGTGACTCCACAACCTCCCTGGGCAGCCCATTCCAGGGTCTGACCACTCTTGCTGGGAAGAATTCTTTCCTCATGTCCAGCTTAACCCTACCCTGCTGCAGTTTGCAGCCATTCCCTCTTGTTCTATTGCTAATTACCCATAAGAAGAGACCAGCACCAACCTCTCTGCAATGTCCTTTCAAGCAGTTGTAGAGACTGGATGAGGTCTCCCCTTGGCCTCTTCCTCAAACAGTCCCAGCTTCCTCAATTGCTCCTCATAAGATTTATTCTCCAGGCCTTTCACCAGCTCCATGTCCCTCCTCTGCACTCGCTCCATGTCCCTTCTCTGCACTCTCTCCAGCCCCTCCAGATTTGTCTTGTGTTGAGGTGCCCAGAACTGGACACAATCCTCAATGTGTGGCCTCAACAGTGCTGAGTACAGGAGGAATACTGCCTTAAAACACCATTTTCAGCAAACTTGGACGTGCAGCAGGCAACCAACATCGGTGCACTGTCATCTCATCCTTCGCAAAGTCCTGCACACATGAATAATTTCACAGTAGCAGTTGCATTCAAAGCCACAGCAGAAGCTGGTGGGACATGTACCCTGACCTTCAAACCAGGCCTGCCAACACTAATACAGGAGTATGGCAGCTGGCAAGGGCTTTCAACCAACAACAGGCAAAGATTTGCAGCATTCCAGTGCTCACCACTGCTCATGCCTCAGCACACCCCCCAGGAATCAGGGTACTTTGTCCTTTGCATTTTAAGCTTTTGCCTTCTCATGTTGGGTTCAGCAACTCACTTCCTCATGGCTGCTGAAGATCTGACAAGCCACTCAGGGTTTTCTTTCCATTTCATAGAGGCCTATAAAAACATCCCAGTTCCCTAGACCTTCATGTGACCAGAGAAGCAAGAAAATCAGCTTACAGCAGGGGATCATCAGTACCAAAGAGAAGATGAGCAGCAGTTGACTAATGATATCAAAGACCAATTATCCAGTGGACCCTGAGGGTAATGATGACCTAGGCAGTGCACTTAGGAAGTAATGAAGATGAAATACACAGGAGAGATGGTAAATGGCCAAACCACACCTTCCTCCTTTGGCTGCAGGACACAAGTCTGAGTCTTACAGCTGGACTCGGGACCTTGGAATTCAGACACAGTCAAGCAGGTCATAACTAACAGGGACAGCTAGAGACACAGCCCTGAGCAGACTCCAGAAATATGGACTGCTGTAGGAGTCTTGGGCTCTCAACTCTTCCAAACACTAAATTAATGGGCAGGTGGCCTTCAGTAAGATGTCCTCACTTCTCCACCTGGCCACCAGGGTGTATTCACTCCCCAGGGGCCACCACTCACACTCCCAGGGTTTAACCTCCTACTCCATTAATTGTTTGCCACCCTGCCATGACTAATCTGGATTTACGACCCGGAAAGCAGCAGGGAAAAGAATCTGATCAAAAGGATGATCCTCACAGCCAAAAAACAAGAAAGAGCTGTGCAGCCAGTTGTTCCAGGACAGTTAATCCATCGAGCCTTCACCATTCTACCCTTGGGCTTAGGCTGAGTCAGTTGTGATTTGCTTAAAACCATGAGAATTCCCTCCTCCTCTCAAAAAAGCAGCCAGTTTTAAAGTTTGTTGAGAAGAGGAAGGGAAAAAAAAAAAAAAACCAAAACAAAACCAACAGGGGCTCATGCTCCACTTTCACATTATGAATCAGTGGCTGGTGATCAGCCAACTGGCAATTCTCCATCTGTGGCATCTCCGTGCTTCTGAATGCCAAAGCAAGCACTTTGTTCTATCTAAAAGCCTTTACATTCAGCTGGGTGGATTTGTTCTTATGGTTCGAGGAGATTTGAGGAGATTTGTTCTTATGCTGCCAGTTAGACTGCAGGTCCAGGACCACTCAGTCCCACAAGAACTTCCCCTCATCTTTTTGGGGCTAACTGCTACAAAAACACCCGAGTTCAGCCTTGCCACGATACCACTTCCCTACTGGGAATAAAAGCAGGAGTTTTGGGTCCAAGCACTTTTTTCAAAGGGAAGAAATAAATGTATTGTAGCAGAGCCAGCAGCAGGGAGTCATGAAGCATCACTTCCCTTTTACCCAGTAGAGGATATATCAAAAGACCAAGCAAAAATGTCTGAGCTGCTCACATACCCCTCATACACATCCTCCTCCTACCCCCTAAATCCCAACTTGTTACCATTTTGGGTCAATCACTTGCTCCAGCACCAAGGCATGGACTGTATTGAGATTTTATTCCCCCCACCCACCCCCCAAAGTTCCAGGAACAGAGAATTTCCCTTGGCTTCTAGATCTAACACAAGCTGGTCTCAACCTTTCTCCAGTGCTCTCCACGCTTTGGAAGCCATCCAACATCCCCCAGACTCACAGAGGTTTTCCATTGGTTTTACCGAGTTCTGGATAAGGGTCTTAAAAAGTATTTTCTTGCCTTTCCCACCCCCAAGATTAGCAAAAGTCAGAACCATTTTGCCTGCAGTTTTACAAGAGGCAGCTGGTGAAAGGTTAGATAACAAGACAAAACAGCCAAACCCAGGGGAGTCTCAAGAAACCCCAATTTGTGGGCTTTTGTGCCAAGTTTCTGCTTATGACCTTTTTACTTTACTTTTTTCTCTCCAGGAGAGGGCTGTCTATAAGCCAGAAGTCCCTTTCCACTTTATCTAATGATCAAGTGCCCTTTACAAGAAGACTCAAAGACACCAACCAGATGTGCATTTTAACTGCCAGTTCATGGGGAAAATGGCAATAATCCACCGCAGAAGCACCAGGTAGGAAAACTGCCTAGCTTGCAAAGTGGGATCAGTCTTTCTTCACTCACAACCTTCTAGATCATGTTCATCTTGAGCCTGTTTTTTAGCTGAAGATTGGACAACGTTCTGAGATAAATAGGTTGCATTTGCAGTGGAGATGCTTTCCTGGCCCAGCAGGAAAGGGGAACACCTCATAACATCCCCAGAACCCCTCCAGATCCCTTGGCAACGTGAGGTAGAAGCAGACACAACACCTCCAACACACCAAGCAGGCAGAATTTCAGGAGATGGAGCAATGGTGCCCACCAACATGAAAACCTTGTGTTCCATCAAGCTTGCAAGAGAAACTCCTGTTTCTCTTTTCTCCTCCCAGAGAGAATAATTTTGAGAAGGAACTAATCCTATGGTCTTCAAGGTAAACAAACAATTTTGGGTGCCTTACTTGAGGGTTAAGCTTAAAAACCTTTCTGAAAAATTATTTTTAGAGTCTGCATTCAGCATATTGTAGGGCATAACAAGCCTCAGAGTCCTTACTGGCCTCTCACACAGATGCTGTCACTGAGGGGAAAAAAAACAACTATGGGGGTCCTTAAACCTGAAACCATAGCAGAATGCCAGGCAAGAGATCCTCTCAGCTGAATTCTTTGCTTATCAAACACTGGATGCTCTTCTCTGGACCACAGATAGGATCCCAGAGATGGTTGCCAGCCAGTCCTTTTCTATGACTTCTTCCACCTTCTGGACAGGCTCACACACTCTTTGCCACAACAGGGAGAGATTTAGAAGAACTTAGTCTAAGAGTTACAGGCCACTTGAAAAACCTGCCCTAACACAAGTCTATTATTGTACGCCCTGTTTACTTAAATTCATTCCACAGCCTGGGAGACTTTGCACAAGGAAATTTACAGCTCAAGTTAATAGAGCAAAATGTAAAACTGCTGGCTTTTGGCTGAGGCTGCAAGCAAAGGACAGGCACAGGTTGTGACTGGGGGTGTTTTCACAGGGCCACTGACACAGAATGTGTTTTCAGGGAGTATTTATTTTAAATAAGGAAAGTTTATACAGCTTGAGAAAATTATTGGGAAGGAAATTAAATCTCGTTCTGTTGCTCTTCCGTCTCACCTTGACACTTGCAGTTCTCCTCCCTCCCCCAGGGCTTGGTTAGGGCAGGTTTCACTTGCAGAAAATTGCCTTCCTCATGCATACTGATTTACAACCAGCTCATGGACCAGCCTTCTACACCCATTGCAGGAGAGAAGGGGCAAGCGAGACCCACTCCTCCCCTAGCCAGACCCCAGGCTGCGGTTTGGGAGCACAGGGATACATAGCATTACAAGGAGGTTGCATCCCATCCCAGGCCATCTGCAAAGAGATGGATGGGACCCATCAGTTGGGATCCCCCTCTGGGAAAAGCAGGGGAGCAGGAAAGAGATCCCCCAGTCAAGCAGGGGATGGGAAGAGACTAGCTGTCTTCCAAAGCTCCTCCAGAAGCACCAGAGCCAATACTACCCCTGCCTGGGAACAGCTCAGCTCAGGAAACCACAGCACCAGCAGCACTTGTTGGCAGGGATCAACATTCCTTCTTCCAACCCAGGCACAGCACAGCCACATGGGGCCAGCACAGCATGTTCCTCTCCTGCCCCTCAGGTCCTCACCCCTGTGAGCCAAACCAGAAACCCAGCACCATGCACAAACAGCCATGCAGCAGGGTCACAGAATCATAGTTCAAGTTGGAAGGGACCTTAAAGATCTTCAAGTTCCAACCCCCTGCCCTGGGCAGGGACACCTCCCAGTAGACCAGGTTGCTCAAAGTCCCACCTAGCAAGACTTTGTGGTGCAGCCCTGTCAGTATTTAGGTCTTTTCATTTTTCTGTCCTCACAAGAGTTTCCTCCCCATTTCACCATTATATTTCTAAGGACTCCCATATGGCAGTAAAGACTTGACCACCAAACACAGTGGCCATCATGCTGGTGCTATAGGGCGGGAATGACACAAACTATAAGGCCAAAAGGAGCCATTTGGTGCAACAGCACCCCAGTTTCCTGCAGGCCCAGGAATACCCACTTGATTCTCATCCCAAAGGGCCCATGGAATACCCATTTCCCCCTCCTGCACGCCACAAAACACTCAATTCCCCACATTGCTAAAAGGCCTGAAATTCAGGAGACCAAAAAGCCTCAAAGTGCTGCAACGTGCAATTAGCTGGGTGAACTCATCGGGCACATCTTGTATGGGTGCCTAGATCACAAGGCATCCAAACCTACCACCACTGCCACCTAACTAACCCAACAGCAACCAGACAAACAAAGTCTGGAAGTAAAATCCTCCCAGCGATGTGTTGGTAGGTTCGCTTGCCTAATCCCAACAAAGCTGGTGATCTGAGGAAGCATTCAAGGACCTGCACCCCACCGAACAGGTCCAGCCCCCCTCCAGGCATGCTGGAATCCTCCCTGCTCTCTTCTGCATTTTCACCTTCCAGAAATTCCTCTTTCCACAAAGTTGGGGGCGGGAGGGATAAAATAAAATTCCTGGCTGAGACCTTCAGCAGGTGTCAGGGCAGCACATTTCCCTTCCCACCAAACACAGCAACAGCGAGGCCAGATTGACTCAGCAGGCACCTGCTATGGTTCAGCTGGAACTAAACCACCCTGACAAAAGGAACATAAAAGCAGGGCAGCGTTGTTGAATCAGAGAATATCAGGGATTGGAAGGGACCTTGAAAGATCCTCCAGTCCAATCCCCCTGTCGGAGCAGGAACACCTAGAGCAGATCACATGGGAATGCATCCAGGTGGGTTTGGAATATCTCCAGAGAAGGAGACTCCACAACCTCCCTGGGCAGCCCCTTCCAGTGTTCCATTACCCTTACAGTAAAGAAGTATTCTCTTTTAAATGGAACCTCCTGTGTTCCAGCTTACACCCATTACCCCTTGTCCTATCATTGGGTGTCACTGAGAAGAGCCTGGCTCCATCCTCCTGACACTCACCCTTTACAGATTTATAAACATTTAATAAGGTCACCCCTCAGTCTCGTCTCCTCCAAGCTAAAGAGACCAAGCTCCCTCAGTCTTTCCTCATGAGGGAGGTGCTCCACTCCATCATCTTGGTAGCCCTGCCCTGGACTCTCTCAAGCAGTTCCCTGTCCCTCTTGAACTGAGGGGCCCAGAACTGGACACCATATTCCAGATGGGGTCTCACCAGGGCAGAGTAGAGGGGGAGGAGAACCTCTCTCCACCTACTAACCACCCCCCTTCTAATACACCCCAGGATGCCATTGGCCTTCTTGGCCATGAGGGCACAGTGCTGGCTCATGGTCATCCTGCTGCCCACCAGGATCCCCAGGTCCCTTTCCCCTATGCTGCTCTCCAACAGGTCAGTTCCCAACCTATACTGGTACCTTGGGGTTTTCTTGCCCAGACACCAGACTCTACACTTTGCCCCTTTTATATTTCATTAAATTTCTCCCCACCCAACTGCCCAGCCTGTCCAGGTCAATCTGAATGAATCCCCAACCCAGGAGGGCTCAAGAGCAGGTTTTGGTGCCTCTGTCACAGAGGACATTTATTCAGCAAGCAGCATTTTTCAGGGTGCTCTCCCGAAACGGTGCCTTGGGGGGAAAGTACAGGCTCTGAATTGGTATTTGGGGGTGCGCAGGGGGAAGATGAAGACTTCCAGTGAGAAAATGCCTCAGACTTGTCGATCCCTTTCCAAGCCAGGCATAATTGGATTTACCTATAGCTACTCAGGGCCTCTTTTCTCAGCAGAGGTTACACACTGGTTGTATCAAAACCAAAAATCAAAAAATATTTGTCCTGTGGCTAAAATGTGGATAAAACATCCCAAACAGACTAAGTTCAGTTGTACCAGTTCAAACACAGGGATGGATTTCATAGGATGAAAACTGCATTTCTCACCTGAAAAACCTGAGCTCTGTCCTGGGGTGTTACCACTGACAGCTGATGACCACATATAGAACTGCAGCTTGTCTTGAGGTTTGCACCTGAAGGTTGGGCCGCTCTTTTGAGCAAGGGCTCTCATGGAGAAACCCTCATCCTTCCTCTTTGACCAGTTTCTACATCAAACTGCTCCTAAGAGCACAGCAGTCCCCTCCTGGGCACCATCAATTCCTGCTGCCATCAGCAGGCACAGCAGACAACCCTTAGCATCTTTTGAGGGCTCCCAACTCATGTCCTTCAAAAACAAAATCCCAAACCTAAGTCATTCAAGGGACCTGAGTCCTTCAACGTCAGCCACTGCTCTAGGAGACAGGAGGCAGCAGAGTCTTGTAGATTTCAAGCAACAGACTGTTCAGGGTTGTTTTTTTTTTCAGAGCACTTGAAACCTGATGAGTAATTAACTCTGACACCCTTAGGTGTTATTAATCCCACTAACCAGGGGAGGAAACCTAGAAAGGAAACCAGACAAAAACCCTTGGACCCCTTCCAGTTTGCCTCGGGAGCGAAGCTTGGCTTGGAAGAGCAGCGCCGCTCGCCTGGGGCTGCATGTGGAGTCCATATCAGAGGGAAGAGGGCTGCTGCTTCCCTGTCTGCAGGAGAGCAGGTACTTCCCCGGCCGGCGGCAAGGTGCGAGGCAGGGAAGCGGCCTCGGCAGCCCCCGGGGGCAGCCTGCCCTGCAGCTCTCCCTGGCAGCATTCACACCGCCCTCAGCACTGCCAAGCCTCCGACATCTCATTTCAGTGCAGACTTTTGTGCCAGCACGTCCCAGAAAGCTGACTTTGTGGCAGCTCCAGACAGTTCCTCCTCTGCCTGTGTTTCCCCTCCTGAATGGCTTCTGCAGCAGCCAGATCCTCCTGAAGGCCAGGCTCACTCTATGGCATGGCCCAGGCACTGCTTTATGCTTCCCCAGGTTAGGGATTTTTTCCTATCTCATCCATCAGTGAAGCTCCATTCATTAAAGCCTCCACAGAAGCTCAGCAGCACCCCAGAGAAGTTAATGATTACATCCTCCACAGCTTCCTATCCCTCCTCGATCCCAGACACCGAGGTTTGAAGTACAGGTTGTAAGCACATTGTAGGCTCTACAATGGGACAAGACCATTTGCTCCCTTAGAAATGAACTGCTGTGTCATTTGTCCCTCCAGATGGTGCAGAGTTATACCAGGACCTCTATACACGGCTGGGATCCTACTTCTAATTGATATAGCAACCATAGCTATAACCAAGACACAAGACATTTGGTGTCCCCTCACAAGGTCAGCCTTTACACTCCCCTTACACAGTGGCAGAAAGGAAGGGCACCTGGCCTTAACATCTCAGCTAGAAAGTGGTCCCCTGAAGAGCAGCCCTGAACTGTTTAGTTGGGGGAAGAGGAGGCTGAGGGGAGACCTCATCGCTCTCTACAGCTGCTTGAAAGGACATTGTAGAGGTTGGTGCTGGTCTCTTCTCACAGGTAATTAGAGATAGAAGCAGAGGGAATGGCTGCAAGCTGCAGCAGGGTAGGTTTAGGCTGAACATCAGGAAGTAATTTCTCAGGAGTGGTCAGAGCCTGGAATGGACTGCCCAGGGAAGGGGCTGAGTCCCCTCCCTGAATGCGTTTCAGAGTCGATTAGATGTGGTGTTGGGGGCTATGATGTAGGGGAGAACTTTGTAGTGGGACTGATGGTTGAACTCGATGATCCCAAGGATCTTTTCCAACCTGAATGATCCTATGAACCCAAGTGCCACCACACAGGCCAGCAGGCATCAGGGGTGTACTCATCACAGGGCTGCATGTCTCACTGACCCTAACATTAACTTCAGGTGTAATTGCTAATTTGGTTTGGGATGAAGGGTGCTCTTGGTGGGTTACCCAGGGCTCCAAGAAATCTGGCCTAATTCTACAAACCCATTAGGGTTGTGGCACTCAGATATACTTTGATATACAACCTCCATCCAGGCTACAGAGCCACCTGCATGCATCGGAGTTTTCTGGGCTGCTACCCCAGCCCAACAATGAGCTCTGAGATATGGCACAGCCCTAGAAGTGGCCACTCACACCGTCCCCATGGGGCACAGCCCTAGAAAATGCTGCTCCGACCATCCAAGGAGGCAGCACCACATCTGCCTGCTCCCCTGCACCCCCCAAGCACACTCCCATGGCACAAGACCCAACAGAAGGTGCTGTGAAAGATCGGTCCGTGTGGGAGCCCTGGCTGCTCCCCTTGCTCTTTCCCAACAAGGGTGTTTCGGGAGTTGGTCCCTGTCAGCCCCATCCCTTCCCCGGAGCAGGGAGACGATGGGTCGGGTGTCTGCTGGAGGCTGCCCTCCCCCGGGCCCTACAGCCTGAACCGGCTTCTTCCTGGGGCCATCTAGTGGCATATTTTAATATAGTTCCTTAAAACACCACCACGTTCACCTGGGGTTTATGCAAACGTGGGCTCGACGAGAGCCTGATGTGCATCCTGCCACATCTGAGCACAAACCAGCATCTCCAGCACAGCCATCACCTCCAGCACCAGTTCACCAGCTCCAAGCCCTTCCTCTGGCAAACCAGAAGCAGCATATGCTCCTTTTTTTCCCCTCTATTTACTATTTCTGTGTACACAGCATATAAGGTTTCTTAATCCAAAAAGGTGCTTCCACCTATGCAGCAGGCCACAAGAAAGGCAGTTGAGTCACCGAGGCTGGCACCTCTCAACCAGGTCAGAAGGATCAGGACTGCCAACACCAAGGGATTTTTCCTCCTTCAAAGTCAAGGCTTTACACACCGACACCTCTACACCCATTCTTTTGTTAAAGCAGACACTCTCCAAATGACATTGCACACAGTGTGTATAGAGGCATTTCTGTGCACTAAGCCCTGAGTCAAAAATAACCTCCTCCTTCCTAAAGCAATTTAAATAGAACAAATTATTTTGTTCCCTCAGCACCAAGGCAGAGGTCTTGAGTCTATTTTCTCACTGTAAACCCAGCAACTGGTTCTTCAGCCCTCAGCTGAAGTCCATGTCCATAATGAACACACATGCACCCCTCCACCTGGAGGTGATAGGTCATCAATAAAGCCTCAGAAAGCCAGCATTTATACAATGGAAGGGCAGGGAGGAGGGGAGTAGGTGTGTTGTCCCTGCCTCATGACCTTCTGGAAGTAAAATGGCCCCATTAGATGAAGATAGCAGGTATTACTATGCTTCTAGTCTTCACCAGCATCTATGGAGCTGTAACACTGCTGGGAACATAACAGCCTAGGAGGTTGTTTTTCACTCCTGCATACAACATCTGAAGAATATATCAGTTTTCCTGGAGAAACACACAGAAAAAAAGTAATATTTATTTCCTCAAGTCACCAGGTATCTGGAATTGCCTTGTGGCAAAGAGGAACATGTTCTGCAGCCCAGTGACAAAAGCCCACAGCAAGCAGAGGTATCTCCAGCTTAGAAGACCAATGAGACCCTTCAGAAGGATTATTAGCCACTAGAACTCCTCAGAGACAGCTAAGGGGACACAGCACATCCCACACCCATATACATGTTTATCTTGAACCCATGAAAGGCTGATCACCCTCAAGACATCAGGAAGGACACAGATAAAGCCTCTGCAATGCAAGCCCACTTGCAGCTTAAGGCTCATGTGCATGCAAAAGCTCAGTCAGATGCAGTCATGCTACCAGTGGAAATGGAGGGTTTGGGTTTTTTCCAAGCCCATGTGTCCTAACACAACAGCCAGTACACCAGGCTTTGCTGGTGGGAGGAACACCCACACCAAGGAAACTTTAGTATTTTAGGGAGCTGAACAAAAAAATCTTAGCCAATGTTATGGAATGTGTTCTTTAGAGCACACTCATGTTTTTAAACTGCCTGGTCCTTTGATCCCAGATGCTGACATTTTTCATGCCCACATCACTGATTCTCTGCAGTGATGGAAGGGGAAAGCCCTTCACAAGTCTTACTACATCTTTACATACACACACATACTTCAGATTACTCATGGTTGTATCTACAGTCAAGGAGCCCCACCACCCCAAAAGAGTGGGGTCTAGAATCAATGAGCATATAGAAGACCATAGAGTCATAGAATGGTCCAGGTCAGAAGGGACCTCTAGGATCATCTAGTCCAACCTCCCTGCAGTCAGTGGGGACACCCCCAACTAGACCAGGTTACCCAGGGTCTCATCAAGCCTCCCCTTGAATATCTCCAGGGAAGGGGCCTCAACCATCTCCCCAGGCAACCTGTCCCAGTGCTCCACCACCCTCAGAGTAAAGAACCTATTCCTAATATCCCATCTAAAGCTGCTCTTCATCTTGAAGTCATTGCCCCTCATCCTGTCACTGCAGGCCTTTGTAAACAGACCCTCCCCAGCCTTCCTGTAGGCCCCCTTCAGGTACTGGAAGGTATCCCCAGAACCTCCTCTTCTCCAGGCTGAACAACCCCAGCTGCCTCAGCCTGTCCTCATAGCAAAGGTGCTCCAACCCCCTGAGCATCCAGTGGCCTTCCTCTGAATCCACTCCATCAGGTCCGTGTCCTTCCTATGTTGAAGGCCCCAGACCTCCACACAGTGCTCCAGGTGAGGTTTCACCAGAGTCAAGTGGCAGAATCACCTCTCTGGATCTGCTGGCAACACATCTTTTGATGCAGCCCAAGATGGGATTGGCTTTCTGGGCTGCAAGTGCACATTGCCTGCTCATGGTCAGTTTCTCAGCCATCAGCACCCCCTCAGGTCCCTTCCCTCAGGACTGCTTTCTAACACCTCATCCCCTGGTCTGAAAACAGTTGGATGCAATTCAATTCAAATAAAAATTCCAATTGAGATTGACCTTGAGAGCTTTGCCCTTAGACTGCATGGACACTTTGAACACCCCCTTCCACCTAATAAGGAGTATCTCCTTCCACCACAGCACCCAGAGCAAACAGGTTCTTAATCAGGAATCACAGCTAGACCCCACTCCAAGCCACCATATCTTCCAGAAAAGGTAGATTGCAGGAATATTGCAGGAAGAAGGCTTATCTTCAGTAAAGCCAACAGAATGAGGTCTCACTCATGCAGAGTCTCATTTAGTAACTCCAGCAGGAGATCTCATGATTCTTTCCCCACGTTCTGCAGAGCCAGGACATGGAGCTGGCCTGTCTAGCTCGGTTTTGAAGACCATTGACCCTGTTGCAATGAGGAGGGGGAAACTAAGGCTGTCAAACACATCAACCAGCAGCACAGTGAGAATCTAAACTGAATAGCCCAGGTTTCAGTCCAAATTTGTGCCACCCAGGCTCAGCACAAGCCACTGACTTGGTTTCCAACCAGTTTTGCAGTGGTGCAAAGTGGAGCTGGGTGGCCAAACTGGGCACAAGGTAAAAGATACACATAAGGGCATTCAGCCAAAGCTGCAAGTTACAGTGGGAGAATAGCTTGGGATTAACAAGAACAGACACCAGAAAACAAGATGGCTCCATCCAGTCAGTTCCCTCCACACCCTTCCAACCTTTTTGGGTTTTTCCTCCATTTTGCTATATTAAATCTCTAAAGGTGCTTGAAAGCCAAAAGACCACAATTCCCTGGAACTTTCTTAAAGCAAAACCAGTATTTATTTTTATTCCATTTCAGACCACAAAGGACCATAGCATTAACACCCAGAAGCTCCTATCACAACTACTCCCATGCTCTCACGTGCTGGTTACTGGCACTACTTGCCCCAGAGCACCCACAGCCCCAAGTGGCAATCGTTATCAGCAGATGGCTGTCCTAGATTTACTGGGGTGTGCCTCACCAAGAATGGAAAATTACACATTGATGCTTTACCTGACTGAGGTCCTTCAAAAATAAGACACACCATAGGTAGTTTGGTGACTTCTCAATAAGAAAGTAGGTGTTGAACGGCCCAGCCGGGCTGACAGATGCTTGCAGGATGATAAAGGGCTGCCAGGCCAGCTAGAGGCAGCTTGTCACTCGTTCATCAAGTTCCTTGCCTCCCAGCTATACTCCTGACTCTGGAGCAGGATCTTCACCACACTCATCCCAGAGTTTCAACATCCTCCCCAAATGCAGGCCGCCTCCTTTGTTCTCCAGCCAAGGAACTCCAAAAAATCAAAGAACACAGGAGACTGACACTACAGGACCCCATGTGCAACTCAAATCATCTTGCATCCACTTTCAGGCATGGAACAGATTGGCTACAGTCTCTCTGCAAGGACACATCAGCACCCAGGGACCAAAAACCAGGTTGGGCCTGCTTGAGTCCCACAGACAAGCAAAGATAAGTCTGGAAGAACCTCAGCAGGAAAGGGAACCAGCTAGATATCTACAGAGACACCATGGAAAAACCTGGACACCCAAGACATTCTTGAATACCTTCCTCAATTGGCACGCGCAGCTGCAAGGTGAAGGCAAGCAGACTCCATATCAGCCAAAGAACCAAGGCAATCCAGCAGCTCAGGGAGAAGCAGCACCACATAGAGCCTCTACCAGCCTCCACCACTCCCTCAAGCTTTCATACAGACAGACTAAGTATTTGCACTGAGCAGTTCTCCCCTCCACACTCCAGTTCCATGTAAATCACATCCTCCCTGCAGCAAGTTCACACCTTAATTTGCCCTTTATCAGTCACAGCTGGTCCCCGTTGCTCCTGCTGGGTGATGGCTTGCAGGGGTGCAAAGCCCCAGGCTTGCAACACGAGGAGGACCACCAGGACGCCAGCACTACAGCTCAGGGCCCTGGGGGCCAAACTGTGCAAGAACCCATAGCCAGAGACCTGTGGGGTCCCACTCAAGGGTGGGGGGGCATTTTGGGGAGTGGGGTTAGAGTGATGTGCCAGGAATAAAGCATGGCCTTCAAAGTCCTTGATGGCTGAGCTTACAGAGTTGCCCTTCCCTCACTCCCTGCCCCGTTTATTTTTCCATGACAAAGGGGGTTTAGCCCCCAAATGGGTGTCATTTCTGTCACAGCTTGTTTCAGAGCAGGGTGAGCCTGATGGGAATGGGCCCAGCTCAGAGGAGAGCTGGGGAAAGCACCCGGGTCCCCAGACCGTGAGAGCAGGTTAGAAAACCCTCCATCCCCGGTGTCCTCGGGGCAGGGGACACCAGGGTGCTCACCCAGCCCCAGAGTACACGGCCAAATCAGAGCCTGGCTATCATTTTTTCCATCACCTGCTCACATGAACACCTAAAACTCTGATGGAAATATTTTTTCAAAGGGAAACCTCTGCGTGCGTGAAGTGGTCTCACCCCCTGGTTGCACTGGGGTGATGTGATTTAAGAGGAAGCCGAAAAAGCAGCAATTGATTACCCGTAAAACGGGGTTATAATCCAATAAATAAATGATAAATCAGCGTGTCTCCTCTTAGTGAGGAGCTGGAGACACGAAGTTCCCCTCAAAGGAGCTGAACAGAATATCCATTATCCAAACCGATCGCAGCCACCCGGGTGGAAAGAGCAGCTGCGCCTCCGTGTTCCCTGACACTTTTCCTTGTGCTTTACACCCTCCTTGCTGAAACTAAAGTGGAGATAACTCATTAGGGAATGGCAGGGAAGGCTGTTTTCCGGATTATCTACCCCCTCTCTGTTTGGATCAGAACCCACGGAGTGAAGTGGGTTTTTTTTGCTTCGATACCTCTGAAATTAATCCTTCTGCTCCCAGTGAAATCGCTGCCCTGGTAGTTGCGAATTGCCCCCCCGAGCTCTGCTCACACGGCTGCACAGCCATCATTTTGTCCCCTGCTCCTGGAAGGATTGAGACTCCAAGGGGTCAGAAAAGGTTTCATTCCTTCAGAAACCTCTCAGGCCACTGGGACCCGGGAATTACCTTCGGCAGCAACCCTCCCTGCTCGTCCCACCCTGCCAAACAGCTCCGACATGCACACACACAATTCAGGGGCCTTAATGAGAGCGCCCACCAGCCTGGGAAGGGACAATAGGCATTTCTCATCGCTCATCAGAGACAGTCAGAAAGTAGGACAGCACTTTATTTGGAAGCTCTGCTGGACCTGGAAAGCCACTTCCCTCCAGGAGCCCTGGGATAAGGTCCTCTCTGTGGTGGTCCAGAAGTTTCACAGAAACATGTGTGTCTGCTACCAGTTTCTTAAGCGGGGCAAGTGTCTTTTCTTTCCCTGGGAAGCCTTTCTTCCCCATTGTGTGACCACTGCACATTAAAAGGCAATCAATATCATTCCCATTGTTTACCCTGAAGTTTGATGCATGTCTTCCTGCTTTTTACATCCTTGTTCTCACATTTTAGTGCCCCTCGGTTCCACCAAAGCCGGTTGATCTCTGTCCCAGAGCGAAGCGTTTCACCCGAAACGGCAGCTTCTGGTGCAGAACAGTTTTGCAAGGAGGGGGGAGGCAGAAAACAGAAATGAGGATCTAATAAGACAAACCACCGATGAAGAATAACTCTGTGTGTGTGTGAGAGAGAGCAGAAAGTGTTGGACAAACAGGATGAGGACGGTTATAACCATGAACCGAAATGTAAAAAGACTAGCTCTGTGCCTGCGTGCAATTCTGGGTGAGGCTGGCACATGAGAAAAGAGGGAACCATGGAAGCACAGTAGCTCAGCACATGTTTGCCTGTGGATATATGAGGGAGGGCAAGAGAAACGCCGGAGGACCAAGGGAAGCAGGCCCTGAGCCATGCAAACCAGCGCCCGGGTGCAGCCGAGGGAAGGGGAGGGTTCGTTTGAAGAGCCCTCCTGCTCTGAGCGCAGCCCCACACACCCCTGTGAAAAACTGGGGGAGGTTTCCTACCAGTGCCAGGCCTGATGCCGCTTCCCCATGGACAGGGGACCAGGAGGGGTGTGTGGGTCCTCATTTGGAGTTCACTGAAATCACCAGGAGCCATCGTGTCGGTGTTGATGACATTCTTGCACATGTGCTCCCNATGATTATAAGCCAATAGAAGGGGGGTGGGGACGCAGAATTTCCAGAAGAGGTTCTTCTTCCCCAGACTCCGAAAAAAAAACACTTTTAATTTATATCTTTTCCTTTTTAATGCCGCTACTGGCATTCTTAGCGTTTTTCATGCCCGGGCAGCTGGGGATCCCCTGCGCACACACCCCTCCCTCGCCAGTCTTGGGGACACGCTTCCCGGGAGGGGCTGGCCGGTCGCCGAAGACCCCCCAGAGCCGAGCCCTGCCCGTGCTGCCGAGCTGTCCCCACCAGGTGGCACTCCAAGAGCGGCTGAGCGGCGCGACACAGCCCCGGCAACGGCCACGGTTCCCCCCCGACCCCGGCTCCCNNNNGTACCGTCCGTCCATCCTCCCGACGGCAGAAATTCGGAGCCGCGGGATGTGGAGTTGCTGGGGGCAGCGGGGGGGGAGGAGTATGGAGGGGGAAAAGGAGGCCGAAATTTATGCTTTATCTCTCTCCCCCATCCCGCCCCCGGATAAACATTTGGCAGAAGGAACAAACCAGAAAGCCGGTTGGAAAAAGGGGTGTGAACACAAGCACCGGGGGCATCGGGCCGGCGGCCGAGCGGGGAGGTTCCTGCATGCTCCCCGCTCCTCGAGGGGCGACAGGCAGGGACATCCCCTCCCCTCAAAGCTGCCCCGGGGGT
>VZTM01010352.1:2267-30956 GCA_013400555.1 Jacana jacana | reverse complement strand
GGATGTTGAGTATCCTTGTATGACACCTCCTGACTAATTATTCCTGTTATAATGTAGATAACATTCCTCCTTCATTTCACATTTTTTAGGTCAGAGATACCTTTGTTTATCCTTAGTACCCTCTGATAACATGTGCAGAATAACTGTCTATTTGATTCTTAATGCACTCAGTAGTTACTGTGTCATGAAGGACTTAAATCCTACATACAGAAGATCAGAACAAAGTCTGAATTTTCAGTGAATCAGAGTTATGCTTTGCTATTGTCAAGGAAGAGAAGTGTTTTCTCTGTTTTAGATATACTCAAGGAAGATTACGGTTTCAGAATTGCTGTCTCCTGTTTATAGTCAGTTTTGTTCTTTATTATCTCTATGTTCTTAATGTTTTGCTCCCTGGCTTGTAATTTTAAACATGGTGCAGACAGCTTACAGCACATTGTTGAATGTGGGGCTTTAAACCGACAAACTTGTTCTTTTTATATCCTCTCCAACCCTTTCATTGGATTTCATGCTTTACCTTTGCAAATATTTGTGAAGATCATAAAGAGATCAGGGAGATAAATGTTCCAGACAAAAGAGACCAGTAATTTTTTTCAGTGTATGATTTGTTCTTGGTGTAGTCACCACGTATTTCACAAAAAGTCGTGAAGTCTGGACATTATGGAGCTTACACAGAAACCGTGATATAAAATATTATGAAACTTGGTGCTGACTGAAGTTACCAAACAATGAAGGTGATGAAAAGTGACCCCTAAGGGAAAGGATCAGTGGGTGATAGATGGCAGGAAATTAAAACTGTTGGTACACTAATAGGGAACTGGTAGCGCTAAATGATAACAGCAGTTTGGGATGACTGTAAATAGGTTGGGTGAATAATACAAAAAAGCACATGCAATCATTAGGTTTGAATCCAAACCTGTCGCATTTTGGAGCAGTTTTTACTAAACTTTTTCTGTCATGAAACATATTGATGAAATATGATGCTTAATGCAATCGACTACATAGCTCGATTCCTTATAAAGATTACAAACACAGAACTACTGAAATAAAAAGATACTGTATCAGAAAATGGAGGTGTCAGGGAACTTTGGAAAATAATACGTATAGGCTGGATTCTTCAGTTTAAAAAATTCATGTAGCGCAAGATTTCCTATAATGTGGAACCAAAGCAGCCAGGTAGCAGTAATGGAAAATTCCCAGTGCGTAGAGGAATGATTACAAAGCTGGTGAAGGTGACTGTGTCAGAAGCTCTTGTGTCTCAGAGGTGAAAAGAGATCACAAAAGGAAAAAAACATTGAGGAGCATGGTTCTGCATGGGAGATCCAGAGCTGTATGGCAAGACATGGCCTGAGACAGCCAAGTGTGTAAGAGTTACAGACTCACATTCATACTCCTTCCTTTTTTTGCCTTATTCTTGTATTGAGGAGTGCAAAATAATCTTAAGAAAAAGAATATCACCTGGTTTGGGGGATTTCTCTCAGGCTGAAGCTTTTTTAAAGTCCAAAAGCATTAAAAAATATCTTTTTTATTAAAATCAACGTACACTTAAAAAAAATAAATCATGTTCATTCCAACTCCAAGATATTAATACAAATCTATGAAAACTAAAAAGGCCACCAAGAGAGGTTAGTCAGAATTAGGAATTCAGGTAAAAGCTTCTGTACTATATAGTATATGAGAAAGTGGATTGTATCAAAAAATACTGTAAAAGTGCATAGACAGATAATAAGCTGCTAGACAGGGAAGCAGAAATGAACTTAGGTTTAAAAAGTCTAGACATTAAAAGTGTTCTTGAAGCACTTCTTTGCACTAAAGATGATAAATGTGTGGAGAAAGTAAAATCTACCCTTATACTTGCAGTGAAGCAGACACGCGACACTTATCGCAGAATTTCAGACATGCACACCATTTTTGCAGTTTAAATAAAGAGATAATTCACTTGAACCAAGGAGGAGGGGGAACAGAAGCAGTTCAGCTGCTGTCTCAACTGTAAGAAGCTGGCAGCTGAAAAGAGAGGATCTAATTAACAGTTACATCATTGAGCAGTAAATTAATCAATCACGGTTAGACACCTTGCAGCAGTCTGCAAAATGCCTTTGGCCTATCACTTACATACCCACATCAAGATATGTATTGTCATATATTGACCAACAGTAGGTTTACATGAAATTATATTGTACTGGGAAATCAAATAATGAAGCCTCTCAATATGAATTAAAAAACCACTAACAGAAATCTAAAACTAAAAGCCTGTGTGCTTTTTTGTTCAGAGATTAAAAAAAAAAACCAAACAAAAACCAAAAAAACACAACAAAACAAAAAATCAAAAACCAAGGACATAATGTTTTATTACTAAAGCAGAGAAATTTAAATAAACAACAACAAAAAAAAGAGGGTAGGTTGAAGTTCTTTATTAATATTCCTTTACATTTCACCCACAAATTTAATGAGACTGCTAATTTTGTGATTCCTTATTGTACGACAAATCTCCATAACTATTAAGAACACCTGTGGTGTTAAAAGACAGTAATCGGAGTATTTCTAAGTTTGAACATAATTTAAAAGGTAAAAGCTGATTCCTTCCAGGAAAGCCCACTGAAGTGGAAAAGACACTGAAGTCATGCTGCTACATACTTACACTGTGTTTGCACACGTGTGCTTTCATGTTTTGAAGCTGACTTTTTATTATTTTAAGAAGGTACATCTTTGGAACAAGAACTAAGCAAGCCTGTTTTCTAAACTGTTTAACTTTTTGTGACCAGAAAAGGCGGGGTGGTTTGTTGTTTTGTTGTTTTGTTTTGGTTTTTTTTTTTCTGTGTAAATGTGGCTTTTAGCAGACCATGACTCTCTGTAGACAGAAAATAGGACCAGCTGGTGCCATTGCCTGGTACTTTTTACATTTTCTTTAGGGTGCTGGTTGGGAGGGGGTTTGGAGGAGAGCTACACATAGAAGACAAGAAACACAAGTTGTGACTGGAAAAAAAGACTCAGAATTGGCTCCAGCAGCACTCCACCAGCTGCCATTACAATGTGTATTGTGTACATTTGCACGGTGTAGAATCTAATTCAGTTTTACAGTCAGGAAAGAATAGGAGGCAATCACCGAGCATCCATCACCAAACAGCATGATAAATAAGCTGTTACTTGGATCATGTATTTAACCCAGTCAAGAGGTTTGGACTGGAGAAAAAAAAACGGACAGAAAAGACAGGATCAAAAAAACCCAAAACCCGAACCAAACCAAAAAAACCTCTCATGAAATAAAAAGGAAAGACAATGAAGTATCTTTCCTGCTTCTTTGGGCCATGCACACTGACAACTACATAGAAGTAATATATGATTATGGTTTATGAGTTTGATCTGAGACTTAAAACTGCAGTAGTTTGAAGTAGAAGAAAAAAAGACCAGTTTTATGAGGGTTCTTCAACAAGTTTCCAGGATGGTTCTTAATGTTTGGAATGGTGAAACAGTGGCATATTGACTACATAGTGAAAATCACTCTGCAATTAAGCAAAGATACAGAGGGAGATAAATGTCTAAAGAAAATAAGACTATTTTTCAAAAGTAACTTCTGCACTCATGGCCAGTTTTTAATTATATTTAGCCCTTGACAGATTCAGAGAGATTGCTGGGTGTTTCAAAACCATCTATAAAACTAGCTCCTAAAGGATATAAAGTGCATAGGGATTTTCCTTTTTGTTTTGTAGTATATCTTCAATTGCAGGTATTTAAACCAAGCTTTGCTAATCCAGTTTTATGTATCCATGTATGAGACAAGCAGACTTTTAAAATGGCTAGACATTGTGCTCCTCTAATATACCTCTATGGAATTATCAAATAATCCATTTGCTCTCGTGGCATACCAATGCCTTTTAACGTCTTGCACTTGTTAACCCAGCTGAGGGTTCAGTCCTGAATCCAATTAAATCAAAAATCACTATATGTGATTTTAGACATATGACTTACACATACTGTTAGCACGTCACGAGTTTTAAGTGAGAAACATTCCTCTCTTTTTCTGTTACTTAAGGTAGCACACATTTTATTATGCGTGCTATGAGCTGGGAAAAAAAGCACATGATTAATTCCAACTCATTTGTTGCATAATAATGTCAGAGCCCTGAGGTGCTCATAGGACCAGCCTCACCTGGGATGCCTGCTCATTCCTCCTCTGTCCGTGGGCTCAGTATCCCCAATTAAACTCAGCCTATGATGAAGGAATATTGGTCTCTGGTCCTCCTGGACAGTCTCTGGACTTGTGCTGCAAGTAGCTTCTCTCCAGTGTGTGTCTCTCAGATAGATGCTCCAGCTTGTCCCTCCATCTCCTTTCCTTTCTGCCTGGACCTCATGAAAGGACCTTGTTCCATCCCTTACTGTCAGGGGCTGCTGATGGATCCTGTCACCACAAGCCTGGTAGGCTCTGGACTCCTTCCCCATGTGGAGCTGCCCTGTTCCTGCTCTGCCCCACAGGGAACTTATTTGAGGTAACCAAATATCCAAATTGGGTTTGGAACAGATATGAGCATCCTAAACTGTTTCAGAACTTTTTCAATAACTTTTTTAGTTTTGTTTTGTTTTTTGTTGGAGATATAAGGACTGTGAAGGCTGAGGGGAGAGTGGGTGGTAAAGCTGGAGGTGCATTAAACTATTCCTAAAGTGTGTGGCTTTGCTGGCAACTATCTTTTCTGTCTGTATGTTTGCAAACACTGACATTTTTAGTTCAGTAGCCAAAAGAAATCTCAAGCCTTTTTGAAGGGTAGAGGGAAGCTTTCTGATTCAAAGTGATTTCTTCAACTTGATGTGTTTAATAACCAGTTCAGAAAAAGTTGTGAGTTTTTTGTTTGTTGTTTGGTGGATTACTTTTTTTTTTTAATACAGTAACTGAAAATTGAAAGGACCACTTTGAAAGAAAAAGAAAATATTTAAGTTGTCAAAACATAAATATTCTTAGGTTTGCATACACATATTTTTGAAATGAAGTAGTTTTCCAATCTGAGTTTAACAATTATTTTACTTTTTATGAATCTGCACTCTTAAACAAATTTGCGATACTTACTGTCACTTTTAACTGTCTCCCTGATGCTCTGCTGGCTGTGGTTAGAATACATTCTTTGCACTTTTAAAAGAATCCAAGAAATAATTCTCTATTACCTTTTGAATATAAGTAAATACATCAGATGCTTTCTGCCTTGTGTTTTTTATAAGCTGTTATAGGAAGATCATGCTCATGATGAACGTGGCTCTGAGGTTTACAGCAGAAGTTGTATATCATAATCTGCAGTTCACATAAAGTCCTACAGCTTCAATGTCTGAGGGTTTTGACTTCAGGAATCTATCTCTACCTACCCCACTGCAGAATCTGAATCACTTTTTTATAAAGGCTCTATATAAGGCTAAGATAATTACTTAAATTGTAATAGGAAAAAAGAGGTATTGAGGTAGTGAAGCTGCTAATCCATCTCCTCATACCACTTGTGTCCCTAATCCTTTCCATCTATTTCAGGACTTAAATAACCTAGCATTTCCTATCCTACTCGTCCCCTGTTACACACAGAAATGAGCTCCTCCTTTTCAGCTGCCCTCTTTCTCATCCTCATTCCAGTACCTTCCCACACAAATTTTCCCATCTCAGATTTCCTTCTCACCAACCCACTTGCAAGTGCTTAAAGCTCCCCTCACTCTTCAGCACTTCCTTCCCATATTTTTGTCCTGAATTTCCTCCCACTCTAGTCATATCCTTTCTCAGCTTACAGTTTCCACTACTGCTATGGTTATTTGCTTCCTCCTGTTCTTGCTGGCGGCATGTAGCCATTATTCCTTCAGCTTTACACTAGCAATGCTCTCAGGGTGGGCATTTCTTCCCAGGGAACCAGGAGGAACTAGCTTCCTGGGGAGTTAGATTGTCCTTCTTGCTTGGCTCTAGGAAAGCATTGCTCGTTTTCTGCTCCCCTTGGTTTTCAGAAATCCAGGCATATTTGATACTCATGCAAAACTCAGAACAGGACCTTGAGGGCGGTAATAGGCAAAATGTCGGTCAGAATTGGATCTCTGAAAGCTTTAAAGCCAGTGAAACTTTACATTCTTTATCTTACAACATTTGCTAATGAGTTGGGGTTTATGTTTTAGCAAAAATTTGGAAACAAGATAAAACTTCAGATTGTTAATGATAAGTTACTCTAAATTAAAACCACTTTAGTACTTTTTCTAGCCAGTTTGCCATTCTAAACAATATTGCTGCTGTCAAACACATTCAATAGAATAGGTGTATTAAATAAAAAATTAAGTTTCGTGGAGTGTGAAAACTTTTAATAGAAGATATTCTGAACTATTTCTCAATCTGCTTCCTGTTGGACATTAGTGAAGTGACAGACAGGATGGGGCTATCTCAGCCTCGCTGGCTGCTTCTTGTTACAGGGCCTAGCTATTGCAGTATACGCTTGCCAAAAATCTGGGAGAATTTTATTGAATTGGAGAATTTTAAAGTTTTCTTAGGCGACCCTATATTTCTAAGCTTTCGGGTGTCCGGCACACGATGTCCTTCCCACCCTCCGCCCCCGTTACAGGCAGAGTCGGAGGTGCTGGTGTCGCTCCGGCGGCCGTGGCAGCACGCGTGGGAGGGCGCCACCTGCTGGTCCCGCGGCCGCACAGCCCCGGGGGTGCCGCCGCCCGCGCCCGAGAGGGGACTTGGATCTGCCGGTCTGGGGAACGGCGACGTCAGGCTTAGGAGTTCGTGGGAATCGGTCCCAGAGTTTATTTCCAGCAGCTGGAGAGTGAAGGGAACGATATGTAGCACAAAATTAGGCCGTAAATTGTTTTTTTAAACACCTTTTTAGTAATATGGATTCCTGAATTTGGGAGTGGGGCAGGTGCTGAGAACCAGCCCGCTATTTCATTTTGGGAGTGACAACCTCCCTGCCATTTGATATAATAAAATCACAAGATTACCTTAATTCCATGATGGAGGGAAAAGTAGTCAAACTGAAATAAGGTGTGCAGTCAGGGAAGTCAAATGTATGCATGACGTGTGGAAATAGACTCCACAACCTGGAGAGTTGTAAAGTATGTATGTTTATTCAGCACTGGGCAGCACGGGGGGTCTCCCCACCACAAACGTGCTACCCCTGGCGTGGCAACTTGCCCTTCATTTATACAGCAATGATACACAAATTCATTATGCATATACATATGCATAACCTGTCCCCGCTTCGTATTAAAATTAGACTCCTCCCGACTGTGCTTGCGCAGTGTCTCCTGGTAGTGGTCGCCGAGGGTCGTGAAGAGGAAGGCCATATGTCTTCTTCACAAATGCACTTCTCACCTCTTGCTCTAGCACAGGCCCAGCTCTCAATTGGTCTCTTTCCCATCCAGGATGGCAGGTGCAGCTGGATCCTCCTTATCAAACGTACCTCCCTATCTGCTCTCAGGGCTGGAGAGTTGGTTCTGCATCCTGGGATGTTCTCCTTGTTCCCCACTATCTCAAGGCTGTGGCTCATCTTGACCTTCAGTTTTTTAGTTTTGCTTAAGCGGCGGCCTCTAACAGCTGCATACTCTTACCCAAATAATTATTTCTAAAAGATAGTCAAAATTATTTCTAAAAGCTTATATACTTTCTTATAAGTATAAGGCAAAAATGTTACTTTAATTACTATGTTTTAAAGGCAAGTTTTAAACCCCCAGGAAGAGTAATAGGACTCTGCCAAAAAATTGAAGCAAAGAACAAAACACTTAGTTGAAAGTCATTCTTAGGTACATTCATTAAGAATTAGAACCGAGATAAAAGCAGAATGATCTTTCTCTGAGAAACACTGTGTTCAAGTTTTTTGGAAGTCTGATAATTTGAAATTTCTCCAGACTCAGATTCTAGAAAAGAAATGTCTGATATCACTAAAGCATTCCACTTCAGGAATGTGCAGGCTGAAAAATGTGTCAAATACAAAAGTATTAAACACTTTATTACATAAATGCAAGGTAAAAATCGAATATTAAAAAGTGTAAAATATTACGCTTCAAATTTTATGTTTTTTCTCCAATTTCAAATGTTTCTGTCTCCCTGGGTTTGTTTTATATGACTTTATTTGCAGGATTGATAGGAAACACCGATTTATGCACTACAGTACTTAAATGCTAATTGTAAGCAAAACATACAAGATATGTGATCTTAAATATACTCAGTATCCATCAGGCTGTGCTGCAAGCTTTATAAAGTTATCTATATGGAAGTCACTAGTAGATTCGAAATACCTCAGATACCAATATGACTGATTGAATAATGTCCAATTCACCTAACTGTAAATTTTTGCAGTCACATTCAGCTGGCTGTACAGCTGATTTGATAGTGTTTCATTGAGACTTTATTTCCCTGAGGACATTACTGACCAATAGTGTATTTCCTTAATGGATTGGGCGGTTTTTTGTGTAGCAACTTGTTTGTTATCATTTTCCAATAATAGCCAGAGAAAAGTGTGTCTCATAGACTTACATTATTTTTTCTATATTGAGGGGTAGTATGGGACATAGTTATCTACATTAGGTGTTTGGAGGACAGTCTTTTTGTATGTTTGTGTTATCTTCCCAGCCCTTCACCACTGACTCCTGCTCTTTGTATAGTGAAAACTCCAATTCCTGTTCAAATGAATGCAAACATCAGGCCTCGTGTTCCAAGGACAAGTCCTATATAGTTCTTTTGTTCTGTGTTCTTTGGATTTAGATTCATTGGCAGACATTGTATCACAGAATTTGACTCGTCACAAATTGAAGCAGCCCCATCTCTCTCAACCACTGTAGGCTCAAAGAGCAGAGCCTGCAGAACACGTTGAGGGTGGCACACCACTGTTTTTCCTCTGTCTACTTGTCAGTGACTAAGAGTCACCACACAAACTCAGTCATCTTATAGTGGAGAAATACACTTGTCTACCCTCAGTCATAATCTCTAATCTTTTCACCAACTTATATCAGTAAGGCATCAGTCTGAATGTTGTTGAGGTTCCCTAAATGAGGTCATTTAACACTCAATGCTAGTAGCCAATATTGGTGCTTATGAAAAGTAGCACTACATGGGAATTGCTCTGAAGCAAGCTAAAGAAGTATTTAAATTGGGGATCTCTTTAATAACATGTAAAAGCAAATATTTTTTTGAGAATTTCATGTATTATTTGAGACGTAGGTAGTGGGAAACTCGGAAAGGTATTTGGAAATGCATTTTCATTAACTCTGGTTACTACAGTTTTTGTGAAGGTATGTTGACCCTTATTTTGTAGCTGTAGTGGGTCATACCCTCATAGCTTTTACAAATTTTATCTCTGGAGCTTGGGTGATATCGTATTGAGATTTATGGTAAATCAGGAACTTGTAACTCCCAGGAAAATGCTAATTCAGTGGTAAACTGAATGCTAACTGAGCATATGGAGGCACAATTTTGTATGGAAAAGTGTAGGTGGGCTGAGGTGCAGAAAATGCTTCCTGGTGGAGAGTTACTAGCCAAAAGAGCTGAACTGAATCTGAGTAATTGCCATTTATTCCTCTCTTCCAGCAATTATAATGTTGATCATGTCTGAATGTTGAAGGGAAGACCTATAACATTCTATAGTCTGGAGAGTTCTTACCTGTGCGGTGGATGGGCTGGCAATGGTTTGATGAGCTTTTCACACATAAAGACATCATAAGGACACCATAAATATGAGATACCTCACTCAAATTCTTTGATCTGCCATCCACTCACAACCCAAAAGCTGAAATTCCTTATCTGTGTAATTGTCTGAGTTTTGCCACCAGATTTCACCATATATCTAATGTTCTGGTTCTGAACTATACCTCTTTTATGATTGACTTGCATCAACTTCCCCCATCTATGAAACAAAATAAATAAAATTTCATTGCAATTAGCACTTGCGGGAGCTGGAACGTAATCAAGTTCCCATAGGCATGATAGCTGATGAAAGCTAAGTGTAAAGATCCTACAGGATGTGTCTGAGCTAGCTGCATAGATGGTAAATCTTAACAAAAGTTAAATAGTACTGAATGCACTGAGAAATGAGGCCAGCACAAAAGCAGACCTTTAAGAACACAATGAAGATGACCATTATTGAGAATGTTTTTAGAATTTAAACCCGTGGTGATAGATTAGTAACACGCTTTCTGTACTTTCTGTGTGGTAAGGCACAGGCAATGAACACTAAAATAGACTAATCTGACAAGGCACAAGCCACCTTCAGTCTGAAACCATAAACAATCCACCAGGACACAAAAGTACTCTGTTCTGGACAGTAACTCTCCCATGTGTTCTGAGTTCTTTGCAGAGCAAGTTTCCAATGTGTTTCCCCCAGTAATACAGAGATTCAGCAGAAAATGAGTAATTGAAATTGAAGCCTGATGCTAGCATCTATTAGTGCCATTCAAGAGAAATATTGACTTTATTTGGAGTCACTTTCTACCTGCATTTTTTCTAAATACAAATATTGATGTATCTAAGGAGGTTGGTGGAGGAAAATCAAGAAGTTTCTATTCACTAGGTGACTAGGCAGCATAGATCACTTTGTTATAATATGATTCTTCTTCCAATATAACAAAAAACAACCAAAGCCAAACTAAACCAGAGGACTGTATTTACTCTATCGGTAACTTACTATAAAAATCACTTCAGATTGGAATGCCATGCCCTGAGAGGGCAAGGAATAGCACCAGGACTTTCCAACTAATTTTGTAAAAGGTATTAAAACTATGGAAAATCAGAGGAAAAAACCACTATATTATTACCATATAAAAGATGACTCCAGCTAAGTGGAAGTAGACTAGGACAATGTTAGGAAAGAATATAAAGCATCATAAACTTGAATGTTATAAGCCACTAATGAGTGAAGTCAAAAACAGGAAAGAATTTTTCTTGTTTAAGCCCTGGGTGAAGATACACTAATGAAAAGCCACTATCAGCATGGTTGTAAAGCATTCAAATTTAATACTTCTGTACAAGCAAAAATTCCACCTAATAATGATTCCAAGCAAAAATGGAAACTAATAAGGGTATTTATGAATAGAAAATTAAAGGATCAGCTAAAGCAGTTATTTTTTGCAGGTGTTGTGTAGACTGTCCAGGGGGATGCAGTAAGTGAATTACTGGGGAGACATTCTGTAAAAGCAAAAGGGAGCTAATTAAATTGTCATTGGCAAATAATGCTGCGGTCACCAAAAATACAAATGGATTCGAAGAGTACCTAGTCAAAATTAATGGGAAAACATGCTAATGAAGGGCTATTAAACAGTCACCTGGATATAGCATCTGTCTCAAAAACCATTCAGAATCATTATTTCTCAGCAGTATCAATAGAAACAGGAGAAACTGATAAATGATTAGTTAGAAATTGCTAGACCTGAATGATGGTAGCACAGAAGTTCTCCAGCTGATGATATATCCTGAAGAAAGTATACATCTTTCTCCATAATACAAGGTCCTCTTGCATTACAGAACTGTTTGTATAAGCAGTGCGTGTGATTTAAGAGTGTTAAGGTGAAATCTGCCTCCTGTATGCTTCTAGTATGCTCTATGCCTAGAAAATAGATACAGCTAAATGCTTCTGTCTTCACTAAGCATCTAGAGGCTTATTCTTTTTTGTCCCATTGCCTCCCTACACATTCATGTAGTAAAACGGTTCCTTTATAGAAAAATCAGCAAAAATGAACACCATTTAAATTTGATTGGACTGTAAGCATTGGAACTGACCAGAGCTGTTCTGTGTCCCTTCTTGTGTGCAGTTTTGAGAATAAAATTGAGGTACATGAAGCTTTGTTTATGAAACTACTTTGTAGATAAGTATATCTCAAAATCACTTTGTTACATGTATGTCCTGGATTGTGATAAGGATCTTTCAACAATACGTAAGTGTTTATGTTACTTAATATTTGGCTTTAATATGTAGCGTGAATTACACACTGAATGTTTGTCACGGGTAACAGAAGTTTTATACTTTACTGAAACATGTTTGGGCCTGTGAAAAAGACATTGAAAATCTAAGCAAAGTGATAGGCAAGTTCTCCTTTCACCTAGACATGTACTTGTGTAGTGCTTAGTTAATTGACTCATACTTACTTTTTTTCATTGAAGTGTTAGGCAGTAAATGTCAATGTCTTATAGAAAAACACAGTTACAGTAACTGTGAAAGTTCAGAGGAGGCATGACTGCTGGAAGCCCAAATAAAGAGGAAAATGACATTAAAACACATCTCCTCAGTTCTCCAGGTTGTGGGAGAGCCAATTTTGGTTAGAACTAATTTTGCTTTACAGGGCAATTCTGACCCCTCAAATGATATATATTTACTAGAAAGACTATTTCTCAAACTTGAAAATAGACCTACTGTTCCCTCCTGGAAAAACACTAAGAATGTAATAACGAGTGCTCATTATGACAGAAGTGGTGTCAAGCTCCCTGACTTTAATTTTTCTGTATTTTAAACTAGTTTATTTTTGAGAAATTGTAGCATTTTACATTAATTCAGCTTTGAACTAAAGTAGTTTGATTATGAATGCCTTGAAATGGAGGAGGGAAGGAATAAGGAAGGCTGAAGGAAGGAATAAGGAAGATGAGGAAAATTACCTTATGTGGTAATGGATACATTTATCAATAAAAGGTTTGTACGTTTATGTTAGGAGGTATAATAACTTTGTGGCAAAATTACTTCAGGGGATATATAAAATATTTCCAAGACAAACAGTGTCTTTATAAATTTTGCTCAATGTTTTAAAGGCAGGATTTTCTAAAATATCCAATGTATGTGTAATATGCAAACAAGGTTTTGCTGATTCCATGTATTTGGAAAGACTTTAAAAGGCATGTCTGCACCAGCTCCTACTGACATTTCGTACAATTTAACATACTGGAAGTCACTAAAAGATGCAAGGATTTTAAAGATTAATAGAGATAAATCTGTTCATGTTTGGGGACTGTTGCATTTTTGAGGCAGCTAAAAAGCTTTGGTATAATTTCAATAGCTCTTCATATATCTCTTATCAGTGCTGCATGGCTCTCAATCTGAGTCTTTTCCTAAGGAAAAGCCATTATTTATTTTTTTAGGCACAAAAATGAATACATCATTTGCCTACTAAAATACTTTATCTGTATTATTCTTCTCTGTATGGAAATCTCATTCTCTGTTGCTACAAACTCTTTATTGTTGATACATGTTTTCTGCTGTGTAAGTGTAAATACCAGTTTAGGGCCAAGTAGTTCGAGAATCATGAGTTGAACTTTAATTATCTCCCCATTTTCTCTTTGCTACAGTACATGAATTCAGCTATTTCAGCATTATTTAAGGTAATGAAGTAGAAAGGTTATGCTTGATATTTGAGCTAGTTTCAGCTAACCCGGATCAATTCCTTTTATCAGATTTTTGCCACAAATCCCACACTTTAGACTTGGTTTTTCTAGTGACTAATTTGAAAAAGAAAACAGCTCAAATCAAAAAGCTGAACTAATTTCCTTCCTTTAATGCCAGGCATAAAAACTGAATCAGTTCTTCCTGGTGGACTTGCCTTCTACCTCTTTGCTCTTTTTCAAATGTTCTTCAATGATATGTTCTTCCTCATACTGCCAGAACTGATGTTGACGACTGTATAGCTTTGCATTGGAACCACAAAATGTATATTACTAAGTAATAGGCTATAAAAGTAAATTGATGTTCATCTCAAAAAAGATCAGGCACCAGTGAAAACTTCTATACCATGTACTGGAGAATCTTTGCTTGTTTATTGTAGACATTGTACCATAGAAGAACATGAAGTATATAAAAGGGATAACTGTGTGGATATTTAGAAGGAATACTTCCTAGGAACAAGCTAGAATATAACATCCATTCATTTTGAATAGGTTATAAACAGATTTTTATCTAAGTCAGAAAAGAGGAAATGTAATTAATAGAAAATTGAACTGGAACAGATCTGTAAAGGCATTAGCTATATGAATAATGAAAAAAGTGATGTTTAAGTATAAAAGTGACCTTTTTCAATTTCTCTAATACTTCTGACTGCAAAATATATTTTCCACAAGATTTTTTTTCTGCATATTGATTTGAATTTAATCTGTATGCAGTTTTCCAGGAGTATAAAGATTGTGGTAAAAATTCAAAGTTATAACACCATTTCTGCCCTGACAGGTATTCTGTGATCATTAATTGAATGCCTTTGAAGCAAGTTCCAGCCCGATAGGTGCATTTAAAGAGTTAACTGCACCAATGTGGTAGGAAACTTTTGTTGTCTTTTTGATTGCAAAAATGCCAGAACTGTCTTGGAGAAAAACAATTAGTGTGAATAGGAACAGGAAATGAGAAGGTTTTTGTTGCTATAGAAACATTACCTTTTCTTGTCACTCCTTTTTCTGTAAATATCATGTGGTCACTTTTTTGTTCTGAAATGAGAGATATTCTCATCTGAGTACATCAAAAAAACAGCTCTCCATTGCCACTCACTTGTGCATAAAGTTTCTAGTTATAAAAATGTCAGAGTAAACTTTAAACCAGTTTTATTCTAATCAGAAAGGTTGTTTGGTTGTTTTTTGTGGGTTTTTTTCCACTTTAAATAACCTTATCTTTTTATGCCACCCAAGAAGAGAAGTTTTTCATATGGTATGCTAAGAATTAGGTTACTTTACAGACGTCACTAAGTTCAGGATCTAAAATCTTGAATCAGCTTGCAAACCCTTTGTAAAATTCTGCTCAACTTCAGAACTAAAACATCAATAGCATTTACCTGAGAGTTTTTAGAAAAGTAATATATTCAGTTACTACAAAATATCCACTTTTAGTGTATAATGGAACTAAAGATACCACCATTATCTGCTTTGAATAAGGGCATCTACATAGCAGTGTAGCAAGACTGGAAAGACTATGCTACCTTTTACAGCACCTGTTTTTTTGCATACATGGTCACTTTTGCTCATGAAAAAACACTGCAGAGATTTGACGTTTTATCACTTTTTTGTATGAAATGAAGAATGTGACAGAAACATTAATAGCATATTTCCCTGAAAAGAAAGTGGGGGGAAATATAATAAAGTAACTATTCTCAGCACATTAAACTAGTAGCATACCTTATTATACTATGTCCTATACTAACCTGTTGCTTAAGAAGATCTTTAACAGAAAGTATGGGTTTTTTTCTTTCCTGTTTTTGGGAGTTGGTTTGGTGGGGTTTTTTTAAATTTTTTTTTATTCATTCCAGAAGTCTGTCCTGATTTCTCCGCTCTTAATGCTTTCCCTATGCCCTTTATTCAGATGCTGGTTGCTAAAGGGCACAACAACATTAATTAAATAACTCTCGCCTACAAGATTTTAATGTTGCTGTTTGTCTTTTGGCATTTGAGAGCAGTGCTGTAAGACTGTTATCAGAGCAATTTCATTTTTTATGCTAGGAAACACCATTTTGAAACAGACATTTCCCACAAGGAATTCCATAGTGGCGAAGGTTTACTTATGAAATAAAGAACACAATAACACAGGGGATTGTGACCCTACGCTTCTGTGGGATACTAGTAAGTGGGATTAATTCCCTATGTGACTCTATTGGCAGTGCCGTCATCATCATATTTATTGGAAAAATGTGAAATGTGAAAGCCACTTTTTAGAGGGTAAAGCAAAGTGCTGTGTAGTCTCAGACTTGAAAGTATATTTCCTTGGTGTTTCAAAAGACAATTACTCTGTCTCCTTCTCCACAGTAACTGCAAGCAATGCACCTGCCTTTTAGCACCATTTCTAGGGTTTAAGGGAACCTTGACAGGCAAGGGGCTGCCAGCAAACAGAGAGAATATGGAGAAAACTAATGGCCCTCATTTTCCATGCTCCTCCTTTTTTCATTCTTTCTTCTTAACTTTAAAGTATCCCCTCTGCTCTGCTGCAATATTGGTACAATTTGGAAAGATACTGTAGGAAACAGCATTTTATTCTACTCTGCCTGTCAGGGCCACAAGGGGCTGCTCCCTGAGGAGGGGCAAGTAGGAGATGATGGCCAGTGCAGGCCATTCCCTCACCCCCTGGCCTATGGCCTCCACACATGGTGGGCAGAGATGGGGACTGGTAGTGGAGCCCACAACGGCTTCCATTGCTGTGAGGGAGTGGGCCAGGTCCGTGTCCCTGCCCCAGGCCAGTGGAAGTTAGGTGAGACCTGGTGAGGCTGGGCACTGTTATGGCTAGTGCCCACAGGGCTCTGAGCTGTCTTTTCTTATCATAGAATCGTAGAATCATTTAGGTTGGAAGAGACCCTTGGGATCATTGAGGCCAATCATCATCCCTACTCTCCAGAGTTCTCCCCTACACCATATCCCTTCAACACCACAGCTAATCTACTCTTAAACACATTCAGGGATGGTGACTCCACGCCCTCCCTGGGCAGCCTATTCCAGTGCCTGACCACTCTTTCTGGGAAGATTTTTTTCCTAATGTCTAGCCTAATGTTACCCTAATGTCCTTATGTTGATGGTAAGTAAGGAAAAGCAGACAAGTAGTCTCATGGTAAAATGGGCAGAAAAGTGAAATGGTAAATACGGCCTTTTGGCTTACAGTGCTCCATGAAGTCATTGCCGAGCTAGCAATTCTGGTGTTAGTCATCCCAATGGTGCTATTTAAGCTACCATGCAGACATTTTTCTACTCTGAAACAGAGTCCTGTTAATTCATGACAGTAACCAGGCATTTGTCAACCAGACAACATGACCTAATCAAACTTTCAGGCTAGCATGGAAAAGTCAGAGTAAAACTTAATTATTCTAAACATTGCACAACATATGGGTGTTCTTCCTGAAATAATGGAAGCTATTTTTCTTCAGGAAATGAAAAGACACTGGACTCCTTCAGACTTCAGCAGCAATGGATTGAAATAGTGAGCATGGCGTTTAGTGAAGAGCACAGTTATAAAATCTCTATCTACTGTCTGAACAGAGAGGTAACTATAAATCTTTTGAATATCAAAAAGTAGGGAAAGGCAAGGAACAGATCAAGACTACACAAGAGACATTACAATCTCCTTTAGAAATAGCATGTAAGTATGTTATTTTTTGTTACTATACAGCTTTGAATACTTTATTTATGTACATGTTTTCTTGAAAAAAGATTTGAATGCTTTTTTTCACCTGTCCCTTCTGGTTAACACTTGCAGACTTCTCAGATAATTCTGTGTTCACTGAAAGAGTTTTTACTATGACATACATATTACTTTCAGTAAACTTATGAAGCTTTGAAAACTAGAAATTTCAATTATGCAATTGGTAAGGAGAATCATACAAGGCAAACTTTTATGGAATTTATATCAAAACATAAAAAAAGAGAGAGCTTAAATAAGTCAAATTGCATAAATAATGCATTTAAAAAAAACCAAACACCCCAAAAAACCCTATCAATTTATCAAAAAAACCCCCCAAAACCAAAAAACAGCCAAATCAAAATTTCATTTAAAAATGTACTTGAGAAGAAAACTGAAAAGAAGTGGACCCACATGAACCTCATAAGGTTCATCTAGACCAAGTTCAAAGTACTGCACCTGGGCTGGGGCAAACCCTGCTATCAACACAGGCTGGGAGATGAAGGAATTGAGAATAGCCCTGCTGAGGACTTGGCAGTATTGATGAATGAAAAGCTATACATGAGCTGGCAATGAGATGCTGGGAAACATGCACTCACAGCCCAGAAGGCCAACCATATCCGGGGCTGCATCAAAAGAAATGTTGCCAACAGGTCAAGGTAAGTGATTCTACTCTGCTTGGGTGAGACCCTGCTTGGAGTACTGTATCCATCTGTGGAGCCTCCTCAGTCTTTCCATGTCAGGAAAGATATGGACCTATTGGAGTGGGTCCTGAGGAGGCTGCAAAAATGATCAGAGGGCTGGAGTACTTCTCCTGTGAGGACAGGCCTGGAGAAGAGAAGGCTCGGGGGAGACTTTATAGCAGCCTTCCTGTACTTAAAGGGAGTCTGAAGGAAAGATAGAGAGAAACTATTTAGCAGAGCCTATTGTAGTAAGATGAGGGATAATGGCTTTGAACTAACAGAGGCTTGATTTAGACTAGTGTTGTGGTTTCAACTAGATAGAAGGAAGAAACTTTCTGCAATGAGGGTAGTGAAACACTGGAACAGGTTGTCCAGAGAGGTGGTAGACACCTCATCCCTGGAAACATTCAAAGCCAGATTGGACTGGGCAGCCTGATCCAGAAGATGCCCCCCATAGCAGGGGAAGTTGGCTTAGTTGACCTTTAAGGGTGCCTTTAAATCCAAAATATTCTATGACTTTTACAGACCTGTTAAGTTCTTAGGGGAAATACTTTTCAACATTTCAGGAGTGTAAATTTCTTTGTACCTATTCCTCTGTATCATAGGAATTATGGGGCATATTTTAAGTCGCAGAAAGTGTTCAGGTTTTTTGTTTTTGTGTTTGTTTTGGTTTGTGTGTTTGTTTTTCAAGGAATAATTATGTTCCTACATTAAGTTAGGAGGATAAATAATGACTGCTATATAATCAAGATTATCTCGAGGATAGAGACTCACGGTTTCTGTGACTTTTTTCATTACTATACCCCACACCAAAAGTGTACAGTCTCTTGCATACTAAGCAGCTAATGTGGGACTTCAGCGTTTACATATAGAATATCCTTTCTTTTTGGCATTTTCTACAAATAAGGTGAAAAACATATAGAAAGGTGCTGGCTGCCACTCTAGTTTCAAAACAAAACATTATTCACATAAATATTTTGGCTATGACCAAGAAATAAAAAAAAAATACAAATTAATACAGCATTCACAAGAGGAATTGCCCTCAAGCCCATGTGTGAGGTTGAGATAACTCCAATATTTCTACCACCTGAAGGTACAAATTAGCTCTGCTTTCTGCTTACAATTTTACCCAATATTTTATGCTGCCTAATGGTCACATGAAAATAACTTATGTTTACTCCTGGAATTACAGAAGAGATGATATATAGAATGAAACTGCACGCTATAAGACAGCTTGTTTAGGTAACAGAATTTACTATGCTGAAAAGTTAGATATCTCATAGGACTGCACATAACTATTGCCTTAGAGTATTGTAAGACTCAAGCATTTTGTAATGTATCTACTTTTGAACCGGCTTTCTCTTTGGGTTTGACAAAGTCTGAACTCTTTTACAACAGGGTTGCTTCCAACTTTAGCACTGCTTCAGTCATACTCTCACATCTCAGTTTTGTTATCTAACTGCAGGGAGTGATATGAGACCAAGCCAAGAGGGAGCTTTAATGTCTGTTATTTTCATAGTCTGATCCAGTTATTTAGAAGACAACTGTGTTCTCTTGGGCAGAAGTATATGGCATACTAGCCATCTATGTCACCAGTCAAGAACTGGCCCTAAAAAGTTTGACTCCACTGGTTTGTTTGTAGCTTTCACTGTAAAAGCTATACTGTTCCACAGAAAGCAACTGTTGGAGTCCCTAGTCCAGCAGCAGAGTGGCTGCCGTAATTGCTGATGTTGCAAGACAATATGGGATAAAGGATTTGGAGGGTAAGATGACATCCTTGGAGGGTTGTTTTCTTCTGTGCATTGGGAAGGTGTGTGGGGTACTACCCATACACCTCTACTACAGACATACATGCATGTTCTAAGACAGGGCAGCTCCCTATGAGCTAATTCTTGCAAATACTGGATCGTGAATCAAGGGAACCTTAACTAGTGTGTCAATTTTTCTATTCTGCTGCAAGAACAAATAACATAAAAATAGTTCTAAAATTTGGTACTAATAGCATAGTGTAAGTGGTTTTCAAAAGTCAAAAAACCTAGGCATCAAGAAACTTTTTTTGTGATACATTTTACAAGAGGTTTTTAAATAGTGTTAAACATAAAAAATAGGAATAACTGATTTCTACACCTGCAATGAACTGTACATGTATACTCTATATGTATGACTGTGTATGTATATTTTATACTACGTACTATATTACTACATTGAGACCAAATGTAGAACTAGAGAAGGAAAGTAAGACAAGCATACAGAATACCTACTCTGGGATTTAGTTCCTTGTCTAATATTTTCTCATTTCTAACATGAGATGTTAAAGATATAAAACAGTCACACATATGATTAATAGCACATTATTTGCCTTCCACAGAGAGATTATTAAAAAATAATAAAACAAAGAACAATATATCTTAACCAATGTTAGAAAAATCACCCACTGGTACTAAAACCTTGAGAAACACCTAGAAAAAAAGCCATTACAACTTTGCTCAGTCATCAAAATTGGATATTTTCATGACAGTGATACCATTGAAGTAATGGCAAAAGCTACGCAGGGTTACATTAAAATGTTCTTGTGAGTAAAGAGGTTTCTGGCTTCATGCCTGACTGTCTCTTTAGGTTGTTTGCCTAATTCTCTCAGACTTTTTAAAGAAATCCCTTTCAATATAGTTTTTTTCTTACACCATGTCTTACAGAGCAACCCCTCAGAGTAGGAACATTAGGAAATCCAAGACCTCAGGATCCTTGATTTCAGGAAAACTTACAAGTCAAGGCTGGATGTTCAGATTTAATTAATGAAGAATGTGTTTTGTCTTGGGGAAAATGATTGAAAGCTCCAGTAGTCCTCTGACTTATTTCCTGAACTGAATAAAAACAACACTGTAAACATCAAAATTCTTTGCGAAACAACATAATTTTTTCCATGTGAGTTTTACAAATCATGCATGAATTTACGCTACATGCTAATGAGGAAAAGACCTCTAACTGGAGCATTCTACTTGACTGGACCTTTAGTTACTTATATAAGTATTGTATTCCTTAAGTATTGATATTCCCTTATTTATATATTGTCTGTTTAATTTTTTTTTAATTTTTTTTTCCTTAGGCTCTTTCATTTTGTTTGTAAAATATAAGCAGAAGAGATAAGCACAGTTGTAGGAGAAAAAAGATAAGACATTTCAGGAGAGATGTTCACATGCTCAGTATTGTGTGTTTAAATATATGTCTTCTTAATCCAAACCTGAAGATAAGGTTGTACTCCACGTGCAGCCACTGTGTTTCTTGGTCTGATCAGTTTAAAAATCAGGGCAATGAGGTGTCCGGCTCTAGCTGCTATCCTGAAAAAAAGTATTTTCAAGGTTTGAATCTATAACAGCCGCATTGCTTATGGGACTTGACTATGTCTTTTGACAAAATTTGTACTTAGGAGTGAACATTGTAATTATTTTCCTACAAGTTTTTGGGTTGTTATTCTACTCTTTGTTGGGACTCCATAAACAGTGTCCAGTATTCCTTGTCCAGGACCAGTAAGGGTAAACTGCTGTCCTCTTCCCAAGGCAGCTCCTTTTCCCAAATGCCAATGGAAGGAGAGGTGTGATTGAGTGCACATTGTTAGTTCTGCTTCTGGCCTGCCTACATTTAGGTTATTCTCTTTCAACTGGTCTTCCCTCAGAAAGCTTATTAAAAGTGCTGTTGCTAGTCATTAGACTTGTAATGCAACATCTGAGATAAATCCTTGGCACATATGGTACTTGAAAGCATTTACACGTTTTGAGTGTGTGTGCATTCCTTTTTAAAGTATTTTAACAGCTGTCACTATCAACATTTTGTGAAAAAGATAAATATGAAAACCCACTATATTCAATGCATTTGGTTTGTTCCTTGATGCAGGTCAAAACCAGGAAAGGGAATTGTGTATGAAAGTTTGTTTGCTTGGTTTGGGGTTTGTTTTTTTGTTGGGTTTTGCTTTGTTTTGGTTTTGGATTTGGTTTTGGTTTTTGTCTTTTCATAAAACAAGCAAATAAACAAAACTGCTTTTTCTGTGAAAGTTTTTCTTCCATAGAAGTTTTTATGTTTTTGGAGGAAAGTTTTGGGTTTCCTTCTATAGGCAGAGTACTGGCACCAGTTTGATATGTTGTAAAAGCAAATAAACAGAGGTTTACTTGTTCCTAAAGAGAGATTTCTCTGCCCCTCCAGATATTTCAAACTTAGTAACATCTTTCCTGCTCATATGCCAGATCTCTGGATAGCACTTGCAGCTGCCCTGGAGATGGCACTTCCCAGCTTGTTACACCACCTTGCTTACAGTATCCTGTGGATAGTAGCATCTGATCTTGGTCCCTAACCTATAGAGACTGGTTTCCATAATCCTGCAGAACAAAAGCTACAATGAAAAAACAGCTTTCTCCAAGTGGCTATTTCCTTTTTCTCCCATGTTTGGTGGCTTTTTGTGTGGGTTGTTTGTGGGTTTTTTTGGTTTGGTTTGGTTTGTGGTTTTGTTTGTTTGTTTTAGTTTTGAGTTTCTTTTTGTTTGTTTTATTTATGTTTTGGGGGGTTGGGTTTTTTTTTAGTTTTAACAGAATTAGGCATCTTAAAGTATGGCATGTTGTTTTTTTCCCCACTGGAGATAATGTTGAGGTAGCCTGCAGTTACACATGATATCTCAAGCACCATTTCAAAATTTTAACCATTGATTTGATGGGGCTGACCCAGCACCCGTGCAGTCACCAGTGGCCCCATCCTGCCACTACCCCTGGGTAGAGCATTCCTGTCATGGTGACAACGCTGCAGCCGAAGGGCTGCTTTTGGTTGTGCTGCAGCCCCAGCAATGGCCCACACCATAGTCTCAAGCCCTCAGCTATGAGGTGGGTAGACAGCTGGGTCCGGCCCTGTGCTAGGCTACATAGCCCTGGCCACTGCCCCTAGTATAGCAGGATATTGTCAGCCCTCCCGCACCTGGACAAGTATTTTGTGGAGTTCCCCTTATTGCTAATGGTTGATGACCTACCATCATTATCTGACAACCACTTATAGCCATAATTATACTAAAAACCCTATAAACGGCAATTTTAGTAGCTCCTGCACCCAAAGAGGAGTGAGTAGATGATATTTCTGTTGTACAAACAAGTTCTATAACACATTTCTGTGCACAGTGAGATCCCAAAAGTACTGAGCATTCACAATTTACTGTCCTCATTTTAAATTCTTCATGCCAGTGTCTGTGATTTTTAGTGGTCTCATCCTGTAGCAGTGGAGCGATGGCAGAGCTGAACAATTCCTGTACACAGTGGATTAGTAGTGTGATAAGTCAAATATTGCCATTACACTATGCTCTGCATTCACTTTGAAAAGCTACTTAGAGACAACATTTCATGAGTTTTCACTCTTTAAGCAAGACTGGTTTTGTGGTTTTGGGGTGCATGTTGAAAACTTCTTTCAGGTTGTGAATCTGGCTTGAGTTTTATGCTGTGTATACAGAAATTATAGAAGAGATAACAAAGGGTAGGAAGACTATCTTTCAGGAATCCAGACATCAAGCTTTGTATTTTGTAGGCATCAAAGGGTCAAGGACTGGCCAAAGACACACGATGAATTTTTCTACCAGTTCTCCACATTTCAAAGCTCTTTGGTGTCTGGGAATCTTAAGCAGTGAAAAGTGGAGTTTTCATAGACCTGAAATATCACATTCCACCCAGTTTCTGCTTTTAGATCCTAAGGTTATACCCAGAAGTTTACTGAGAAATTTCATCTGATTTTTTTCCACTATTTTGACCAAGTATCTTATCAGATGCTCTCAATAGCCATGGCTCATCATTGGAAAACTGTTCTTTGTTCTAATTCACCAGTGGTAAAAAAAGGATGTGTATTTATGGGAAGATACTAAGGTTAAATAGTCCCCAAGAAAATCAGATATAGCCCACAAAGGTAAGTGGACGTTAATGCTTCCTTTAACTTAACTTCTCCAACATTCATATTTCTGTCTTACATCTGTCAGTAATTCAATTTAATAGCAACAAGGAGGGAAAAAAAAAAAGAAAGGAATATCAATATATAAAATCAAAAGACTTGCCTAAATTTACAAAAATGGAAGTTCCAGACTCCTTAGATTTAATTATGGGCTTAACTGTAATTGATTTTACTTGAAAGTCATTTGAATTCCACAGTGCCTCATGGTAATATAAAACTCCATGTAAATATTTTTGATGTTTCAAACTCCAGACAAATTTGGGTTAAATATTTTGTTTCAGGTCTCGGTTTTCTTTTAAACAATGGGAATGAAAAGGCAATGCAAAAATTTTAATCCCTATTTAAGAATTCAACTTAAAATTCATATTGCATTATTTGAGTTTATAATTTCTAATATACCTTCAAAACGCTGTATTTACTATACAACTAATTCTTTCTTTTTATTCAAATGGAACATTTTTGCAAGACAGATTGTCAAATTCACTATTCCAGTGAAAGCAAAATTGAGCTCCTGGCTCTGGCTGCTAGGCAGAGAGATGCAGGGGTTAAGTCTGTTGATGGTAATGAGACTGAGCAGGCAGCAGATGCTCACGTGCCTTTACAATCCAAATCTACCAAAAAATTCCTCTCTCAGAAAATTTGAGGAATGTCTGGCACCCTGGAGATAGTGATAGACTCTGTATGAGCCATATGCCACCTGCTAGAGCCATTGTTAAACAGACTACAGGATTTTACAGCACTTTACAAAGTTGCTTACTTGCATTGAGACTTTGTCCCATTTCAAATTTTATCATCTTCCCTTATGACAACTTCTTAAACCACCAGTCATGGTACGCTGTACAAATAATGAATCTAATACAAAAATGTTAAAGAAATTAATTGAAAAATATTTGAAAAACATGCACTGTTTACAAGTATCCAAGTACAGGAACACAGTATTTGCTATGCTATTATTTTTCCTGTAAAAGCTTAAATATTATATACCTACTGTTTCCCATTTACAATTTCAACATCTGTTTCTTTACAGGTTTTGCAAGGGTCTGTTGCTGTTTTCATGCATTAGCATTTTTTATGTGATTCTGAGGCAAAAATCTATTCTTATAAAATATGCAAAGTTCTTCATTTACAAACCCTGTAAATGAATAATACTTAACTGTAAAGAGGAACACTTTTGAGAGCTGCAGAACTTATTCTGTGTACTTGTGACGTTTTGCATGGTGAAAAATAGATTTGTTTTGTGTTTTTTTTTTTTTTTTAAAGCTTATTTTTCATCTAGTCTGCAATTTTGTAATAAACGGAGAAAAAAAGAAATCACTGTCTAAAAAAAGCTCAGAAATAACTGATCCTTCCTGAAAAGAGGTATCTTCAATTATGAGCTTGGAAGCTCACATCTCAGAGACTAAGTCATAGGAAACTTGGGCAAAAATGCTCTTGAACAATTGGTACATATTCCTGGGCATATGTGAGAGTGTTTCTTTGATAATGCCACAGGAAAAATATTAGGTAAGGAAACAAATAGCATTTATATAGAGAAGAAAAAAATGTATCTACATATAATAGTTATTTTCTGTGACATGATCTAAGAAACTCTTTGGTTTCTATTGGGCAAGTGTAATAATCAAATACACCCTCTAGTCACCATTTAGGGGAGTATTTAGAGAGACTCCAAGAATGATATGGAGAATGAAAAAGCTAGTATCAAACTTACCAGGTTACAACAAAGGAGCTCGTGTTAGCCATGGCTTCAAATCATCCAACAGCCCAATTGGATTCAGAGGTAGAAAAAATTTGAGTCGAGCACTGTGCAGAAAAGATACATTGGGGAAAAAACCAGAAAAACAAAAAAAACCCACACCACCAAAAACAAAACCAAAAAAGCCACAAAAGACCCCAAACATGAGAAAATGCCATCATTCAGAGTCACCATGGGAGTCTGAGACAGTGAAAATTTGGCTTTGCTTTTAAATGGTTGAAAGCTCCTAATAGCCTGACATGTTGAGTATTCCTGTCACTCAGAAACTCAGTGTATCCTTATGTCTTTGATTTGTCTTTATTTTACTCTCTTGTAATGTTTATATCTGTGAATTAAAAAAAAAAAAAAAAAAAAAAAGACAACAAAAAGTCCCACCCAACTGATGTCAAAGCTCAGAATTTCTCTTGTTTAAGTATGGGAAGGTAGGTATGATTTAGTGTCACGGTCAGTTTAGCATTACTGGGGAATTTCTTTAAATCTTTTGATGTCTCTTTTACATTTAAAGCTTCAGCTAGGTCTAAGCTCCCATAACTAAAAGAATAAACAAAATGTTTTGTGATTCAACCACTGTAATTCTCTCCTTAAAGAGTCATAAAGCTCAGGTATAGCACTTGGTAAATACAGACATTTCAGTTCTCCTCATTTCCTTTACTTAGTGTGCTGCTTTAATCTCCTTTTCTACAGCTGAGATGCTGAAGTTTGTTGGAATGTATTTTGCAAAATTTTTGCCCTGCAGTAACTCCTTCAGATCCAGTCTCGTATTCATTTCAGTAGGAAAAGATCTAAGCTTACACATTTTAGTTTTACCTCCAGCATGAAATACAACCTGTTCATTTTATAGATGTGTTCCAGTCTCAGGGATTATTTTAGTGATGAGCAGAGAGAAAATTAGAATAAATGAAGATTGAAAAAATAAAAAAGTACTTATTTATCTCTGGATTCATTCTCGTTTTTAATACTCTGCCAAGTTACTATACTACCATCCTAAGAAACTCCAGCTGTGGTAAGAAGTTTGGGGTTTTTTTTCTCTGTATGTTCTTTTGCTTGTGTGTGCAAATAAAAAAGCTTGAAATTCTTCTAATATAGAAGTTTATTTTGAAAAATGCAGAAGCAGAAAAATAATTATTCATAGTACCGACCTTTTCTGAAACATACGATCATGACTATTACCAACTCCATCTCCAGTTGCAGGGTTCAGCAAAATAACTAAGAATAAAATCTGGCTCACTGTAAATATACCATAAAGCTTACACTCAGGAAGCACGATGTTGTCAGAAGTGTTGTCAGAGGGACTCTTTGTCAGGAAGTGTAGTGACAGGACAAGGAGTAACAGCTTTAAATTGGAAGAGGGGAGATTTAAACTAGATACTAGAAAGAAATTCTTTACTGTGAAGGTGGTGAGGCACTGGAACAGGTTGCCCAGGGAAAGTCTGGATGCCCCATCCCTGGAAATGTTCAAGGCCAGGCTGGATGGGGCTTTGCACAGCCTGGTCTAGTGGGAGGTGTCCCTGTCCATGGCATTAGGTTTGGAACTTGATGATCTTTAAGGTCCATTCCAACTCTAACCATTCTATGATTCTATGAAATATGTGTGGATATTTTTTGGACATATTTAAGCTGGCAATTAGAAGACACTACAATAATATCCTTAACCATTACTGATTTCATTTCATTATTCGTTAGACCTTAACTATTAATACAACCAAGTACTGTGCGCTCTTTCATTACAGTAGTTAGGGGAAAAACTCCACTTATAAGTTTTAAGATAAAGTTGATGTGTTTTTGAAAAGGCTTACACAATGCATTACCTAAGATAATAAGGTGCTTTCATTAAGAGACAGCAAGCTCTTGCTAATTCTGTATTTCTAAATACAGTTGTATTTCTTTGAACTCATTCTCTGATTATGCTAAATAGTGACTACAAAGAATGCAGTTTGCCTTTTGAGTTTTGAGGTAGCTGCTGCTCCAGAAGCTTAACATATTCACTTCAGAACATGCAAAGTGATGGATGTAGCACAGAAATGCAAATCCTATATGTGCATTATTTGGAAAGCAGTGAGTGCTTCTATCATTAAAAAATCTTGAGACTCATTTTCTAAGCTTTGCTCAGCTGCAAGACAGCCAGACAGGTGCTGACACCAGCTCTCTAATTTTACTCTAATGGAGATGTTCCACTCTGCAAAACATTGTTATTGCTTCCATTATATCTCTTCACCTTATGCCTACTGTGCAGAATGACTGATTCAGGAAAATTGAACTGTTGCATGAACAGGAAAATTTTTCACTTGTTATCTTCACATCTGGTCATTCACTTTAACACCTACACTAAAGAACGTAGAGTTATGATTGCAACTTATCTTCAGAATTCTGTAGTGATCTGTGTTGGTATTTTATTCTGAATGTGCATTCACTACAGAGAGAACGATTTCTGACGTCATTTCAAGAAAGGTGCTATATAATAAAGTGGGAAAAATGACACAAGAAATTATTTCTCTACCCAGGATGTTTGTTATATGTCATCTTTTAAATAGAAGTGCCAAACATTTTTTAAATTAGTTTTTATAACATCAGGACGTTGAATATTCATTTGCCTATGATGAATGTATTCACCTTTCTTCTGGAGTGTGTGAACTGTAATAAAACATTAAATATTGCATGTTACAATTTTTTACAGTATTCTAAAAGATTTCATATAATAACTAAAAACACAGACATGATTATTAAAATGTCTCAACTGTTGGGTATGATTTCAGTAATTTCTCCTTGATTTATATCTTTTTATCTTAATATGCTGTCATTATTGGTTATCCAGTCCTTAAGAAGATGACAATGAAATTAATATTTTTTTCTTTCAGTTGAAACTGACAGTATAAAAGCTGTTTAAATCAATTGTTGTTTTTTTCCTTTTTTCTTCCATTTCCAATTATGACAGTGATAGATTTATTTTTTTTTTTCACCAAAGGCATTGTGAGTGGACATTTATCCCAGCTTTAAGAAAAGTTCTGAGTGAAATAAGAGAATTGTATTACCTTTGAAACATCTCTTCAGCTACCTACTAATTCCCGTTTTTATTTACTTGGTCTTTCAAAGTTCCACCGAGAATAATGAATTGATAATATGGCCTCAGATTGTTAAGAAGGTACAATTGATAGAGGCTGGTTTCAAAAGCCCCCATTAGTCATGTCAGCTTTTCTTGTTTACATTCTCAATTGCAGGATCAGAGGATCAGTAACTGAAAAGT
>VZTM01010351.1:26620-45203 GCA_013400555.1 Jacana jacana | reverse complement strand
CTGTTTGGCAACATAACGTTTGTTTTGCTGAAATCAGTACCTGATTATACCTCAGGTAACATCTAGTTTATGTAAAAACTTCTTCATTACTGAATGAAAGCACACAAATGCCACTGCCTCCCCTTTACAGCTGCCTTCCATCTCACAGCCAAACACCAGTCTTCCTCCTAGGAAAGCAACAGTTATGAAAAAGATGTCTCTGGTCACCACAAAGGTAATGTTTAAGACCATCAGAGGAACTCTGCTTTATGGAGGGGTAAGGAACAAACTTACTCTTCCAAATTTGCCCATTTCCAACCTTGGCTGTGATTGTTTCTCCAAATAGGTGGGCTTTGGTCTAAATAGATAAGCACTTGGAGTAGGAAAGCTTTCCAGACCTGCTGTGAACATGATTCCAGGTGGCTCAGGCAGGTGTAGGTACTTGGCTTAAGAACACTGGATAACCAAACACGCAATGCTTGGCTGTCTGATGAAGAGCAGTAACAGGCCTGTGTAGGAGCACCATGGGCAAACAATTAGCCCACTATTAGCCCAACTCAGGATGCCAAGTAAAGAAATGCTATTTTCCTTACAGAGATATCACCAAAACCACCTTGTGCACATTCGTTCTGCCAGTCTGGTCCTTCTACAGGTCTAGTGCTAGGGCTCTCAGTGCACACACCTCTACCTTCTAGGGATATTCTTGTTCCAGGCATCATTTGTTTCGAGAGAGAGAAGAAAGTAGGACTTGCAGCGATGCTTCCTTGAGCAGGAAGTAGCTGTAACTCACTAAAGCCTCCAGCTGAGCCCTGCCAAGACAGACTATCAAGCCAAGGCATCTCCTACCTGCCATGCCTGCTTTATCCAGCCAGCCCTCCCCAGAAGCTGCGCTAGCACCCCGGTGCCTTGGCGCTGGCAGAGAGCTTCTGTCGCTTTCCAACACCTTCTCCCTGGCAGTCTTTCCACTGCTGCTACTGCCGGGTGCCAGGGTTTGTGCTAGTTAAAGCTGGCACAAACACGAGTTGAATCTAGTCCTATAAATTTAAAAAGTCAAAAGTAATTAGGTTTACACGTACTGCCGAATAAATAAATTTGCTCTCAGGCTAGGGCTTTGTGCTGCAAGTTTCAGGCCAGTGCCAACTGTTGTGGTTAAGCTGTTAACCCCCTCCCAAATCACAGATTATAACAAACATGCTGACAAACCCTAACTTTAGTGGCACAAAAGCAGCAATAATTCTCAATATTGATTAATTTAGTTAGTTAAACCTGCAGTCTAAGCTTATAACCATCCAGTGATAAATTGAGACTGACCTGCTGCCCAAGCAGGTTTTTTGATGAAGGATAGGATCAGCTTTGGGTCCCCACAGAAATACTTGTCCATTTACCATTTTCAATTAGAGAAGGCCATGAGTAAGGGAAAGCACAACATGGCTGCTTAACCTGGTCAATTATACTTACAGCGCCGAGGAAGAGAAAGAAAGAGAGGAAGCATGGGAGAGCACCCCAGAAATACCAGGTTTTTCAAAATTCGACATCAACTGGTAAAATAAACCTTGAAGGCTGACAGCTAATCAGCCTCCTTTTACTGATTACTTTATGTGATATGATTTCTAACAGCATATTTCAACAAATATTTTACTCCCCTCTGTGGAGAAGAATGGCCCATCAATCCTCTTGAATAAATTCTGAGCAGTTGTTGTATGATGTGGATAATTATATCTACTCCTCAGTGCTTCAATGGAGTCTCAACTTATCACTATTAGGCGGTATCAGGCAGTATCTTTATACACTCTTTATCTGATATTACCGGCTTGCAAAGGTAACCCTTGCTTCTAAGAGAAATGCTTAGGCAATCTTGTGGTTTCTGCTTGTTTAAACATATAGTTACTTGTGGGAAACAGAGCCCAATCTATCTCCGTTCTCAAATCCTCCTAGAATTATCATCCCCTCCTTCAGAAGAAAAAAAGAAAAAAAAAAAGAAAGAAAAAAAAGTGTTTCCATAGCAAGTAAGTACAAATTTGTCAATATTGATAGTGGGTTTTCACCTATTATATATCGCAAGTTCTCTCAGAAGATAGAAATAAACTGCCAGCTGCTGCCAAGAACACAGGGATGATATCAAGCATACATTTTCCTAGTCCACTGGGCCAAGAGAAGATTAAATCTGACTCAAGCCCTCTCCTTCTCCAAGAAACATTTAACTCTTCTTATGAACAGTCGTACATTCTTGTCATCCCACTGCACAAAGTCATCTAACCAGTGGTGCAAAATACAGCAAATTCATACTTCAATCTGCATCTACTTTGTTGCTTAACTAAAGATTGTATTATGGCAAAATTTGGGATACGATAAAGAAAAGCAAGCAAGCTGCTCTTCTAGGTACTTACTGCTAGAATTGTTATCCTGCCTAAAGAAGGCAAGTTGTTTTTAGACTCTTAAGTGTAACAATGATGCTGCTTTCTGTTTCTTCATTGGAGCAGAAGTGATAATGCTCCTTTTTCCAGTGCATTTAGTGCAGATATATAGTATAATCAGGAATTGCTGACTTAATGCGATTTTGTTGCTTGTCATTAAACATAAAATAACTCTAGTACAAAACATTTTAAAAGAAATGCCATTTGATAAAGTGTGGGGGTGGGGGTGAACACAGAAGGATTAAAATCTTAAAGTGGATTTAAAACCTAACAGGGGTTAATGCCATCCATTCAAATTATTTACAAATGTATTTAATGTGTCAGGACTTGGAACATAAAATGCTTTGTGTTTAAAATCCAAGTAAAATTAAAATGTTAGAATGTGGCATATTCCTGCTTTTCTTATTCTAACAAGCAATTTAAGGCTTACTATAAATGTCAAAAGGATATGGCAGTTTTTAGTTTATATTATCCAGCTCATGCTAACATGAAATATCGTAGAAATTCAGCCACTTCCCTGCACCTGGGAGAATCTGATGGTTGTGTCTGCAGAATCTTAAACCAGAGATTACCTAGTGTCTTACCGTGAAGCGTCATGCCAGATCGGTGATGTGGCTGCAAGCTCTTTGCCGCTGCCGACCAGCCCAGGAGATAGGGCTGCATTCTTCCTCAGTCCGGAGGGTGTCCCTGTGGAATAAAGTAAAGACAAGCCAGACATCAGGGGCCAGTAGGTTTTGGAGAGACGTGTTGTGATTCTGCGTTACTGTAGAACACGGGGACTAAAAGTTGCAGCGTTTTTGGAGTGCCATGGAGAGAGATGGCAACCAAAGGACTCGGCAGCTGACAGTACTGCGCGCTGCACGCATTCCAGGATCACACAGAATCAAATCTGTAGGACAAGTCATCACACTCTACAGCCTCCACCTCGCTGCCCAAAGCTTGACAGGCTTGCACTGTTAACGTTTCTTACAGTGGTCCACAGGACTCGGCTTGTTTCACAGATGCAGTTCTCATGATGTGCTACAAGATGTTAGTTTTGCAAGTGTAAATATCACTGTAACAGTATTTTGCTTTCAAGAAAACAGAACTGTTAATCCCATTCCTTCTTCCCCCCTCCCAAGAGCTCCTCCTGAATTACAAAATAGCCTAGGTTGAACGGTGACGACTGGAACTCGTGCAGCCCTATCTTCTACTCAAAGAGGGGCAAACAAGATCAGGTTTATGGCACTTGCCCCGTTCGGGTTTTGATGTCTCCACTGACAGTGAACTAAGCTTTCTAGGCAACTACTCTGGGTCCAGTGTCAGACCACCCCCACAGTGAAAAATATTATCTGCATAGTTAATCAGAATTTCCACAAACTGTAACTTTTTCCCTGTTGTCTCTTGCTCTGTTGCTGATGACTCCCAAGAACAGCCTCCTTCCCTCTTCTCTACACCCTCTCCTTAGGTAGCTGATGAAAGCAGGAAGATCTGTGCTGAATCCTCTCTTCTTAAGGCTGAGCGCACCCAACTTTCTCAGCCTTCTCCCAACCAGGTCATGCCTGCTGGCTGTCCTGGTCACCTCTGTTAGACTTCCTACAGTTTGCCAACATTATCCTTGAAGTGTGAAGTGCAAAAGTGGACATAGCACTCTACAGACACAGTCTCACCAGATTTATCAGAGGGTAAGCATCACTTCATCAGCCTGATGACCACATTCTTGCTATTACGGTCCAGTATGAGGTTTGGTTACTCCATTACACAAGCAAACTGTTGAATTGCATTCAACTTGCTGTTCAGAAGGTCACCCAGCTCTTTTCTGGTAAAACTGCTTCCTAGGTCAGCAGCTAGTTGGTCCTCTTACATGAGAAGCATCCAAACCAGCTGAAAGAGCTGGCATTTCCTTTTGTTGAACCTGAAAAGGTCTCTGCCAAACCATTTTCCCACCCCTTATTAAGGTGTCTGGAATCCTAGGCCCTACTCCTGCATATTGACCGCTTCCCCAGTTGGTGGTGTCTGCAAAACTTGCTGAAGGTGCATCCTGTCCCACTGTCCAGGTTGTTGATGTTAGGCAGTTAACCACCAGCAACTGGTTGTCAACTGGACTGATGGCAACCCCCGATTGCTGCCAATTTTCCACCCATCTTCCACCCACCTGCTTGAGAACTGGGTTTTATAGGTAGGATGTAGTTGGACAAGTTGCATGGTCAGCGGTAAGTGGAATAGGCAAATTAGGAGTAATTCGATCTACCACACAAACGCCTGTGGATTTAGGCTTTTTCAATCTAGCCCAATTACCTCTGACCAATCAACATCACTTAAGTAAACAGTACAGGGAAAATTACAAGTCTCAGCAAAAAGGAAAGTCAAATCAGTGTTTAGCTCTTTAAGTAATCCTGTCATGCCTAAATATTTCTCAGCTCTGTGCACAGCAACATTATCTACCATCCCTGCTGAAGTATGAAGCAACACAAGGTCGTAATTCCAGGTGCAGTGAAAAATTTACATATCTTTAAGGGATTACGATTACTTAAAATACTGCATTGACTTAAGATGTACACAAATGCATACAATATAGTAAAACTCATGTGTTTTAAGGTGCATTCTAGAGAGGTTAACAAAAAAAAATATATATAAAATTGGGTTTTTACACCCCCGCTATAACATACTGTGCTCTAGTACCACACAGTGAAAAAAAATCTCACCTAACAAAGAGTTAATTATCACTGAAAGAATGCTTCAAAATGCCATGGGGATATATGTTGACTGTGTGTCCCTGGTTACTTGATAGTGTGCCAATCCATGATGAGAAGAGTGGGTATGCATATAAAGACTGGAAGCCTCTTGCTTAGACTTCTGGCTTTATGACAGAGTATGAGACATTTAGAAATCATTTCACGTGATAGTAGAATGAGGCTGCTGGATTTTAAGAAAGTAATACCGAAGTAATAAAAACCTGGTAAGCATGGGAGAATGCATTCAATTCCTAACATGTGAAAAGGCTGGCACGTTGTCAACCCACTACATTCACAGCAAAGTAGATGTATTTCTCCGAAAAAGAAAATATATGGACTCGGAAGTGGCCAATACAGCCTCAAGGGGACTGTTCAAAGACCCAAGTTTGAAAATATTACCAGGGCTAGAAATGAAAAGCAAGAAAAGGAACTAAGCAGGAATATACTGTTAGGCTGTTAGGCTGCACAGACATAAAGCAGGGGTAGCAAGAAATCCTGTATAAGTGCATATATAAACAAAAAAAAATGATTAAAAATACATCTTGAAAAAGGAATGCAAGTTGACTGATGGAATAGAAATAGTAAAGAGCAATCAGGTCTATGAATATACAAACAAGATTAAATAAATAATGATCCTAAAATGGCTAAGCTACTAATAATTATAAAATATACTATGAGGAAAAAAATAAAGAAAAGGAATATTAGCAAGTAGGAGATAATGAAGACCATGTTGATGTATAACACTGCCTATATAAAGCTGATGAAAAGAAATTATCAGGGAAAAAAAAAGTACAAATTCTTTAGTCTGAAGGATATATATTTCAGGGCTAAAGGGAATTAGTTAATGAATTTATGAAGTGACTGGTAATTATTTATGAAAAGTCATAGAGAACTGGGGTGATACAAATGACAGCAAATTAATTAGATTTGCAGGTGTTGGAAGACAGTATGAGACTGGAGACCTTGCAGATGATCTAGAGAAGAAACATGAAAAAAGAATAGACTTATCCACCCTCAAAGGACAAAAAAAAAAAGGCAGACCTATATATGGTGTGGTAATGTAAATCCTGACACCAATGGAAAGAACCTGGAGTAGCAAAGAATAGCAAAAAAAAAAAACCAAACCAGATGTAAGCTTGCAAGGCAATCTACCCCAAAGCAATTATAGATGTCTTCTAAATGGTAATGTTAAGAATACTATTTTCAATTTGGTTAACTTGGTTTGAGAATGATTTAAAGTAGATTAAAGACTCATTTGAGAAAATTCAAATAGCTGTATATTTCTGCTTGAGAAACAGACAACTAAAACATGAAGAAAGTGGGGAAATACAGCAGACTGCATTTTGAAAGTGTAAACACTAAGAATGAAGAAATACAGTTGAGGCTGGTTCAAGCAGTAATGGGATGAAAGTAAGCAAAGGGAAATCTAGGTTGATAATCATGAAAGAAATCTTTATGAATTGAATAATACTAATATTCATAATACTTAACATTTATATAGTACTCCACATCTTCAAAGTGCTTAACTAATATTAACTAATTGCTCTATGTGATTGTAGGGAAGAATCTTCCCTCAAGGGAAGAAGTTCCAGATCCTGAATCCCTTAGAAGCTACATTAGAAAACCTACTGAAAAACAAACACCATATAGAAAAATCAGCCCCTGGTAAAGTACAGATTCTATGAGCTAAAATAATTTTCCTTCTCTGGCTTTTTCTTTCCATATGGAAAGGAAAGCCATGCATGCTATATAATATCATGCAGATGCTCTGTCCTCCAAAGACATACAAAGGGAAAAACAGTTCCTTCTTTGTTACAATGCAGAGATATTTCACAAAGGGTGTGAAAAGGAAGAAAACAGAAATGTAGGGAAGTGCCCAGTATTGCAGAATGCAATGGGTAGAATCTAGTTTGGTTTCCCAGCCCAAAAGCAAAATTTTCCAGGGCAGAAAGGAAGAGAAACACACATTTCTGTACTCCAGTGCTTTTTAACTAGACAAGTTGTTAGATTTTAGTACAAATTGACATAGCTGCTGGTGACACCAATAAAAACAATTTACTGCTGAAAAGATCTAAGAGTTGAGGATTGCTTCGTCTGCTTAAAGTTTTGCTGGTAAAACTAAAAAAGTTTGGCTACAAGACACAAACACCTGCTAAAGCACAGGAATAAAAATTAAGGAGCAAACAGAAATAGGACACAAAAAAAGCAACAGTGAGAGAATAAAAGCTGATTGCCTGAGCTGATCCCGTAAGCTTCTACCCTGAGAAGAAAGCAGAAGTGAGGTGGCCCCTTTCACTCTGTAAGGTGATGGGACTCGGTTAAACAATGCTCTTCTCCCCATTACTGGGGATCTGGTTCTGCACCTAGACACCCATAAGTCTGTGGGGCCGGATGGGATTCACCCAAGGAAGCTGGTGGGAGAGCTCACCAAGCCTCTCTCCATCATTTACCAACAATCCTGGTCAACAGGAGAGGTACCAGATAACTAGAGGGTGGCTAACATGACACCCATCAAGAAGGGCTGGAAGGAGGATCCGGGCAATAACAGGCCCATCAGCCTGACTTCGGTACCAGGAAAGATCGTGGAGATGATCACCCTGAGTGAGCTCTCACTCCAAGTGCAGGGCAGCCAAGGGATCAGAGCCAGCGAGCACGGGTCTACGAAAGGGAGGTCCTGCTTGAACAACCCGATCTTTTTCTATGGCCATGTGACCTGCCTTCTGGGAGGGGGGAAGGCTGTGGACCTTGTCTACCTGGATTTTGGTAAGGCCCTTGACATCACCCCCCACAGCATTCTCCTGGAGAAGCTGGTGAATCATGGTATAGGCAAGTGTACTCTCCATTGGGTAAAAAATTGGCTGGATGGCTGTGCCCAGAGAGTTGCAATGAATGGGGCAAAACCTTGTTGGTGGCTGGTCACCAGTGGTGTCCCTCAAGGCTCAGTTTTGGGGCCAGTCTTGTTTAATATCTTTATCCATGATCTGGACATGGAGATTGAGTGCACCCTCAGTAAGTTTGCAGATGACACCAAACTAGGTGGGAGTGTTGATCTGCTTGAGGGTAAGGAGCTCTACAGAGGGACCTGGACAGGTTGGATCAATGGGCCAAGGCCAATGGGATGAAGTTCAATAAAGCCAAGTGCCAGCTCCTGCATTTCGGTCACAACAACCCCAAGTAATGCTACAGGCTTGGGGAAGAGTGGCTGGAAAGCTCCCAGCAGAAAAAGACCTGGGCAATGCTGTTTGACAACTGGCTTAACATGAGCCAGCAGTGTGCCCAGGTGGCCAAGAAGGCCACCAGCATCCTGGTTTATATCAGCAATAGCATGGCCAGCACGAGTAGGGAAGTGATGGTGCCCCTGTACTCAGCACTGGTGAGGCCTCACCTCAAGTGCTGGGTTCAGTTCTGGGCCCCTCACTACAAGAAGGACACTGAAGTGCTGGAGTGTGTCCAGAGGAGAGCCACCAAGCTGGTGAGGAGTCTAGAGAACAAGTCCTATGAGGAGAGGCTGAGGGAACTGGGCATGTTTAGTTTGGAGAAGAGGAGGCTGAGGGGAGACCTCATTGCTCTATACAACTCCCTGAAAGAAGGTTGTAGAGAGGTGGGTGGTGGCCTCTTCTCCCAAGGGAATAATGACAGGACCAGAGGAAATGGTCTGAAGCTGTGGCAGGGAAGGGTTAGACTGGATGTGAGGAAAAAATACTTAATTGAAAGAATGGTCAGGCACTGGAATGGCCTGCCTAGGGTGGTGCTTGAGTCACAAACCCTGGAGGTATTTGAGAACCAACCTCATCACTCTCTACAACTGCTTGAAAGGGCATTGTAGAGAGGTTGGTGCTGGACTCTTCTCACAGGGAATTACCGATAGAACGAGAGGGAATGGTTTCAAGCTGCAGCAGGGTAGGGTTAGGCTGGACATTAGGACAGAATTTTTCCCAGAGTGGTCAGGCACTGGAAGAGGCTGCCCAGGGAGTTGGTGGAGTCACCCTCCCTGAATGTATTTCAAAGTTGATTAGAAGTAGTGTTGAGGGATATGGCGTAGAGAACTTTGTAGAGTAGGGCTGATGGTTGGAATCAATGATCCCAAGGGTCTCTTCCAACCAAAGGATTCTATGATTCTGTGATTCCTGACCAAAAGGCCACCCTAAGGTATATGGCTAAATAACATCGTTTGATACCTGAAGATGTCATCTTGTTGACTTCATTCCCTTTTCCCACATCCCATGGCTTAGCTTGAGCTCAGGCAAATGCATTGCAGTAGAGGGTTCACTTCATATTGACACAACAGGTACTGACCACTGTCTGAGACAGACCCCCAGGCTTGCTGGCTCAGCACTCTGAGGCAGTAAGGCAAATACCATATTTTTATAAATTGCATCACAGAAAATAACATTAGCCTCCCTCATTGTACTTTTGCAAGATGCTACGTAATTGCTTCCTAAGGAAAAAAAAAATATTCTGAATCAGAAATCCCAGGTCAGCAACAGACGGGAAGATCTAGCAGAAGCAAGGACAGAGGCAGCTAACTCCAGAGATAACTAGAATTAAGAAACTTGACATTGTGCCCTGGTGATCCTTAAAGATGGAAAAAACACTTTACAAGTACGTGTGTATGCTTGTTAAAGGAGTCCAAACATATAACAGAGGGAAGCCAATTAAAAAGGTACTAAATACAGAAGACTTCAACTTCGGTGATTAGTGCTAGGTAATTTGCCTCGTGATAAACAAGCCATTCAAATCAGTAATAGACCCGAGGTTGTTCCACAGCTTGAAAGCATTTCTCTGAACTTTAGCTGGTATCACAGCAAGTGCCAATGTTTATAAGTTAAATTTTGCCAGGCAGCTCTACATCTTCAAAGCTAGCAACCCCAGTAAGTGTTTGCAAAAGATACCCACCATCCTCAGGCATTATGCCGACCACTACAACCACTAAATCAGCATAGGTGCAGCTCAGTTCTTACGTGCAATAGCCAGGTGCAGCTTGCAACTTCTCCTAAGTACTACAAAATGAAATGAATGAATGAAGAAGAGGTCAGGTTGGATTTTTTTTCCCCCAAATCTGTGGAAAATAAATTACTTTTTGGGGACTATCCCTATCCAAGGAAAAAAACCCATCATCCAACTGTGAAAAATCTCAATTTCATCACTATAGTATTGAGAAGGAGGGAGGGAGAAGGAAGAGGAAAAGAGAAGAAAAAAATAATGATAGCTGAAAAAAACATAAAAGAAAACCATCAGTGAAAATTGCCCCTGAAACTTTGCAGAATTGTAACGGCTTTCTCTTGCTTAAATTGATTGGTGTAGCAATGTTATAAAATGACTATTAGGATTCATTGTGCACAACAGAAAGTGTGAAATGTCAGCAGACTATACAGCAAAAGTAATGGGTCCTGAACCCCTGTTAGTCAAAAATGATTTTGTTTCAAATTAGAAATTGATTTTTTTGGACACAAGCCCTTTACAGGCTTCCAACTTTTGTAGCTGTGCCTTGGAAGAGATTAACCTCAGCCACTGTTTGGGTCCAGGCTGATGATACCCTTTTGAAAGTTTCTTCACAGGGACTGCTTTTTAATGTAGGTACGGTCTTAACCAATAACACAAGTTATTTGTTCCTTTGAGAACTGTACCACATTTCTTCTCATTTTGCCATTTTCTTTATTTTTATGCTGACATATACGGCAAACTGGCTGACAGGTTAAAATAAAATAAAAAAAAAAAAAGCTAGCTCATAATTGAACCAAGGATTATGTTCATGGCTTGGCAGTGAAACATCCAAGCTGCTTTTATTCCTAACCCCTTCTCTTCCTAGGAAAGATGGCTCCTCTGCCCCTTAAGTGGAGGTACTAAGCTAAGTGAAGGTTCTAAGAGCAGGATAGATTCCGGCTCTATGGACATCCCTTTGTGGCAAAATACAAGGTAGTGATAGTGGAGTCATTACTCGGGGAGGAAAGAAATGTGAAGAAGATTACATTCCAAGAGCAAGCCCCACTGCACGTACTCTCTGTTTGCCAGGAAAGGAAAAAGAATTGTTGAAGTAGCTTTTTGATATTAAAGGGCTATTTTTTCCCCTTCCATCAGGAATACCAGCCAAGAAGATCACTTGTTATTTACAAGGCTTTCTGTGCTTTTTATTACTTTAAAGTAGCTACCTTCTCTTGGCTTGTTTTAAGCAACTTGCAATCCTCTCCCTCTAATTCTTCATTTTATTGGTATGCTGTTGGACGCACATATAAAGTCTAAATGCCATCAGCACACTCACAGCCCTGCGATACAGTACACTTCTCCTTACCTTTCCTTGACTTGGTGCCTTCCCTTTTGGTCTGCATCAGAAGGGCTCGCCCGTCTTCCACATTTGCACCAAAACCAACCATTTTCTTCCCCAAACTGCTCCCACCGCTGCTCCCTGGTGTTCTGGAGGTTTTGCTCACTGGTGGCATCCTCCGAAAATAATCTTCGTGCTTCAACAGCGGTACGCTGGGAAGAAAGAAAAGCCACACTATTACACGATGCACTCAGCCCTTTTAGCAAGGCACCCAGCCCTCTCCCCAGCTTGCTCTCCAGAAGCACAACTGCCCTGCTGATGGTTAAGCTCCTGCTGAATCCATTTCCAACATCTGAGGAGCAGAATGCCTAAGGATCAGAGAGTTACTGGTGCACTTCAGCAGAGGTCTTTGGTTATCCACAACTGGCAGCATTCTGACAATTGTATTAGGAGTTTTGTGGCATTTCAGACATTTCCTAAAGCATTAGGTACTGGATTTCCTGAGTAGTTAGGACAGGACAAGCGGGATGAAGACACAGAAAGTACTTTGTCCAGCACAGTGGAGTGAGCTGGAAAGAAAAAGTCATTAAAAAAATGATTACTTTGCCAGGATAAAGAGGAAACAGAGGAGAGCATGTGAAGAGGAAAATGCTGTTGTGGTTTGCTGTTTGTATGTTGTATTATGGACAATACATTGATTCAAAAGAAAAGGTGTGAGAGGAGACGAGACAAGAAGAGGTGAGATGAACAGACAGACGTACTGGTAAGCAGGCTGGAGAATGTATGAGCAAACCGGTGGGAGAGTATCCGGTGCAGCAAGAGCTGCAGTTTGAGTAGATTAAGCAAAGAGAAAGGTAAGCAGAACCAGTATGGCTTGAGGTAAACTTCTGCACGAGATCACAAACACTGCAGAGATAGAGCTAGGAGAGAGACAATTTTGGTGATGCAGAACAAGCATGACTTCAGTCTCTGCAGGCACAGGCAATCACAAAACATTTTGGAAAGATGGGAGGTTATGGAGATCCATCTTTCTGCTTTCAAATTCTGCTCTCTGGGAAACAGCTATGGCTTTAAATGAGGATTCCCAAGATGTATACATCATTAGCCCCATCAACATTATAAAAAGCAATTAAGAGCATTAAAAAATCTTTATATTTTCCACATGAAGGAAGACAATTCCTCCCAAGATTATACTGCTCTCCTTGTGAGTATGGGAGTGACATACAGCTTTCCTAAGTTAACAGAAGACTAAACAAATCTTTTTCCTATTTAAGCAACACAGTTTTACACAGGCAACCCAAAGACTGCCATTGAGTTTGCATCATTTGGACAAAAGCTTTGTGGAGGCTGATTCACAAAAATCTTATACCTAAAAGCTCACACCAATGAAGCTACTGTACATCTGAGGATAAAGCAGTATCTGATGTCCCCATCAGAACATGATAGCTAAATTAAAAGTTTCAAATCAATGTGCTCTATAAGCCATTGTTTAATAGGGCCCACTGCGCCTGTTGGACAATTAGTATTACTCCTGTATCATTAATGCAGAACATTATATAATGGCTCGTGACCTGTAATAACTGGCTGAAGTGTTGGATAAAACACCTCTGAATAACCTCCGTTTGCTTTAGGGCTTCAAACTGCGTGGACAGTAATAATACTGCAAAGTGTTTTTAAAATGTATGGTGGACTAAATGAGTATCTTATTTGAATTATATTAAATTATTAACCTACAAATTCCTGTAACCCAGAGTACAGCAAGAGGTGGGTTTGGACCCTAATAGAGGCTTAAAGGTGTAATACTTGACCAGACTTCTCTGATAATACAGGACCTGATATTCCATTTGCCTGCACTTGGGTGATTAACAGCATTTAAAAACACCGAGGTTGTCATTATTTGAATGCTTTCTGAGTTTTTAAAGTACATTTAATTACAACCTACAGATCTGCGGTGAAGACGGTGACCTTTGGCTCGTGGATGAGCAGGTGATTACTCAACTGGTTCACTGCAATACCTTTTACATGGCGTGGTTACCTCTAGAATACTGAGTTCTGGTTTAAAGAACACTATGGCAGAGGCAATTCAAACAGAAAAAGGAACAAGGTACAGAGCTAATTTATGAGGAAACAACAACAGCAAGTGTATTTGCATTTATAGGTCACTACACCATTACAGCCTGCTTCTTTAGTATCTAAGAAAAGAAAGCTCATGCTGAAGTTTTGCTCAAGTGAGGACAGAGAGCCTGATCTTAAAATGACAAACACATAATCTGACAGGTGTGCAGACTAAGGAGGGAAAGGGATAACGCAGAGAGATACAAAGATCCAATAATTAACAGTATAGCAAAACTAATCAACAAAAACGCAAGCATAGAAAAACATAAAAAGCATAGAAAAGCATAGAAAAAATTTCAGACCACAGGTACTCTATATATTTCATATATATATTATATATATTTCATATATACTATATATATTTCAAATATACTATACATGTTTGTTTATAACATGCATATATTATACATGTAGAATATATATACACACACGTAGGTACTCTGTATCTTACATATACTTATGGAATAATTAGTAAAATGAATGACATGACTACTGCAACCTAGAAAAGTTCAAAATAACATATGGTCTAAGTGGATCGGTTACATATAGGTAGAGAGATCAAGTGACAAAACAGCTCCTTCTCTAATTGCAAATCCAGCAACCCATCGTACCACTCCAATGCAGCGTGGCTAGTAGGACTTCCTGCAGGGCACCTTGATATCCGATGAATTTTCATGCCATTCCCTGAAACTACACAACAGAGAAGGCTACACCTAAATAAAGACCTTATTGACCTACCTAACCTACAAACAAAGGCAGGCGTTGTAGAGAAGCACCACCAGGAAAGGAGGGAAGTCCCGCCTGCTGCCTCCTTACGGATCTCAAAGTGCACCAACAACAAAGGAAAGCGCATCTTGAATGCTTTTTCCAGTTTGTTCGAGCCTCATATCGCGATATCCCTGCTGAGCGTGAATGGCAAATTTTAAATGTCATTCAGGACCCATTGAATATTGCTAGTATTTGCATTCCTTAAAAAGTAGAAAAACATTAACCTTTTGTTTTATTGAATTAAAATGCCATGGAAATGCTGATGTAGTCTTCAGAGACTGAAATACTTTTACAAAGAAGAATAGCTGTCATTTATTAGACACAAAGAACAATTACTTGATAGGATGCTTTCTGACAAAAAGCAGATTGGTATTCTCATCATAGAAAAGGCATTGTAAAAAAACCCAGCACAGACCTCTGAGACTTGAATAATTTAAAGCTGCATTTGGTGCAATTTGAATTTTTCTTTAGGGAGGCAAAGTTAAATACCTTTAATTTGTTCTAATTATTTCAAATTTGCAAGTTAATTATGGCTGATCATTAAATAACAAAAAGGACTATCGTCTCCATAGAGTTTTACCTCCTACCCTCTGCATTACTTAAGCTAGATTTTAGTATGCATGAATTAACTTTCTAAATAATCACACGGTTTGACTAAATGGCTCAGTAAAATGAGCTCTGATCCTCAGAATAAGCATTAATGGACATTAGAAAGGCTATTGGGACCCATGTTACTTACATTATAAGTATTTTTAATGGGGTCTTATTTACTAATCTTTATGTACTGTTCAAGTTAGGGCACCATATAGATACATTATTCTGCTTTAATAGAGGAAAGTCAGTTCTTCAAGATACTAAAACAAATGTCCATTTAGAGCCAACTAAATTCATTTTCAAATGAATGCAGGAAAACTCTGATAGAATTTAACTTGTTTTAGCTGCTTATCCTGATGAATCAATCCAACATAATGGTAGCCTTGGTCTGCAAATGGAGTTTTACAGATCTGTTGAATCGCTAAGCAGCTCAAGCAGCTAAAGACACTTCCCACAGAGAAGCATGTACCATCAGCACGTGTACACCCACGAGGTTTCATACTCCTGGTTCCGTTTCGTTCCTAGTGCTCCTCAGACAGGTTCCCACTCACTGACCCCAAATCTGGGTGCCCACCTTTCACTGAACTCGGATGCCTCCCTGCATTTTTTTTAGTGCAGATCAGCGGTGTCCAGAGACCCTGACTACACTATACCTAGTCAGGAACCCAAAACGCGAGGCAATTCGTGCCTCCAGTATATGTTCAACAGATGGCTGCCTTAATGGCACCCTACTGCACCCTGTCGAGGCAAGGGCTTGTGAGTTTAACCACTATCAAACTAACAGATTGCCGTGGTAGGTAGGCTCCAAAAGCAAACACGTTGGAATGTTATTTGCCTGTTCCGCAATTTCTGTTTTAAAAATAAAATAATTAACAGCTCATGTGTGCAATCTGCTGCAACTACATCAGGCCAAGAACGCATAACACTTAATGATGCAAAACTGGTGATAAGACGACAACACAAGCAATACGTTTTTGTAGCTGGAAGGTGCGTTGCCATTTCAGACGCAGTTTGGCAAACGGGCTGGAAACTGGTTCCCCCACAACTCGGGCTGGGGGGAGCTTTCAGTGAGATCAGCTTCCAGAGTCAGCTCGGTGTAGAGCAGAAGTATCACAAGTGCTGGCACAAAGGAGGAGGTGTCAACGTATCGCTATCGCAGGATCTTATTTTCAGCGGGGCCCCAAATTTAGATCAACTTAAATCAAGTTGTCAAACCACACTTTTGGAAACCACCAGTTCAAAAGTGGGACTGTTTGGGAAGCTGGTTGTCTGTGCAGCAAATAAAAAAAAAAAATACTTGCACGGAGAAAAGGACTGTAGGATTTGGATGAGTGGATCTGAAAAGGAGCAACGACGGTCTCCTAAACAACCACAATTTTTTCCAGTCTTCTGAAGTATACTGTGTTACTATATATTGAAAGCCACTACTTCCAGAACTACCACGAGCCTCAGATTTACCAGTTTTTTTTCCAACATGTGTCAGGTAGGGCAGTGTGATTACCCTAATCCACAAGGCAAGGAAGATAACAAACTGATGCAGTAGAGAAGCTGAGCCCCTCAACGACAAGCAGGTGAGTAGAGGTGGAAGAGAACTAGAACAAACTCTGAAACACTCACAGGATCACAGGACGGTGGGGGCTGGAAGGGACCTTTGGAGACCATCTAGTCCAGCCCCACTGCGAGAGCAGGGTCACCCAGGAACTCATCCAGCAGGTTTTGAACATTTCCAGAGAAAGGAGACTCCATACCCTCTCTGGGCCACCTCTTGCAATGTTCCATCACTCCCAAAATAAACAAGTTTTTCTTCATGTTGAGAAGGAATTTCCTGTGTTCTAGCTTGTGCCTGTTGCCCCTTGCCCTGCCCCTGGGGCACCACTGAAAAGAGCCTGATCCTATCCTCTTGACACTCACCCATTCGATATTTATAAGCATTGATGAGATTCCCTCTCAGTCTTCTCTTCTCCAGTCTGAACAGACCCAGGTCTCCCAGCCTTTTCCCATCAGAGAGGTGCTCCAGTCCCTTGACCATCTTTGTAGCCTCCACTGGACTCTCTCCAGCAGTTCCCTGTCCTTCTTGAACTGTGGAGCCCAGAAATGGACACAGCACTAACCTCCCTCGACCTGCTTGGCCACTCTTTTAATGCACCCGAAGAGACCATAAGCCTTCTTGGCCACAAGAGCACATTGTTGGCTCATGGACAACTTGCCTCCACGTGGTCAACCAGGACTCCCAGGTCTCTCTCTGCAGAGCTGCTCGACTCACTGAAAAAAGGAGCCATCTGAACTTAGTACACACACCAGGTGTTTCTGCTTAGACCTAATCCTGAGGAAAACCTTGACAACAGAAGTAGAGCTTACAGCCCCGCTTAGCATATCTTCATCGGCAATATAGAGTCCTCTTCTGAGGGGGCACATCCTGCCCCTTCTTTCCAGCATAGCTGAGGATAACACATCAAGATGCATAAGCCAGCAAAGCAGCACATAAAGAAGAGGAGGGAGATTGGTCCATTCACTCCTGCTTTGTGTAGGGTATGTAAATCTAAAGGACAGCTGAGTAGAGCTGGACAAGAGGTACAAGTGTCACGGGCAAGGACGAGAAGCACAGCATAAATTTCAGGGCAATCTCTCATCCCTGAGTACCATCACCCTTGCATTCCATGCCGCAAAACCAATCTGCTCATGTCAACAGATCAACAACCCTAAAAACACACTGTTAAAAAATCTAAAGCCTGTCATATTGGAACACAGAGTGCTTGAAAAAAATGTAAGCTTAACATTTCTCCCCTCCTTTAAAGGCAGGAAAAATATCCTATTCTAATATGGACCTTGAAGGCCACATTCAAGCCTAGAGTGAGATTTCATGGCCCAATTATGAAACCTGGCATTTTGAGGCTTATGTTAGATGCATCAGCATGTTAATGACACTGCTGGGATCCAGTGCATGTTAATAAGAAACAGCTGCTTTCCTTTCTGGAGAGCTTGATCATTTATAGATTTGAGAACAGAATCATAGAATGATTTAGGTTGGACGGGACCTTTAAAGGTCATCCGTTCCAACCTTCAGCAAGGAGCAGGGACATCTTCAACTAGATCCAGTTGCTCAGAACACCCTGCAACCTGACCTTGAATGGTCCCAGGGCTGGGACCATTGGTTGTTGGCTGGGTCCCAACCTCGCTGGGAAATCTGTGCCAGTGTTTCACCAGCCTCATGATAAAGATGCCTTCCTTGTATCAGGCATGAACGTACTCTCTCCTTGTTTAAGACCCATCACCCTTTGTCCTGTTGCTACAGGTGCTACTAAATAGTCTGTCCCCATCTTTCTCACAACCGCCTGTAGAGTAGGGAACAAAAGTTATTAAAGTATTGAAGGGCACAAGAAGGTCTCCCTGGAGACTTCTCCTCTCCCAACTAAAGAAGGCCATGTCTCTCTCAGCCTGTCATCACAGGAGAAGTGTTTCATCTCTGTCATCATGTTTGTGGCTCTCCTCCAGACTTGCTCCAAGAGGTCCATGATCTTCAGGACCAAGTTAATCTCTTTTCTCACATATTTATCTAGGCAAAAGGCAAGAGGGCAGGGACAGGTAAAAGAACATCTCAGCAGCCAGCAAGACTTCTGGAACTGAAATATATATATTATGAAATCTGCTCTTAATGAAAGTATTTGTCATAAAAAAAAAAAAAAAAAAAAAAAAAAAAAAAAAAAAAAAAAAAAAACAGGAATTTCCCACAACCACAC